>JAQFVV010000173.1:1568924-2168924 GCA_028023455.1 Epiperipatus broadwayi
TTGAAGCTGGAAATATAGTACATATTTCTGCTTCACCTAGTGCCAATGTCATCAGCACTAGTCTGGGTTTAAACCTGACCTTATTAACTGACACCCATCTCATAATAGGTGGAAGTATATTTTAATATTATAATCTTGTATATTTTATTCTTATTTTGTGATTAAAACTAACCTTTTATAATAATTATTTATTTTATAATATCTGTAGAGCTATATTATGTTTATTTTATTAAGTTGGTATTTATATGTACTTTAGGGGATCAATTGTATTTTGAAAGTTTCTATTTAAGTTTTAGTCAAATACTAAATGTGAAAGTCATTGTACTAAATTCCTAAAATTTTTCTAATCTAAACTTTAATTAAATAGATTTTGTTAGTACAATGACTGATAAACTTAATATGCTTGGTGTTGTTTTTTTTTTTTTTAATTAGCAAATCAACCCTTGGGGCATGTTCAGGCAGAGTTATAGATTTTTTCTCCAAGCAGGCACCAACCTCACAGAACTGCTTAAAGGAATTACAATTGGTGGAGGCCAGTGTAGATTCAATCCGATAGATAAAGATCAGAACGTATAAATAGTGAAAAGTTTGATAAGAGAGAGAGTTTTACTGAAGAGTGATTAATCTATATACAAGACATCGTACCTAAAAGAATGGCTGGCTAAAAGATCGACCGTGCTTCCCGGAGCTTTGTCTCACCAGCTCATCAAGGCCATCCACTGCTGTCAACATCTAGCGGAGCCTATCTGTGTCCAGAAAACCTGCTAATACTCTGACTGTAACTGCTTCTATCAAGCCGTGAAACATTTCCAATAGGTATTATTATAATCTCGAATAATCTATCAAGATTTCTTCCCATGTATTTTTTATTATATATATATATGTCTGAATCTAATTTTGCTCTCAAATGATTTCTTTATATTTAATCCTATTCTCATATGCTTTTTAACTTTCTTTTACGTAATTTCGGTGCGGTCATTTATTTATAGATATTTATGACTTGATTTTATATATATATATGTTTTTTTGATTTTATTTATTAATTTGCCAATCTAAGCAAACTGGCGATTTTTAATTTATAAAAATCTTTTCTGTCATTTTTTTTTCTTCATACAAAGGTTATTAACGTCCCCTTAAAATATATGTAATGCATTATAAATTAATACGTTCGCCAGATTGTTTTATGAATCAACATTGTAGGTTGGTTTTTTTTTTTTTAATATAAAAATTGATTTGTTTATCCCGGTGAAAATCCAGAACTTTGGCTAATTAACGCTTTGATATCATATAAAATATTATTTATTCAATTCTGAAAGAGTGACTTATTAATTGTTTTTCTATGTATAACTGCTATTTCTTTTAGTTTCCATACTCTTAAAATATATGCTTTATTATTTTCCGTTATTATAAAACCAACAAAGGTGGGATTGATTTGTTTTAAATAGTAGGACAGGGAAGGGGGAACTCTTAATGTTTCTATTATTAATTAGAATCCTAACGTATGTGAAATATTCTCCCTATATATATATATATTATAAATGCATTGCGTGTTATAGTATTTCAAATAAGGGTCATTTATTTCGAAGCTGTAAATTTATTCAATGTTTTTAATGACATCCATTCATTTTTGCGTTTCTGACATTTAGCCGGTCTTTGTGTTTACGTGCTTCTAATCTGGGAGTTGTGACAAGTTTGAACTCATAGATTTCTTATATCTTGTTCCATAGATAGTTGAGCTATCTGGAACCACTTTCTTCATATAAAATGCATCTAGCTGTGACCCATAAGTTTGGCACATGCTATGCCCATCTACTCACTTCGTATATAAAAGGCCTCTCGCATTGGTTATACCAGAAAAAGTCTGGGCCACGCCATGCCTATCCGTTTTTCTCTAAGCGCCAAGCAAGAAGGGGGTGTGATATTTCGTTTTTTCATCCAGAAGCACGACCGTTTTCCTCGTAGTTATTTTTAGGCTATTATGTCAGCACCGCAAACTTCTTCATATTATTACTTCTTTTGCTTCATGACCCCGTTTTAATGCTATAATATTAAAATTAAGCTTTGTTTAAGATATATATAAACACCAATTACTTTTATTATTTAAGTTTATTTCAATCTTATTCAGTCCCACCATCGTAATTTATATATCTATTTAAGAGTATCTATGTGCCTTGGGGAAAAATAAAGCGTTCGTTTTACTATTGTTAAATAATTTTTCATTGGATATTTTGTCATCTAATCAAATGTCATTTTCAAATGTGTTTTTCAAATGTATCCTATTTATTTTCATGACCTCGATGGCGTGAAAATGATTTATCTTATATCTGTAATGAATCTCAGAACGCTCCCCTATCATATGTTAGTCACCACGTTTCAGAACCATAACCCAAAGCATTAATGGCAATTTTATGTAATCCTTTGTAATAATAAATTGGCATCTTAATATTAGACCCACCAAAGATGTGTGTTTATTTATAATATATCATTTAGCTAATAAAGAGCATATGAGAAATAATAGCGTGAATGACACTATGTAATCGCTTGCTCATTCACACACACACACTAATATAATTTATTTATAAATGTATATAACTAATTTTTCATTATATTAAAATATATTTTGTCTAACTTATTTGAGTAGTTCGAATTCCTTCCTCTTTCCTCCACTTCCACATATTACAACCATGCTTAGGTATATTTTAATTAGTCATAGTAAATAAATGTCTCATTGTCTTCTGCGCTCTCCTAGTCGGCCGGATTAAAATTAATTCTCATGTGCCATCACTATTATGTTGTTCATTAGGTGTTTGATCTGGGGCTTAGAAGGTGAGTTCGAATCCAGGCTGGTCCCTGACCTAAATCTTGGGCTTGACTGGGTTTGAAGTACATTTTGTGTGTTCCAGCTCATGTTAGATGGATAGACATGTTTTGACCGGTACATTATCTAGCAAGGTTAGGAAATGTGTGTGAGCGCGTGTATATACGTATTATGTATGAAATTTTATTTATTGGGACAATTATGCGAATTGTTGTCTCATATAATATAATATTCTATGACAAATTGAAAGAATAATTATTTCATGTTAGATTTACATAAGTCTTTGATAATATTCATTCATAAATTTTAACTTTAAACTCAGTCTATTTTTTATAATATACAATTATCTTTCAATTTGCTATTTTTTTTTTTATAAATAAAACCTGGAAAAATAACAAAAAAATAAGTGATTATTTATATTGTGAATAAATAATATTAAAACTATGTTTAATAGGCAATCATAAATTTAATACTCAGGATTTATGGTCGAAAGGTTAAATCAGAAATGATTGGTAGGAGAAGATTATAAAAACAACAGACACACTGTGGGGGTGGGGTTCTTGTCATTGTTATATCGGTCTGAACTCATGTTTCCAAGTTTTGCTTTCTTTAATTTCATTTTGATAGTCCAAGGAATTTTTATACAATTTGATTGTTCATATTCCGACTTTAATTTGATTTAAAAATCGATTGCCTTCTGTAAAAATGTGTACGTAAACGATTAATATCAGAAACACTTAATTTTCAACCCTAAAAATAATTGTGGATAAAATTTCCAGAATGGCTAATTTCGATACGACTATGCAGCGATCGAGGCATCTGAGGTCAACTTAGAATTTTTTTTTTCATGTATAATGTTGCCGCTATGAATTTTATTAATAATGCTTTCATTGTAGCAATTATCATGTATAAGACTTGGAAACAATCGTGCTCAAGAAGTAAAACAAACAAAAAAAAATTGGGATGGACATATTAAATATTAAATGCAGTTATAAATTATACTTCAAAAATTAAGCAAAAGTATCGACTAAGATATCCAGATATTTTATCATCATCGTAAAAGAAAGACATATTCTTTGTATGAAAAAAAAATGGTAAAATACTCAAAATACTAGTGCCTAATGATAATGCAAATTTAAGTAAAATTTAAATGAAGTGAAAATCTTTTGTATAAGTGTTATAGCTGATAGACCAAATACATGTGCTATGTAAATATTGGAGTTAAAATCCTATAAAAGTTGGTATTATTGAGATATGTGTAAGCTGGTGACTAACTTATAAGCTCAGTCTTGGATTCTACAATTTTTTTATGTAAATCTTAATATGCATTTGGAAGATACGACTTTACTGAATCCAAAAGGAAAATGCAGTTGTTTTATTAAAATATAATTAGAGAGAAGGATATTAAAATATTGTTAAATAATCAGAGGACGCAAAAATAATGTGATTTCTGAAACTTTTGGCCATTTTTAAAATACGACATTTGTATTACATGTGAGTGCAATAATCATAATGCATGTAAATGAACTTGAACAGCCAGGATGAGTATGATCATCATCAATAATGAACTATGCCTAAAATGACTCTTAAGTATAACTATATATTTCTTTATTATTTTATTGATTATCGTTATAGATTAAAGTTTAATTTATTGAATAAATGCGTTAAACATAGTCTAAAGTATCCCAGAGTTAGATTAATGCTAGATTAACTCTTGATATTGCTTAACTTTAATAATACCGTGAAATAAACTAAATATCTACATAAAAATATGGAATATTTGTCTGACAGCTTCTCACCTATAATTTTATGCTTTTAATGAAATTGATATTTGAATGCTTTATCTTATTTATGTATTTTGAAAGTATTGTTATGTCCTACATGAAGAGAGTTTTAAAATCATTATATGTTAAAGAAAATGAACGATACACATTTTTTTTATTTTATAGTATTTAACACTAAAATATTTTTTTTGTTTTATTATTATTTTGTAATATTAGACTATTGCTAAATTATCCGTTCATGCATCAGTAATATGGTTTTCTTTATGATAGTTCAAACTGTGTTCTTTTATGATTATATGTGGTTGTATATGACCCTGGTGCAATCAAGGTATGTGAAGATATCACTGCCTTGGAGGCTGAAATGGAGCATAGCACACTCTTAATGATAAATAATAAAAATATTTTAGTGTGTTCAGGAGATCGAGAATGTATTCGCAGCTCCAGTTAAAATTTACTCTCTATGAAGGATATTGTTGTAGTAATCATAATGAGTTGTGTATGAATATATTTATATGTGTAGTGATGAGGTCTTAACATATTTTATAGACCTCAGGTTGTAGGTGTTATAGGTTCATACCAACACTAATTTGTTATTATAACAATGTATTTTTTTACAGTTGTATATTTTTATCATGTTTGGTATGAAACTTTATTAAAATTTTTAAGAAGTCACAGTCTAGATTTTGAAGTATATCATATACTTTAGGATACTTTAGATTTAAAAGTATATCTCATGGAATTTAAGCATTACGTTTAGCTGAGATTTGCTCACAATCATTTTAGAAACGATTATCCATCAAAATTTAAATTGAATTGTTGTTAAGATTTTGGATAAGCAATACACATCATGTCCAAACCACAGACAAAGAAAATAACCATTGAACTGGTAGAACAGTTAAGTAGTCCTTATGTTGGGGACATACAAATCACTAAAAAAGTGTATTTTATGATTGTGACCTCTAAAATTGTCAATCATTCTAGAATTAATATTTGAACAAGTTAATATACTGGTAAGAAAATGATACATATAAGTAGTATCCTTAATAGGTATAATTATGTATTAGATTAAAGTTAGAAAGTTAATTATTAAGTATAGGTGTTATAATAATTGTTCTTGAAATTTTTATCTCAAGAAAACATGGTTGATCCAGAAAAAGTATATCTGGTCGAAGTATTTTATTTTAATATTGTTCATTAATTTATCATTTTACCTTAATAAGATAAGGGTATAGTAAGAGGAGCATATTTGTAAGAGTGCTAAGCACAAAACAGGGATCATCACCCTATGCAGCTGTAAATCCCTTGTAATTATTTTGTTTTTATTTGCTCAAAAGCTATGAAGATCTGTTATTGTATGGTTAATATTATTTATCATTCATTCAATTAATAAACATTGTGTTAATTTTAAAAATTAACTCCCAATATTTGAAGTAAAATTACTTTCAAATTTAATACATTGATTGCCTTGCCAATTCATAACTTGTAAATATGTTAAAACATCAAATCAGTTTATCAGCAGTTTCTTCAATGCTACAGTTTGACACCTTGTAATATAAGTTTTCTTCTTCTAGAGTTTTCTTCATATTTCTCTCTCCCTTTACATGGTTAGAATTTTGCACATTCCTCTCATTTTTTGTGTTTGCAGTGTGTGTGTATATATATTGTAATGATATATAAATATGTTGTTGCATTAATTTAAAATAAAAACTTTAAGTTCGCAAATAAAAATAAATTTATTAAAAACTAAAAGTTAAAAAAAAATTAAAGAGTTGTTCAATTTATATATTCACACAGATGAAAACTTTACAGGTATTTTTTTTTTTTGGAAAAAAAAAAGAGTATTTGAACATATTTTTTTATAGAAAAAAAAGTACAAGACGTAAAAATAAAATATTTTTGTAAAAAGATTTATATATTTTTTGTAAATGGAAATGATTGTTTTATAAATTAATTGAAAAACAAACTAGCCCTTGCAGCTCTTATATAATTAAAATGTCAGAGGGAAAGATAGAGATAAGCGATTAAAAGAATTAGCTTGACCAATGGAAGCACCAAGCCTCAGCTCGGACACTGATAAAAATGATGGATTAGTGACATTTTGTTCGTGGAATCCATAGGATCATTATAAAAGGAAAACAATTCAAATTAAAACAGTTCCAGAGAGTTACAGCTTGATCGCTTTGAGAGGTGTGATAGGATGCCCATATCACCCTCTCTCAATTATTTAAAAATGAAATGACTGTGATACTGGAATGGAACCATCTAAGGCCATCTCCAGAATATCAGACTGTTCTTCCACTGGGGACATCGAGGGAATTGCACCAAGAACCGTGACTCTTCTACTGTAAGCTATTGAACTGAACAATTTTTACTAAAAGTAATTAAGAACTTTAAAGATTTGATCAGCTAATCTAAATTTTAAAAAGGAACTTTTATCTGACTTATGTTTCAAATTAATTATAAATGTTTAATTTTTACATATTTGTTTGCTAAAAAAATCATTTACATTTGATAATATTTTTATTTGTATTAATATTTATTGTTTAAATTTTAAAAGCATTAAATTTAAGTTGGGCATAGACACTTGCATAGATTCGTTCATGTTTAATTGCATTTTTGTTTTCATATATGATTAAAATATATAGACATTTGGTAAATAATGATATCTTATGTTGAATATCTAAAATGTATTTATTTGTATGGCTTGTTAGTTATTGGTGTCAATGCGACATCTTATGATGAATGCCATTGGGTTTCTAGTGAATTTCCTCTGCAATTACCTCAATCACTTTATATTTTGATCATGTATGTTTATGCTGAAATGTTTTTGAGCGTGTAATTTGTGTAGTCAATCTATGTTCAACATTAAAGAACAAACTTTTTTAAAATCCATCTGTGCAAATTTATATAAATGTTAAATTTAAGTCAGGTATGAATGGCTATATAGATTTGTAAAGTTATATTAGTGGAGGGTAATCTTAGGTTATTCATTCCATAGTTGAATTAGGTCAATGGATTGGATATAATGGTGTAATTAGTAGATGAGATTTTTTATGGGCAGAATTGCTTTATATTCTGCACACACTCTGTTTGCCTATGGAATGGGATGGTAAGATGGGAATCACAGTACTTTCCTTTGGAGTTTTTTTATTGTTCTTCTTACCATACAGATGTAACATTTCTATATTGGACAAGAGTCCATGACTTCTCTAACCATGCTGTTCAAATGTACATTCATAACATTGTGGTATATATATATATATATATATATATATATATATATATATATATATATATATATATATATATATATATATATATATATATATATATATATATATATATATATATATATATATATCATGCTACATTGAATACATCAATGTATCAGATGGATTGACACTGGTTTGACTGCGAACATTGACCTAGGGTTAAATAAGGGATAAAATATTTTCTTTTCAAATACAATTTATGTAGTCTATTCATACTCAACAATCTTAATAAAAATTATTAAATTCATACTCGGAAATCTTAAAATAAATATAAATTTCATCTGAGTGGATGATTTAAAATCTTAAAATAATAATTGAAATTAAAAGTTAATATTAAATGCTAAATAATAAATGTTATTTCTCAAATTTAAAATGATTATATATGTGCATAAATAAATATTGTTTGTGTGTTAATTACTGGCAGTGGCTAATTTTGTTCTTTTTGAAGATATTAATATATTTTGAGAATATAAATCTTTATTAAAACTTATAAAAAAATGTTTTAAATTTCTGCTACTCCACTGAGCTAGTGACTTGGGCTAACAGTCTAAAATAAATATAGTGGGATCTTAACAGTACATATCTGCCTACATTATAAATTTTCTAGGATCAGATGCTTAGATGGTGCCCTTGTAGTGCAGATTATGGTAAGATTCGATCTTCACTTTCTTTTGGACTGTTATAATTGGCCACCCAATGTGAGCCGATCTTAAATAAACCACAAGTGCCTTGAGAATTTTAGAAATAAATCATGCTAGTAACATTTTCCTTTAAAAATCAGTATATATTTTTGCATTATCATGATGTTATAGTCTGATGTGTAATAAACCGTGAGTATCTTGAAAATTAAGCCAGTAATATTTTTTTTCTGAAATGTGTATGTCTTTCTTTTTTGTATTAACGTAAAGTTAAGTTTTGAATTTTGTTTTAAAGATACTGACAGTAAGAAAAATTGCACATATGTAAAAATAAATGTGAGGAATAAAATGTAATAATTAATATAAATGTTTTTTTTTTTTTTTTTTTTAAAAAGTATTGTTTAAAATCTAATCGTTTAACTTGCCTGAGTTAAAAGTAGAAGAAAAGAAACTTGGAAGGGAGGGGGCAAAAATTTAGCTGGTAGAAAGGAATCAACAGTCAACTATTTTTTATCATTATATTTGTGTGTAAGTACTGCTTTGTCTGTCAAAAAAAAGTTTTGTCCTTCTGAAATTTTCATATATAATCAAATTGTGTAACATAATTACTAACAATAAATAAATTCTTTTTTTTAATGATTTTGTTTTTTGAGGAAGTTTACTGATATCTAACGATATATAAATATGCTGTTACATTAATTTAAAATAAAATCTTTAAGTTCGCAAATAAAAATAAATTTATTAAAAACTAAAAGCTAAAAAAATTAAAGAGTTGTTCAATATATATATTCACACAGATGCAAAACTTAACAAGTATTTTTTTTGAAAAAAAAGGAGTGTTTGAACATATTTATTATAGAAAAAAAAGTACAAGACATAAAAATAAAATATTTTTGTAAAAAGATTTATATACTTTTTGTAAATGGAAATGATTGTTTTATAAATTAATTGAAAAACAAACTAGCCTTTGGGGCTCTTATATAATTAAAAAGTCAGAGGGAAAGATATATATATATATATATATATATATATATATATATATATATATATATATATATATATATATATATATATATATATATATATATATATATATATATATATATATATATATATATATATATATATATATATATATAAAGAGAATAAACAGAATTATTTTGACCAATGGAAGCACAAAGCCTCACCTCGGACCTTAATGAAAATGATGGATTAGTGGTGTTTTGTTTGTGGAATCCATAGGATCATTATAAAAGGAAAACAATTCAAATTAAAACAGTTCCAGACAGTTACAGCTTGATTGTTTTTGAGAGGTGTGATAGGACACACATATCACCCTCTCTCAATTATTTAAAAATGAAATGACTGTGATACTGGAACAGAACCAGCTAAGGCCACCTCCAGAATATCAGACTGGTCTTCCACTTGGGACATCGAGCGAATTGGCACCAAGAACCATGATTCTTCTACAGTAAGCTATTGAACTGAACAATTTTTACTAAAAGTAATTAAGAACTTTAAAGATTTGATCATCTAATCTAAATTTTAAAAAGGAAATTTTATCTGACTTATGTTTCAAATTAATTATAAATATTTAATTTTTACATATTTATTTGCTAAAAAAATCATCTCCATTTGATTATTTTTTATTTGTATTAATATTTATTGTTTAAATTTTAAATGCATTAAATTAAGTTGGGCATAGACATTTGCATAGATTTGTTCACGTTTAATTGCATTTTTGATTACATATATGATTAAAATATATAGACATTCGGTAAATAATGATATCTTACGTTGAATACCTAAAATGTATTTATTCAGATGTTTTGTTAGTTATTGGTGTCAATGCGGCACATTATGGTGAATGCCATTGGGTTTTTAGTTCCCTCTGCTATTACATCAATAACTCTATATTTTGATCATGTATGTCTATGTTGAACTGTTTTGAGCATGTAATCTATATAGTCAATCTATGCTCAACATTAAACAACAAACTTTTATAAAATCCATCTGTGCGAATTCATATAAATGTTAAATTTACGTGGGCGTGAATGGCCATATAGATTTGTAATGCTTTATTAGAGGAAGGTAATCTTAGGTTATTAGTTCCATAGTTGAATTAGGTCAATGGATTGGATATATTGGTGTAATTAGTAGATGTAGTACAAGATTCACTATGAGCATAATCAATTTATATGCGGCACACACCTGTTTGCCTGTGGAATGAGATGGTAAGATGGGAACCACAGTCCCTTCCTATGGATTTTTTATTGTTCTTTTTGCCATACAGATGTAACATTCCTGTATTGGACAAGAGTCCACGTCTTCTCTAACCATGCTCTTCAGATGTGCATTCCTGATGGTGTGGCGCATATATATATATATATATATATATATATATATATATATATATATATATATATATATATATATATATATATATATATATATATATATATATATATATATATATATATATATATTGTAACCTAGTGTTATTGACACTTGGTTTATTTGGCATTGTTTTCTACAGGAAAACAATGCTATCTTTTTTTAGAAAATAAAATAATAATAATATTAAGTGATTAATAAAATATGCTATTTACTCACTTTAACGTGTTTTAAGCAAATAACCAATACATTTAGTAATTCAATGTCATTTTGAAGAAGAGCATGAATAATTTAATTAAAATATTAACAATAAGAGCAATTTAATATAGTATAAAAGCAAATATCATAAACAGTAATTGATTTTGGATGGGTAGAGAAGGAGAATGGATAAGTGTCTTATCCAAAAAGCACAATAACTTCTGATAATTTATTTTTGTAGAAAATCATATTTAAAAGAAATATACATCACTAATTATTAATTAAATGTATTTATTAATTTTTTTTATATTGTCAAATTACTTTGTAATCCGGTTAAATAATACGAAAACTATATGATTGTAATGGGTTTTTTTTTCCTTTCTTTTATTTATGGTATAATTAAATGATTATTTTTCTGTAAGAGGTCGCTAAAACAAGACCGCCAATTTTTTTTTGAAGAAAGATTGTCTGACATTAGTTTTTCAAGGAAGGAGCCGTGCTGAAATTCGGTAACAATTTTTTTTTTCATTTTTAATTGCAGAAATAAATATAAGTCAAGTAAAATTTTAATAATATCATGTGTGGCTAATCCTTTTTAGTGGGACATTCTGATCTCTTTTGCTATCGACCTATTTAAGGCTTTTTATACGCAAAAATATACTATCTCGTGCTAAAGTTCAAAATGACCATATTAACTACAGCAATCATGGAAAATGTCATTATATTTAAATTAAGTCATATAAGTAATTTCCAGGAAATAATCAATTATTTGTTAACTTTACCTTATTTAATGATCTTTTCATGGTATAAAAGAAAAATTATAATTAAAAGACATATTATAAAAGCCAAGGAAAGTTAACTAGAAAAATTTCACGCTCTTTCTAAAAAGAAATTGTCTGCCTTTGAAAATAATGTAAGTTCCCCATGTTAAAATATGTTCTATTCACTGAAAATTATCTAGAAATAATATTAATGATAAATGATATTTACTTATGCACCTGTATATTTAAAAAAAAAATATATATATATATATAAATTTTCTCAAGGCAAATATCGGAAAATTTGTATGTGTGCATCTTACGAAAAATTCCCTATTAAAGAAAAATTACAATTCCCAGAGTAGGAACAAAAACTAAAAACATTAGTGACTTAATTATAACCATAATATAATATGTTATATTATACATCAATTGGAGTCATTAAAACTTCATATCCACGTAAATCAGACGCAGTCATTATAATAATAGTATCTTGGAAAATTCGCGCATTATTTTTTTTTATTCATAAGCCAGCTAGCTAAAAATGGTACGTATCATCAATAATAGAAAAGGAAAAGAATTGTGTGTGTTATCATTTAGAATAAAATATTCGTCTACGTTAGAATATGTATTGTTTTCTTGGATCCCAAAATTATAGCAGTTTAATTCAAGGAAGAGTTAGCATCCAACGCTGCTATGTTTTTTTTCTTTGCCTAATTTATTAAGTGCACCAGAATGGAGGCAACTTTTATATAAATGAAATAATAAAATGTGTTTTTTATTTTAAATTTGCTTTGTGAACTATGACTGGATCAAGTTCTTCATCTGGATAAATTGCCGAACGGAAAACATTTTTCTAGTGAGATAATAAGCACTTGTTAAGTAATGATTTTTTTTTTACTAATTTGTAAAATTATATGTATTTTTTTTTGTATTAGATCAACATAGGTTAAAGTTTGTAGGGTCAAGTAATATTTAATAACCTTGTAACATCAAAGGTATGTTTTAATATAATTATTCTAGGTTAATTTTATATTTAACGCGAAAAAAAAAATCTATAAAATATGTTTACTTATGATATGCAATTATGGGTATAAATTTATATGTTAGATGCGTAAAAGAAGAAAAATATTAGAGATTTAATAGGTAAAATATATATTTAAAATTATCAGAAGTAATTAAAGAGAAGTGCTATACAAGATATTACTTATTTAAAGTTTGAAACAAATTTATACTATGTTAATTGAGGAACTTATTCCCAATTATTCTTTATTAACGCATTCACTTGATTTAGTTCAAGATACTATGCTACCAATTACTTGTTGAATGTTTCTTTGGCAAAGGTGAAAATTAATATGGTTTTATTCTGTGATATCCATTGATTTTAGACGTTGATCTAAGTATACCCCGGAACATAAATTTAGTGTAATTAGTGTATTTGCTTGTTTTGCCCCAATATAGCATTGGTATATGCTTAATATTCGCATAAGTAATAAATGTAATGTATTTATTTTGTGGGATGGAAAATGATCTCCCCAAAAGCTTTATTTTCCATGAGGGGAATAGATAAATCTAATATTTGGGTATGTTTATAGCCCAAGTGATCGCTTCTCAGAGTTAGGACGATCAAGAATTTATATCATATTTAGTGTATTTCATTTGTTAAAATCCCAGGAGAGGATTATATTTGGTGTGTGTTCCTATTATGCCCAAGTAAGAGGCAAGGAACCACCAAAATATTTTAATGTAGTAGTTAACTCTACAGACCCTCAGTGTTATTCCATGTTCCTCATGAGAGAATAGAGATAATTCCACAAAGGAAGGTGTTGATTATTGTGTTTTGTTTAGAAAGTTATGGCAAGATAACGGGTATATTAGAGGTTAATTCCTCAAGATCCATTTAGTATAAATAGTGTGCTAGTATCTATGATCAATATCTGGATTGTGCGGTGGAATAGTGCTGGTAATTCACATGTAAGTCAATGGAGAGAGTAAGTTTAAAATTGCGTGATTTAGAAATTTTATTTGCCAATGGAGGATTCAAATACTAGGTTTAATTCGGGTTAATGATTAAGTAGCACTCACAATATAACTTATACTGAGGAATACAGTGTGTATAACAACTTCAGTTGTTATTAAGGGAAACATTAAAATAATAAGTGTAACTTCTGATAAATAACCCATAAATTATAATAAGTTATCTAAATAAAAACTATCATTGAATTAAAGATATGATAATAAAAATCGTTTGTACGTATTGCCTAGAATCAGATTGTTTTTGTTTTAAAACAGATCATTAGTTAATAAAGTTAAGTAGCCATTCATATAAGATACACTAAATGGATGATTTGATGTATCGATAATAATATGTATTATTTCTTTGTATTCAATTTGCATAAATGTAAAAAGAAGATGAAGAAGTAATTCGAATCCAGGTCTAAAAGTATAGACAAATTAATGTTAGGTATATTTTGTTTTATCCATATGGGATCGAATAAATTATATATGTTTGTTTATTATGTTAATAATAAAGGATAGTTTTGTTAAACTGTAATAATAAATTATAATTTTGTTAAAATTTAATAATAAATTATAGTCTTGTTACAAGTTGTTTTGAGTCATTTTTCTTGTGTGCTAAATAAAAGTGTATTTGCATAATACTTGCAATACTTTCCTTGAGTCCGAAATCATTAAACTCCTAACACTCAATACACCAGACAGATAAATTTAAGCAGATTGGAATATTTCATTATATTTTAGTTTAATAAGAATTATTTATGGGATTGAAAACTTCAGACCAAGACATTTTATTTTATGTGTGTGTAAAATGACTTTATTCCCAAACTACTAGCTTTGGTTGCACATTGTTCCATACACATTTAAGTGAAGTGTCTAAGTAATAAATCTTAGTTAAATTATTGTGTTGTCATGGATGATGGAAGGACACAAAAGCACCCTTGTCTTTTCATCATTCCGACTGAGATTCTGGATAAAAAGGGCTGTATTATTCAAAATTATGTGTTGTTATTGAATCTGGTTATCATCTCTTTAAATATTATAATAGTTGATATGGGGATGAGGATACCCGGAATTTAAATAAGGTAAATGTTTCCTATAGCCGACCAGAATGTCAGTCATATGCGACAACACAATACTGCCGAGCATTTTCTTAATTATAACAGAGAACCCTGAGATTAGTGTCATTATTATAAGTACTCTTAAATTAAGGAGTGATCAATTATGATCAATATTACAAGCATGGCATAGCTTAAGAGATTGAAACTTCTAATTGTATAATAATAATAATACATGAAAAGTATTTTAGATCATATTGGAAAATTAATAGAAAAGTTGCTTTTATTTTGGTTGCCTTAACAACAACCAGATATAAAAATTAGTGGCACAAGTGCGGATAAACCAACCAACGAATTGTTAATGTTGGGAAAGAATAATAACCAACTATCTAATATAAATAATATAATATATAATTAATAAATAAATTATAAATAATTTTACATAGGTTAGAATATATATATATATACATATATATATATATATATATATATATATATATATATATATATATATATATATATATATATATATATATATATATATATATATGTGTGTGTGTGTGTGTGTGCTGTCATATTTCATGCTACATTGAATACATCAATGTATCAGATGGATTGATGCCAGTTTGACTATGAACTTTTGACCTAGGGTTAAATAAGCGATAGAATATTTTCTTTTCAAATATAATCTATGTAGTCTATTCATACTCAGCAATCTGAATAAAAAATATTAAATTCAGACTTGACAATCTTAAAATAAATATAAATTTCATCTGAGTGGATGATTTAAAAATCTTAAAATAATAACTTAAATTAAAAGTTAATATTAAAAGCTAAATAATAAATGTTATTCCTCAAATTTAAAATGATTACATATGTGCGTAAATATATATTGTTTGTGTGTTAATTGCTGGCAGTGGCTTATTTTATTTTTTTTAGATATTAATACATTTTGAGAATATAAATCTTTATTAAAATTTATAAAAAAGTTTTAAATCTCTGCTACTCCAATGAGCTAGTGACTTGGGCTAATGGTCTAAAATAAATATAGCGTGATCTTAACAGTACGTATCTGCCTACTTTATAAATTTTCTATTTTCAAATATCTAGATGGCACCCAGTAGTGCAGATTATGGTAAGATTCGATCTTCACTTTCTTTTGGACCTTTATAATATATATATATATATATATATATATATATATATATATATAAAGGTATAAATATATATATATATATATATATATATAACAATGTAAAGTTTTAAACTTGCTTAATAAATAATAATATCACTAAGCTGTCAGTAAAAATTGAATTAACACATCTCACTAAAAAAAAAGAGAAAATGTAAAAGAGGTTAAAAATTTATTCATATAAATGTCATTATCAGTAAAAGTTATAATTAATTAATTAGAAGAGGGGGGAATTTAACTTGATAAAAGTTTAAGAAAAACATATGTTACTCAAAACTAAAGGCATTCAATTTTTATTTGATTTAAAGAAAAAAAGGTCATCTTAAAATTAAATAATGAGTTGATGTTAAAAGTAAAGAAGTATTCTAAAATGTGTGTGTCAATATATTGAAATATGAAAAAAAGGATATTAGAAAATAAATGAAAGTTACAAAAATAAAAAAAAAACAGTAATGACTACTAATAAAAAAATTGCACAAACCAACAAATTGGCATTGGTTACCAAATGACAACAAGATTAAAAATTTATCAAAGGAATGCAATCAAAAACAGAGGAGGAATTTTAACAACAGATGTAGCTGGCAGACATAAATTACAATTAACAAAATGACATGAGGTCATCACGTAAATAGGTCGGGTTTTCATCAATCAATCAGTTGAGTTTGCAATAAAGAGTTGAGTTGTGTTGAGTTCAATCTATCAGTTTAGATCACATTCATATTAAATCAATACATCATTCAGTTTTACAATCATGTAGTGTTAGTCATTGTCAGAAACATAAACCAGACCCCAGCCTGAGTTTGACAATACAGCAACCTGACCAGTAAAAGTGGTGTCTGCCTAATAACTTAAAAAAATTCTAGGATATCTATCTATCTTAAAGAATAATATCATGAAATACTAAGAATTAAAACCTTAACAAAAACCTCAAATCCAACCAGTTGGACATATTTTCACATGAAGGAGCAACCAGCAAGAAGGCAAAATTCTATTGGAAATAAATTTCCCAATAAACAGCACGAGGTATACATGTTATGAAATCCTAGGTAATAAATAACATTTTATTATTTTCATTTATAATTAAAGTAGCCATTGCAATAACTTGAATCCTCCCAGAGTCAGTTAATAAATGAACCCTATAACCGTATATAAAGAACTCTTGATGTTTGTGTTTTATAAATGTAATGTATTATTTAGTGTTTTGCTATATATTCTATTTTAGTGTATAAATTAAGAATTTATTTGCTTATTACATTTAATTATCATTGTCTAATTAGGTTTTATAAAAGGAGTTTAAACTCTTTGTACTAGGGCCCATGATAGAGCAATATTTAAATTGCTTTGGTGTAGATCAAATATATAAATTATAATTGTATCATATTTTGTATAAAAGTTTTACAAGTTATATTTTATAAAATTATTTTATTAGAGAGTGTGCATATAAATTTTGTTTACTCCCTCTGAGTTCTGAATAACCCATCATCCAGTTTATATATATATATATATATATATATATATATATATATATATATATATATATATATATATATAATAAAAAATATATATATATATATATATATATATATATATATATATATATATATATCATCAACCATTATCAATCCACTGCAGGATGAAGGTCTCTCCAAGTTCAATCCATCTTTTCCTATCTTTATATTTTCTTCTCCTCATCACCTCTGCACACTTTCTTATTTCATCCATCCATTTCTCATGTTGTCTCTTTCTGGTTCTTTTACAATCTCTTGGAATCCAGTTTAAAATTTCAATTGTCCATCTCTTATCATCTCTTCTTAAAATATGTCCAGCCCAACTCCACTTCAGTCTTTTAATATAGTAATGGAATGGGGGTATGTAAAAGAAGTGGGAGAAAAAAAGGTTTGAACTTAGGTGATGGAAAATCATCATCACTCCCAGTCCTTTTACAATGAAATAATAATTTTCCAAAGAATATATAAATATAATATTCAAAGGGAGCATCAAATCAAAATCTGTGTGACAACATTGAAAAATCTGAAAACTTGTGAGATCAGCCAACTAACTCAAAAGAGCAACTAAAAATATAATTATCCACCAGCATTATAATTTAAAAAATAAGTACAAGTAAATACTCAAGAGAAATAACTATCCATCATCATTAATAGGAATAAACAAATCAGTACAATATATCAACAGTCAATCTTATGACTGGGTTGAAAATAAGTCTTCTTTAGACCAGGCTAACTATTGAGTCTTTGCAACCTTGAGCAATTATTTAAACATAACTTGGATGCCACTGCTTAGTGCCCATCCTTGTAATTTACATAATTCCTATTCAAAGTGCAAATTTTTACATTGATTTATATATGTGCACAGATGAGCGATTTCTAACATAGAATTATAATTTTACATATATGAATGTGCATGTATATATATATACACACATGAAATAACCTATTTTAATTTGTTACAATAATAATATTATATTTTGCTAATTAATTCCATTTGGAAAACATACATAAATTTCACACATATATGTGTGTATAAACAAAACATAGATATAATTTACAATTTAGTATCAGTTTATAAGTTCTTTTTTTTTATCAAACTAAATAAAGTCAACTTTTGTTTGGCAGGTACTTGTTGATTAATTATCAAGGTCTCTAAATATAAAATGTCTCATTTTATATATCTGTCACTTCAAACCAAAAAAAATATTTAAAATTTCATTATTATATATAACTGCTGTTAGATTTCAACTCAAGCAAAAGTTACTTGTTTGTGTTAACTTTAAGTTATTAATTTATAATTTTAAAAGTCGTTTTAGGAAATATTAAAATAAATAACTCACTGTATATACATGAGACATGTTTATCTGTGGTTCCCTGCATGTATAGATAAACAGCAGCATAAGTACACCAATTTCTTCAAGTTTTCTCTTGGTAAGCTTGGTTTTGGTCCAGCAGAAAAGTATAATTTCAGGTTTGTTGTCATCATCAGGTAAAAGAATATAATTCCAGTAATTTGTTGGCATACCATGAGATTCCTTTTATAGTCCAAGCAATTGTCAAGCTGTCTTCTAGAACATATTTAATAAGCTAGTTGATCCATTTGAAGTTACCCTGGCCTCATGAATCAAAACTCTGCAGTAAACTATAAGGCAGCTACTGGACTGTCCTTATATCATCATAGGAGCTTTGTATAACTCTGCTAGCTATTTTGCCCTCATTTTTTTCAGGCTATTGATTCAGAAGTGACCCAGCTTCAAGTAAATCAAAACTCCTGTGAAGGAGAATAGTAGCAGCTCCTGCCTTCAGCTACATCAGTTCATGGTAGCTATTCTGCCAACTCTCTGCTACAGCCAACAACAAACTGCAGCTATCCATTTTGGTTAGCTAGTTGCTGCTACTTACTCAAAAAATTTTAGTAGCCAAGCTGTTGTATTCACCTCTTACAAAAAAACTATTATCTAGACTGAAGCTAATCTCGTTATCAGCCCCTTTATAGAATCATCTAAGGTGATAACAAAACCTTGATTGAAAACAGAGTTTCTATTTTATTTCTGTAATCTTTCTAAACATATACATGTTTTAATTAATTAAAAAATATCAAAAACAATTATTGTGCTTTTACATTTCACAATCAGAATAATACTATATATATATAGTAACCTTCTCCCTGATCTATCTGGTCATCAATGAATCATACCGTACATTTTAGTGACTAAATTCTCATATGCAACCTGACATACTCTCATTATCAAGAATATAAGCATGAAGAAACAAAAATGTAAAGCCAATGAAATGATTCCTGTATTGAATAAAACTAGCATGAAACTATAGATCTAAAGAAGATCACAAGGTAATTAATAAAGATAATAACTTCTAGTCAAACCAGCTTTGAAATCCATACAAACAAAAGGTGATGAGTTAAATTTGATATTCAGCAAACTAATAAATAACTAATAATTATATGTCTGGAATGATTATGAAATTAAACTTATAAATGAAATGATAAGTAAATTATGATGTAGATGACGAAATGGATGATAGAAAGAAGTGATAATTAAATAGTGGAATAAAATGAGTCTAAGAATGAAGAGAAAAGACTGAAGATGTATGGAAATAATGACTGATTAAAATGATGATAGACTAAGAGTTAATGAATAGTTAAGATGATAAAAGAATAAAAGTTAATGTATGATTAATCAGTTATGATAATGAATTAATGTCAAATGAGAATGAATAAATAAAAGAATTGATCAAGATGAAATTGAAGAATAATGTTAATGATGGATACTGAAATCTTTCAGTATAAACTAATATGAGATTAAATGGTAAAAAGATAAGCTAACTAAAAATAGGGATTCCAAGCTTGACACAACCAGAATATTATCATGAAGTGAAAACAAACTATCTATTTTATGCCAAAGAAGTAATTTACATCTTAAAGATTAGTTGACTTTCATAAACAGTGAAAGTAATCTATTTCACGTCCAACTATAATAATTAACCAGATATAAAATTTATTATAAATTTAAATTCTACCTTGAAACATAACAACTAATTCTTCTCAGGATTCAAACATTTCAAAATCATTATACACAATATATTTGGGTCAGTAAGAGGGATTTTACCACTACCCAAACATAATGCACATAACAGCTCTCAATATAAACCCAAATTAAGAACTATATTTAGCAGTTGCACATAAACTTTATGAACTCACTAACTCTTATAACTTTAATATTTAAGAAATAGGAATACTTTTTTAATAAATAAATACAATAACGTACTAAATTCCTTTTCTCAAATAATTATAAACCATGTGATCAAGATCAGTGAATGATAACTCTGCGGGTTCAACTAAATCAATTAAATCAATATTATATTTATCTTTTAATCTATTACTTAAAATAATCTGTACTATAAGTTATTAACATTTTGATTATTGTGTGATAATGCCTTAGATGTACCAATAAATTACAAGACTTACCAAAATTATTATGATATAGCATAATATAGTTAATAGTACTATATTGGTCGATGATGATTTCAATTTATAATCTTCTGATAGGTTGATAGCAATAACAATAATAGGGTATATAGGTGGTAATTAGCAATAAGATTACAGGCAACTAAATAAATTTTTAAATACAACAAACTTTATTTACAATATTTACAAATTTTTAATTCACAGACATGGCATGAAACAAAGCTCATATATTAAAAGAATTTATGAATGGGAAAATACCTGGTATCCCATTGACTATATACTCAGCAAATGATACAAACTGTTTATAAAATGATATTCAAAATATCATTTATTACTCTTTAGCCTATTTTAAAGAATAAGATAATGAAACTTATTTAAGCTGACTAGCCCTTAAATTACAACTAACAATATATTTAGAACTTTAGGATATGCACCAAGTTTAAATTTAGAATTCAAAAATGATAAAGTATTGCATTCTCCTAAAGCCCTTTCTTTTATCAGAATATATAAGGGCAATTATCATATTCTGCACAATTAATAACTTATTCAAATTTGAAATGAATAGGTTTGGTGCATTAAAGTAAGAATAAACATCAAAAGTCAAATACACATAGATCTCACTACAACATTACCTATATCCACAACTTAATTATTGAATACTTCTGATCTTACCAATCTATTGTCAAATCATTATTTGATGAAAATGAATCCACACTGCCAATGTGCATCTCTTGCGTTTATATCTAAAAAATTCTACCATTATTAATAATCTTAGTTTGATCTGTCTATAACTGATAATGATCCTATAACTTCATAAACACTATTATAATTAGGCCAACACTATAGCTAGATTAGTGTTCCCAAATCTAACCTTATTTTGACCTTGCCATATGGTTTTGAACTACTATACTTCACCATACACAGTGGAAAAACTAACTCTATATCATCATGAGGGATTTAACACTAAAAGGGGAGGCTCTATAAAACAACATGACAGTTATATAATAATATGGCTAATTCTAATACCTCTCTATGGGTATATCTATATGTGGGCTTTGCCTCATCATGAAAACAAATAAAATTCAGACCATGGATATCTTACCTTTAGGATTATTTATGCTAAAAAGCATTAATTATTACTTAGCCTCTACCAATCTTTCCTCTCATGGGATCAGCAATAGGAGATTATCCATTAGCCCATGCTCAATATTAATATTAATCTATTGCATGCCATTCTATTGGAACATCCTATCAGCTAAAAACTGTCACTAATCATTCTCAATATTATAGCAAGGTAAAACAATACCAACAAGATCAGTAAAGATATACATACTCCATATCACAATGCAGAACCATTAATGTATCAATAGACAAACCAAAATATAGATATCAAATGGTCATTAATTTCTTACAATGACAACTATACTTTTGTTAGAGAGAGCACAACATATTTAAGCAATAAAGATCAAATCTGTATTTGTATTCAAAGTGGACAAGTTCATTTCTATACAAAATTACAAAATGAAAAAGGTTTATATCAAATTTTCTTTTATATAAGAAAAGAATCTGGCCATTCTAGTATCTTTGACAAAATATTTGTTTGTTTACCTTTAATAAAATACATTAAAATCTGTTTGAAAATATGAGAGAAGTAAAGATCTCTCTCAACTCTCTCTAGATAAATGATATATATAATCTCATGTTTTTCCCCTAACTAAATATATATATATATAATAGATGTATATATTTTACACATTTTCTTCTTTAACTCAATGTATATATATTTTTTATGACACAATTAAACATATGTTTGAAAAAACAAAATTCTCAAATAACATATTATGTAAGTAATATACATAACACAGCAGTAATAAAAAAAAATAAACAAACATTTTCTTCCATTAAATTTTATATGATTCATCCAAGTTATTTCATCTTTGTGAGTTGAACTGATAATAACTGATAATATGATGAGCAAACATTCCAGATAATGTGTATATATGTTTATTAGCCTGTCGGATGTATAATAACACAATATTCACCACTTATCCAAAGGCAAAAATTATTTGATGATTTCTGTACCGATAATTAATAAGGCAATTAAAATTCACACTTCCAATTGTAGCAGATTTAAAAGGATAAGTTATCTACTTTTCTCTAGATTACTTTCCTGAATAATTCTTTAAGTTATTGTAATCTTCAAAACGTACTTTTTTTAAGACCTTTATTGATTTATTCTGTAAGCGTTTCAAATGTAGTATAACAAGAATCATTTATTTACATTTAAAATCCAGATAATTTTCCTTGAAAATGAGTAGAATTTTATTACACTTAACATATTTATTTTTTTAAAAATTCTTTGTTAGTTCTATTCTTTCTTCCATGGTAATATATATTTCACAATCTTTAAACAGTCGGGGTTTTTTTTCTTAACCATTTTTAAAATCTTACTTAAACGAAAATTTTTTATAAGCAAATAATTATTTTGTTCCATTTTTATCAGCAAATCATGATCTGATTAGCGATATTAACAATAATTTATCAAATTATAAATATGATATCTTCAACATTTTAATGAATCTGTAATCATTTATTTCTAACACTACACAAAATTGGCGATATAAAAAAAATCATCAGATGTGAATTGAGAATAAAATCACGCAATTATTTTTTTATAACTTTATTAAAAGTTATATGATATAAAATGACTTTTGATTTTATTTATAATATCTTCTGAAATCTCTCTTTAAAACTATTTTGAATTTATTTTCTTGAAATTACGATTTTCAAATGAACATCTGTTCTGCTTTATATTTACTAATGGCGCGAAAATACAAATATTATAATTTTTTAGTCTACTTATAAATAATTTGCGTGTCATTTTCAAAGAAGAGATTTTAAAAATATACACAACATAAAAGCAAAAGCTTACTTTTTCTTGAATTTTCCTGGGTTTGAAGCAATACTTATTTAAATAAAGACTTATTCCCATGGCTTTCATTTCCTTCTCCAGTATGAATCCTAGGAAGTATGCGGTCATGGAAATGGTGCTTAAAATGATAGCAAGGTTTTTAGATTTATTCCAGCATTTCTAGATAGCAAAATATTATAATTCCACTCAATTAAATTCCAGAATTTTCTGATTTTTAATTTTTTTTCCTCCTTATTTTAGATCAGAATTGAGTTATGTGGTTGCTTAGTTATTGTTTTTCTTAATCAACCCCCCCCCCCTACAACTTGGTTAGATCATATATAGCCTGTTTTTACAATGGATTGTGGGAGCAATTAAAACCAATAATCTTAGTGTGAATAATTAATATTACCTCCTCTGGCTTCATTTTTAATAACTACCCATAATGATTCAAGACAGCTTTAGATTTACTACATAAAAAATATGCTTAAGTAATTTACTCTAATGATTCATTTTACAAGGCTTACAAATTTCATTTAATTATTTATTTATTTCAATTGCTATTCAACAATAATAAAATAGCAATATATTTATCTCCCAATTAATAACAATACTTTTACATTGTTATTTTAGTCTAATCAGAGCCTAAGCTGGGTTTAAAATCTCATCTCCACTCAAGCAATTTCCTAGTGCATCCGAAACAGTCTTTATTGAAAGCCACTCATTAAGATTTTCATGCCAGATATATCATTAAGGTTTAAAATTTTGGATTATTAAATCCAGGGACCTAAATAAAAGGTCACAATATATATATATATATATATATATATATATATATATATATATATATATATATATATATATATATATATATATATATATATATATATATATATATATATAAAACATTACAAGCATAAAGCTAAACTAGTCAATATATAATCAAAACTACCCCAAATCCAAAATTCAACCAGACCAGCATAAAAATAATATTAAAACACTACCAAAGGTTTCACTGCTACAAGCAGACTTCTCAAGTGTAAACAACTACAAAAACTACACAATATATATATAATATTAAACATTATCCACAAATCCATTTACTTCCCATCCACCCTCAATATTAAAAGAACTCTTATTATTCTGATGCAATTAATTTATTTAAGAGTTCTTTTAATATGAAGGGTGGATCGGAAGTAAATGGATTTGTGGGTAATGTTTAATATTATATATATTGTGTAGTTTTTGTAGTTCTTTACACTTGAGAAGTCTGCTTGTAGCAGTGAAACCTTTGGTAGTGTTTTAATATTATTTTTATGCTGGTCTGGTTGAATTTTGGATTTGGGGTAGTTTTGATTATATATATATATATTCAGACCTTTTAAAAGTTTACTTTATAAAACGATATTTTAAAGCGGAGTTATTAATTTTTTTTTTCAATGAATGTAGAAAATGTCTACTATAATTTTTGTCTGTGCTTATTTCTAGTTTTCCTTTCAACTTTATACATATTTATGCACCCACTCTAAATTAGTGTGTGCTATGTAATCCAACTGGTTACAATATGAATATAATATAAACCTTATAAATTTGCAACACATATATTTTCTTTATTTGTTTAGTTCAATGTTTATGTTATTTATTTCTTTTTTCATATTTTTTTTTCATATTTCAGTAATTATTTACAGTATGAATGATCTTTCTCATTTAAATCACAAACACTGTACATTACAGGAGGATCCTAAACTATCATAATGTTAAATAGAGGTACAACAGATCAAAAGAACTTACATAAATGTATGGCAAGTTTCGGTATAGTATAAAAATTATATAGGTTGATCGAAATATCAAGTGGCTATTCTTTGTGAGATCAGGGTTTGAGTAAATGTTAGAAACTAAATATAAACAAACAATGACCACAAACACCTAAGTAAACATTTCATACTTTTGTTTAAAATTTTTCTCTGTTTAAATACTAATCATTGTAAATACAATTATTAAATCTATTCAAACATTCAAATATGATTCTTGGTTTATTTTTCTGTAGGAAAATTTTAATTAGTCATATCCATCCACATATTTACAATCATTTTATTTATGTACACATGTTATTTCCATTTCCATTAGCAAGCATAAGTTTATTTTACATATACTCATACTCTGGTGATACAAATATAACATGAACTAGACAATCACTCATATTTTCCCTGGGTTCAAAATCTGGAATAGTGGAAGTGGAGTGCAATAATGATGGGACCAATTAAGTGTAGAATTAATATTTAGTTGATTCTTAATGTCTCCTTTCTTAGGTATGAATTTGAAATGTGTGGGGTATACATAAGTACAAACAACAAAAAAGTAATTCTCCATCTATCGTGATGAACCCAAAACATATTTTTATACTGAGAAAAGTCCATTCCATTACAATATATATCACTAGATACTTCTGCTATAAATTAAAATGTATATCTCTTATGTATATATCATATTTAATATGTGTACATAGTAATACAAGTGTATATATTTTAAATGAATTTTACTTCATCCTTGCAATTTTACTTCAAATTGATATCACACATGAAATAATGTGAAAGGATGAAACCTTTGACAGATGTGCTTTAAAAATGCTTAAATGACAGCCAATCAGATAGTAATAATGACTGCACAAGGAACTCTCAATTAAAACACAAGCTAGAAACTTTATGAGAAAAAGATAGAACCCCCTTCTTCTCTTCTTAAATTTGTATATAAATAAGTCAACTCAAGCATTTTGAACTAAGAACATGAAGCTTTAAAACCTTCACATTTAATTCACTAAATATTATATATAAATAAATGTGAAATATTTCAATTTACTACACAGTAAATTTTCAAACCTAATGAAATGATCACAACAAATGTAAATATATTAATTAATTAAGTTCAAGCAGATGAAATAATAATAATGTGAAAGGCTGAACTTTAAAAATGTTTAAATGACAGCCAATCAGATAGTAATAATGATTGCACAAGGAATTCTCAATTGAAACACAAGCCAGAGACTCTACAAGAAAAAGATAAAAAAAAACCTTTTTCTCTACATAAATTTATATATAAATAAGCCAGACTCAAGCATTTTGAACTAAGAGTGTGAATTTCTACAGTAAGTTAATACTTATATTCTTAATGTATATATTATATTTAGTATGTGTACATAATTATATATGTATAATAAATGAGTTATTAAGTTTTCTATTTAAAATTATTTACAGTTTTTAATTTCTATTTTAAAACAGTTCTTAAAAAATGGTAAAAAATTGTCAGTTTTCTTTTGAGAGTTTCTGAATGTAATTAATCTCAAAGAAAATAAACATACTGCCCCCTCACAACCATTATTTTAAACAAATGAAAATTCTATATGTAACTGTTAACTGCGATATGTGAAGTTATTGAATATTTTTCATATGTTCTCACTCTTTATTCCATATCTATTCAACTAATTTACATACAAAAAAGATAAGTGTTTCAATGGATTATACTGGTATATGTCAATATTCAAGTGATTTTATTACCTCAATTTTAAAATTTCATTCTAACTTGAAAAAGATCAAAAGTTAATAAACTAATAAACTAATTTTCCAAAATCAATAAAAGCATTTAAAAAAAATAAAAATAGCCATATAGTACAGTATACTTACCTTTCTCTGATCATATAATAAAAGCCCTGTATATACTTTTATAAAAATGAGATTCAATGACTATACAGTATAACAGTTTATATAGAGTAGATTAGCAAGTACTTCTTCAAACTTTTTCCTTTCACAGATCAATAATAAAAGAGAAGAACATTGCTAACTGAACCCTAGAGATTTTCCATTCTCATTTTATCCATTAAAAAATTAGCTCATTTAGCTAAGAGTCAACTACACAGTTTTAAAAAAGCTTTTTTGAAAACAAGATAATTTATAATTTTTACTTGATCAAGATTTCTGGTATCATGGTTATGGCAAATGAGTATGCTAAATAAAAGCTATACTGTATGAACTATTAATATTTTAGTAAGATAAATTAATTTTCAAAAATTATAAATATTTTTATTAATAAAAAAAAAAGCTTAATAATTTTTATAATAAAATATAGTGCTGATACTAATTCATAGTTTGCTCCAAAATGGCATCATTACTATCTAAATATCTATGTATATTATTATGGATTCTTGTTTATCTAAACTGTTAAAGATGCCAAAATAATGTTCTACATTGAAAGATATATAGAAATGTAATATGAATTATATAAAAGTTGGGAATAATGGTGTATTTATTAAAGAGATTACTACTTTTCAACATCTTACAAACTTGCCAATATAAGAGATTGTAGTTAGTAAAATAATTAATTAATTTGTTTAAAAAAGTGGAGGTACTAATTAAATCTAAATGACAGTTTGACAGTCATTAGAAATTAAAACTCGTGAGTAGTAACATTTGTCATATTCTAGAAAAACTTTCTGCTAGCTGAAACAAAAAAAATATATCAATCATATAGCTGGATTCTTAAACTTATATAATAAAAAAATATTTTCACTTCATTTGGGGAAAAAGAAATTATTAAAGAATCTGATTTTTATTCTAATAACAAACTAGACTTAAAACTTATTTCTGAATTAAATGAATGATTATAATTTCAAACTAATTGCAGCTGTTCAAAATTCATTTGAAATGATTCCGACCTAATGATCATTTTGCTGATGATATTATTAAGAAAATTAATTGGAATAAATTTAATACAATGTCTTATGATAAATCATGAGAATTGGCTATTTTGGAATTTAAATGAAGATTGAAGAATGATAATATGATTTGTTTGAAAGAAGATAAAGGGTTGCATATTTGTTTGTTAACGAAATGTCAATATATTGATAAAGTTAAAATGCAAATGGAGAAATTTGGTTTCTTTTTGATTGAAGAATATAATATGGATAGTCAAAGAATAAAATTTATTACCAATATTTTAAAAAGTACTAAAAATAAAGCTTTAAGTAATAATGCATACTATATGATATATCTTTCTTGTGTTGTATGTTTTTGTATTTTTGCAAATATAAAATTACATAAAGAAGGTAATCCTTTGCAAGTTATGATAGATTTTGGTGGTTCATTCATGTATCAAACTTCTAAATATATTGGTAAGCTTTTACAAGATTTTTTTAGGATTTGGGAAAAATACTATTGCTTCATTGTTTGACTTTGTAAATAGTATTAAAAATTTGGTGATTGATGAGAATGATGTTATTGCTTCATTGTATGTTACAGAAATGTGTAGATGTATTATTAGAATGAATTCCATAAAAAGAATTGAATCTACATTAAAAAGTATTTGTAAATATATGATAAAGTTTATTGTTGATTCTTTAAAAAAATTTAATGACAACATTGTTGCATCTTTTGAAGGTCAATATTATCAAATATCTAAAGATTGGCCATGGGTCTGCCTGTAGTGCACAAGTTTGCAATTTTGTTTTATCTACATATGAGAGTAGTATTTTAAATATGTGTACTTTTGGAGATATTAAAATTTACAAAAAATATGTGGATGATGTTTTTGTTTGTGGAAATACTAATACTATAAATATGCTTGTAGAGGAATTAAATAAGTTGAATGGCTTGAAATGGACTATTGAAAAGGAACAGGACAAAAATATTAAATATTTAGATTTAATTATTACAAGAAATAACAGTATATTAAATTATAAATTAATAATTAAGCCACTGCAAAAAAGAGGATATATAAATTGTAAATCAAAAGAAACAATGATGCATAAGATGGCAAGTTTTATATCTTTTTCATTATGGAAAAAAAAATATGTCATTACCAAAGTGATAAACTGAAAAATATTGAGATATTTGCCAAGGAATTGCTTGGTGTTGGTTATAAAATGGAACAAATAAACAATACTTTATGTCAATTTAAAAAAAGTTATAATGATTTAAAAGAAATGAAGATTAATAGTAAACAATGGATATCTCTTCCATTTATTTCAAATCCACAAGTGAAATTTTTTTAAGGATATATATAAGAATGTGTTTAATGTTTCATTCTACATTCCAAACAATATTAATAAATTAATCAATAATTCTAAGGATGTCATATCTGTCAAGCAGAAAAGTAATATATATCAAATTTTTTGTGATTGTATGCTATCGCATATAGGTGAATCTTGGTGCAGTATTGAGAAGAGATTGAGGGGGCATGAATTGTTATATAAGCGTGTAAAAAGTAAAAATAATGGTGATTTAATGTCTCCTTCATTTTTCTTTGATCATGAAAAAACATGTAAATATAAATTTAAATTTAATTTTGAAAATGTGAAAATTCTTCATGAAGAGAGAAACCATAATAAAAGAAAAATTAAAGAGGCAATTTTTATAAATAGGAATAAAATACATTTACTAAATAGACAAGCTGCTAACATTAAAATATGAGATTCGTGGGATTTGAATTGATGACGTTTGCTTCTGCTTAGTTTTGATTTTTTTTTTTGTTTTTTTTTTTTTAATTTAATGGCAGTTGAGGCATGTTTAAGAAATTAACCTAAAGTACTTCTGTGGATTTAAGGATTGTTAATAATAGTTTGTAAACCATTAAAATTATTATTTCAATTATAATTACTATATATATATATATTATATCACCCACCAATATTGGGAGTGATGACAAACTAAGCTTATTTAAAATAACAATATTATAGGAATTTATTAAAGAATTTAGTACAAAATAAGTAGTCTTTGTTTATACAACTTCGGTGATTTTATTTAATTCGTTTTGATGCGGCTTTGACAAACAATATAATTGTTAATTGGTCGGCCAAAACCAATCAGCAATAAAATATGATATTACAAATAAATCTGTTTTATATATATTACAAAATATGAAAGATGGGCATTTAAAACACTATTACATTTAAAGTCATTTGTATATAATGAGTGTGGGAAGCAAAATAGTTCTTAAATAAATAATTGACAATTATACAGTCAGATTTAAATAATTAACGAAATTGTTTGTGAAGGACGTGCCATCATGGCAGAGAGCATTTCAGGATTGCTACATAAAGCTATAAAATGATGATGAGGGCAGTATGCTATTACAAATTACAACAAAAGAAATGAGGTCTGCTATGAACCTCTGGGTGACTTTGCTAAAGAAGTTCCTGATATGTACAGGGGATAAGAGAAATGTTAGCCCTCCAGCCAAAGCATGTCTCTAAATAATCATAATAATATTTTGATGTGCATACACATCTTAATGGCAATGCTCGAAAAGATCCCTTGGTATGAACTATATCTACTATCTACTTTGAGGGAGTGTAAAAGGTTGGACTGGTCAGATTCTAAAGGTCCTAAGAGGTTGGTAGCAAAGCAAGAATAGCAATAATAAAGAAATGGTTGTAACTACAAATACACAATGCCTTAGACGTATATAGATAGATAGTGTACCATTAACAAAATAATAAATCCTGATTAAAATCATTGGCTCCCTGATATAATGGAAAGTCCCAGAAATGTTAGGTCATTAATGAATGAATAGTAAATTATATTACAAAAAGAAAGGCAAGAATTAAAACTAAAATATAAAATTGTTTTCCCCACTCATCACGGAAGATTACAAAATAGGACTTGTCTTTAATTAACATAGACGGGCATTAAATATCAAACTAATAAATTGTAAATCATAATTTTAATATTTTCTGACAAATAAAATATATGTATGAAATATATATACTGATAAAATTCTATGATAAATTTTACTTAATTGATTCACTAAAATTATTTATTCTTTCAGAAATAATTACAGGGCTATTTTAAATTGGAGGTAATAGTAAGATACTTTTAAAATAATTTCAATCATTCAAATAAATTTATATAATGTACAAAACAAAATGAGATTTCTATTAATTAATTTAGGGGAGTAAGTCTCTTGTAATGATTTTTAAGTTAAAGAAGACAATAACAGGGGAAGGATTTAAAGTTAATTGCTCATTGAGTTTGGTATTTGGAAATTTCAGTAAGTCAAATAATCTAAACAAACCGACAAAAATTAATTTAAATTTGCCGCATCAAAAGACGTTTAGAAGACTGTTATTTTAAATTAAAAATTTTAAAAGACCATTTTAAACCAAGCCGTATAAACATTACACAGATATAAAATATAAATTAATATAGATTTTGAAAACAAGTAAAATAAAATCAATGGCTTGCGGTGAATTGGACGTTACCTCAGAATCAATCAGTTAATACATGTAGTTAATACAGTCAGATTATTTGCAGGCTTCCTCGACACAGACAGTCTCTGGCTAGATGTTTAAGCACTGGAAAGGCATGGATGAGTTGGTGGAACAGACCCCTGAGAAGCAAATGACCAATCTTTTCACCCCGTCATTTCTTTAGGCACGATATATATATAGATTAATCACTTCTCTCCAGTAACTCAATAATAATAATTAATTCCCCTCTAATCAAATTTCCCACTATTTATGTGTTCTGGTCTTATCTACAGGATTCAATCTATACTGATCTCCACCAATTGCAATTGCTCTAAGCAGTACTATGAGGTTGGTGCCTGCTTTGGAGGGAAATCTATAATTCGCATGAACATGCCCCAAGGGTTGATTTTATAATAAAAAACAACAACAACAAGCATATTAAGTTTATCAGTCATTGTACTAACAAACCTATTTAATTAAGGTTTAGATTAACAAAAATGCAACTTTTATTTAGAAAAATTTTAGGAATTTGGTACAATGACTTTTAAATATATTTGACATAAACTTAAGTAGAAATTTACAAAATATTTCTTAAAATATTACATTGTTTAAATAATTGATTCTCAAGTGTATATTAATTAAAAGATAAATATAAAATGTTACCCACTAATTAATTGAAGAAAATGAACTCTAATAAAGAATTTGAAATATTTATAACATTTTATAGATACCTAGGATTCAATTCAATAAATGCCAATTTAATAACATAAACATAATATACAGTTTACAAATATTAAAAAATAAATAAACTATTATAAAAGGTTAGTTAATCATAAAATACAAATTAATAAAATATAAAAGATTATAATATTTGCTTAAAATATACTACCACCTAATATGAGATGGGTGTCAGTTAATAAGGATGGTGTTCAAACCCAGACTAGTGCTGATGATATTGGCACTAGGTGAAGCAGAAATATGTACTATATTTCCAGCTTCATATCCCTCAACTAAGGGAAAAAAAACAAAAAAAACCATTTTACTTGGGTGTCCAGTGACAATAGAGGCTGACCAAGGGTTTTCTGACCAAGGTTTATTACATTATTATTGGAATGGTAACTGTATTGAGATCTTCAAGCCTTTAGTTTCTTCTAAATTTATTACTCTGCTGAAATTACAATTCTTAAACTGTCATTAAACGATTTATTTTCTTAGCAATTCTTTCTTATCTTCTTCATTCTACTAACTTTAGTCTTCTTACTTCATTTAGTTACTATTAAATAATAGTCCTTAGACAAGATTTATATATCAACGATCCAGCAACATAATATTTATTTCAATTATATGGTGTCAAACACAAAGGGACTCACATTTTGAAAATAATTTAGACTTCCCCTGGATCTGGAGGTATTTCATGATATGGTTTGAGACTCCTTGCATTAAAGGTGCCTTTATTCAACCCATTATCAGTTAAAGCAAAGGCATTATTGCCACATTTTCTCTGAATCTGGTAGGGTCCTTGATATAGGGGAAAAAAATTTTGAATTGTTTGTTGGTTACATTGCTGGCTCTGGGTACTCATACCCAAACTCGATCCTCCACCTGAAATGCATGTGGATGAGTGTTTCCTCGTTGGCCCCGCAGCTTGGCCATTTGGTTTAGACGCATACGAGCCTTATCTTGATCCCTCTTTCTGTTAATTTTTTTTTGGTCAATTGCTAGTGGTGTTTTGATCAAAGTGGGGCCCAGTCTTCCAAAATGGAGTCGTGCTGGAGTAAATCCGGTGGACTCACTGATGGTATTATTTATGTAATTTATGATCTTTTGGTGACTGTTTACCAAACCCCTGTGATTATCAGGTATGTATGTCTGATATAGCCGGTTAATCTCCTTCATCACTCTCTCACAAGGGTTGGATTGAGGGTTTCTGATTGATGTAAGGATGTGCCTAATGCCACAGTGTGATATCCATGCCTTCCACTCTTTGGAAGTGAAAGCAGATCCATGATTGGATAGGATTATTGCGGCTTTCCCTACTTCTTTGAATTGCTTTTCTTGTAAAACTGATTGCATTCCTGGAGTCTGTCCTCCATACAGGATATGCACAGACATTTAGAAAAGACATCGTAAGTTACCAGAAGGTATTGGTAACGTTTAAATGCTGGCAATGGTCCATAGTGATCGATGGCCAGAATTTTGTTGGGTCCAGATGGAAGAATGGGTTCATTGCGGCCCACATATGATTTGTTAGGCATTTTACTCTTAGCACATATTGAACATTTTCGAAGAGTGTTAAGCACATCAGTATATAATCCAGGCCAGTAGAATTGCCGCCTCAATGCTTCCTCTGTTTTTCGAGGACCATAGTGTCCAATTAACTGATGCACATGATTGATTAATCGGGTCTGTAACTTTTGGGGCACAAGAATTTTCCATGGGCATCAGCATCCGGCGTGCGTATTTGCAGGATTCCTTTGTTTAATCGATACTTCTGGGTAAGAGTAGCATCATGTTTTCTTACCTGCAGGGTATCGATAATTTTCTTATATTGAGGTTCTTACTTTTGCAGTGGGGTAATTTCATAAGTTCAGCCTCAATGTCATCACTGATAGAGTTAATCATTATAGTTATTGGCTGATCTCCAATGATTGGATTATTTGGAAGCACACCAACAGGATGCCGACTTAAAATATCTGCAGCAGTATTTTCTGGTCCTGGACAGTAGGCCACCCTATAGCGAAATTTTTGGAGGGACAAACTCCACCTAATTAATCATTCATTGGTTAAGTAACTACAGTTAAGAAATTGTAGGCATGTGTGATCCGTGATGATGACAACTTTGGAGCCTAGTAGTAGTTGCTTAAATTTGTTGCAAGCCCACACGATAGCCAGTGTCTCTTGTTCGGTAACGGTGTAATTTACTTCAGCTCCTTTAAGAGTTAGGCTACTAAAACTTAATACACAATGTCCTTCCTCTTCATCTATTTGAAAAATAACTGCACCCAACCCTCTTTTACTGCTGTCTGTTTGGACCTAAAAGGGGCGGGTAAAATCTGGAAGGTGGAGCATGACGGTATCTAAAAATTTGTCCTTAATGGATTCAAATGCTTCATCATGCTGAGCAGTTCATGACCATCTTTGGCCCTTCTTTAAAAGATTTATCAAATAAGACATATCCTGGGCAAATTTATGATAAAATTTATTATAATAATTACATAATCCAAGGAACGATTGGAGATGTTTTCGGGTGGTAGGTCTTTGGAAACTTTTGATCACTTCCACTTTCTCTGGGTGTGTTCTTACACCCTTGCCATCGACAATATGTCCCAAGAAAGAGATTTCTGAAAGGGCAAAGTAACTTTTTTCTAGGTTGATGGTTATATTTTTATCAGTGCACTCCTGAAAAAATTTATTCAAAATCTCAAAGTGCTCTTTTGGATTTCATGATGCCACTACTACATCATCAACATAACAAATTAAATGTTTTTTTAACTTCTGCTGATAAAGATCAGTCCAGGCACCTCATTAACCCTGCCCCGCTGTTGATCAATCCAAATGGGATCCTTCTAAATTGGGGGGTATGCCCATTATACCTAAATGCGGTATATTTTCTATCACGGGGATCAAGGGCCATTTGCCAATAACTGGCTGTAAGGTCAAGGGTGGAAAACTGTTTTGTTATGCAAACGGATAAATATTTCTTGGATGGATGGTGGGACATCACGCTCTGGGATAGTTATACTGTTTAGTTTTCGAGCATCCAAGCACAATCGTATTGCACCACTTTTTTTCTTTACCACCACAAGGGGGTTGTTGTATGGGGATGGTTTCTTTTCAATAATCCCCCACTCGATCATCTGCTGGATCTGATTTTCAACCTCTTCTTGATATTGGAATGGTACTGGATAAGTCTTGGCTTGGAAGTACTCCTCTTCTTTTACCCTAATTCGGTGGGTATATCCCTTGGTCTCTCCAGGCGTATTGGAGAAAACTTTGGCATTACAGTCCAAGATTTGATATAGTTCCTCTCTATCATGTGAGTCCTCCAACATAGCTTCATTGGCTTTCTTTTTTAAAAGATCTTTGTCAACTGGTTGGGTTATACGCCCCACTTTGGGATGCTGATCATGGTGATGAATTTGAAATGGAATTTTTTTTCCCTCAATCAAAAAAAAAATGATGGTGGTAATTCAAGATGCATCAGTGCTGCTTCAGAAAATCAGACCCAATAACTAGGTTATGGATTAAACTTCTACAATTAAGAATGTATGCACTATTGCCAGTCTTCCAAAATAATTTCCAACCAGACCTGGTAGTTCTCAGTCCTTGTTTTTTTTTCCATTCGCAAGTATGAGTTGTATAGGGCGAATAGGCAGTTTTAGAAAGTGTTTTTTTTCTGTTTCTAGTTGATCGTGCCAGCACTTGGATATGAGAGAAATCTGGCTCCCTGAATCTAGCAAGGCATGTGTGGTAATCGTCCCTACCTTGACATTAATAATTGGACATGGGTCAATATTCGCATCTGGGAAAGGTGCGTCTGCTTCATTGACAATAGTAGAGATTGGATGTTGATATTCCATTTTGTTCCTTGATCTGTTAATGGGACCTCGTGGTCAGGAACGGTCAGACGGGGTCCTTAACAGCTTTCCGACTGCCATCTGTCAGCACATCTTTTTGCTACAGTTTGATTTCGGTTATATGTTGGTTTTTCTCGGTTGTTCCGTTCTTGTATGGCTGCTGAGTGAATTCTTGGGGGCTCTAATTTTCGGATCTTTTCCATGGGTTCATAATGAAAATTTCCAAGTTCCATTGTGGCTAAAAATTGGGTCATCTCCTCCACCTTATTAATTCAACTTATTACCATCGCTCGTTGGATTGATAGTCCTAATGATATGGGCTTCTGAGAACTGGAAAGTGGTCAGTGATCGAAGTTGATCCAATTGTCTCAGAAAAAACTGAGTGTGCGTCTCCTTTCCACCATACTTTTCACATGTAACCTGATGGAGTATCTTCTCTTGGTGGGCCTCACTCCAAAAATTAGCTAGTAATATGCATTGGTATTCTTGGAAGGTTGTTGGTTTATTTTGAATGGATCCCCACCAATGTCTAGCAGGTCCTTGTAAGTAATGTTTAGCTATGGCTAATTTATCCCCTTCATTAGCGGGATGAAAGTAAAAAAATTCTTTCAGGCTATCAAGATGGAAGTTTGGATTCTCTTCTGGTTCTCCTCTGAATATCTTTACATTGATGAATCTTAGGAAATTCGTTTGCATTCCTGCATCTTGGATTTCTTGTGGTTGCATGGGTGTGCTGGCGTGGTTGATCTGTTTTGTAGAAAAGTTATCAGTAATTCTTACTGGCGATGGGCTCCTTCTGGTTATGCGAGGTTGTGGGTCATTTAATCGTTGAAACTGTAATTGATTCTCGACTTCCTTTTTAATTAAAGATGCATAGTCTTGTCGTTCACTATTGGTAGATAGTATGATACATTCAATTTCCCTTATGCTATCGTAGGCTTGGTCTTGCCTCTTGTGTAACTCATCAATTGTTTTTGTAGTACTTCCCCATTTCTCTTCCATTACTTGTAGACCACTGGCATTTTCCTCTCTGCATTCTTTGAAACTTTTGTGGATTGCCTCCATCATTTCTGTTCTCGATTCCTGTGCATCCCTTTGCATTTGAAACATCATACTGTGGAATAAGGTGGTCAGGTTCTCATTTTGATCAGGTATAGGATCTTGTTTGAACTCATGGATAAGGGGAAATGGATCCTTTACCATGACCTCTGAAATTTGTTCTATGTTGTCTTCTTTCACTGAGATGCTGGCATCAACATCTTCACTTTCCTTTTCTTCTAGGCTGTTATCCATTTGGATTTCAAAAGTTTGATACAATAATGGTAATAATGCTTATCTTAGAATTCAAAGTTATTTTACTGGAACTATGGCTCACTGAAACTTTAATACAATCTTGAACAACTAGAATGTAAACGTATTTTTATCTTGGAATTTATATAATCACTAATTCGAGCATTTGCTTCCCTCACTCTGTCCACTCTTCTCATCATGCTTTACTGACTGTGTCCTTTCTGTCCTGCCATACTAAGTTTCTGTCTGTTTTAAGCTGGATATTTAAATAATTGTTTCAACTTCAACAAAAAAAAACTTTACCTTATCATGAGAATGACTGATTTTTTTTTTTTTTTTTTATTCTAGCTGGTCACCCTTGGTCATTCCTTGCCTCTAAAAAATCATTATTTTCAAAATTTAATACATAATGTTGTTGTTATGAATATTACATTGCTTACAATTTTATTACATATTACACCAGTTATAAAATTCTTCACTCTCCAAATCTCTTATATATCAAAAAAAATTTTGTTGCCTAGAATTACCACGGTTCTTTATTTATTTATTTATTTTGAACTTTATAACAAATTTATAATGGTAATAGGTACTCTATTCCCTACAGCAGGGCGCCTGTTATCAAGGTCAGCAATAATATAACACTTACAGATAGCTCTAACTACATATAAAAACAGGTATATATATATTAAAATATATATGTACTTTTATTGATTGTTAACACAGTATGCGCATATGAATAAACATTAAATACATCTTATTACCACCTTTTACACATAAGGCTTATGGATGTAGTACATGGGCTTTAAACATTTTTTAAACACATGAAAACAGAAAACAAATTTATGTGTGCATGTAAAACCAGATACAAAAAAAAAATCTACATATGGTTGTAATACATGGGTTTCAAAAAAAAATTTTACAAAATATCTATATGGTTGAAAAATCAGGTACCACAGCTAGCAAAACTTTTACACTTATAGTTATAATCTTTGCATTTAAAAAAAAAAATTTTCACACAACATTTTATGGTTGTAAAACACAGTCTTTGGTTTTGGTTTTTGACTCTCACATGAAATAAACTTTACATCACTTTGACATCACTTTATGATTATTTTACATAGTCTGAGTTTGGTATAAATCTATCATTAAGTGAAAACATTTTCCTAAACTTAAGGGCACATACATAAATTATTACATGTCACTATGGATTCAAACTCAGGTGAACTAAACCAACTTTTAAATATATTGGTCCGAATATATACAACTGTATCTATGAAATATCATTTGGGGATATGAATATTTGTTCAACTGTCAAATCCAGGATAAAAAAAATAGTACGTCTATATTGGGAAAAAGTTTTTCAAGCTTTTGTGCTTGAGTTACAACATAACTTTTCCACACATATGGGTTTCCAAGAAAATATATATAGTAATGCAATACATATAAAATTTTCAAACACATCTGTTCCTACATGTCGCACATACACACCCATGTACCTATATACGCAGTGCTACATATACAAGTACATAGATTTTACACACACATACATCTATATACATTATGTAATACTATACACTATTGGACAAGAGAAAAAAAACTTTGGAGAAAAAGTTGAAAAAAAAAAAATCCATACACGTGTCAAATTCTTTACACTTTGCTTTAAAATAATCACAACATTATATACTCAATTAACAAGAAAAAATTTCTATACAAATATTTCCGTTCTTAGCAAACATAGGAGAAAAGTAGAAAAAAAATTTCTACATAACAAAACTCTGGAAGTAAAAAAAAAACTTACATATACATTAATATAGTAGTTCAAACTACTTTCATATTTTATACAATCTATTTAACCATATGAGTTTTCACTTTTAATTAATCTGTTTATCAAAAAAAAATTACAGTCTATGGATGGAAAACATGGTATTCCTCTTTACTTTATTAACAAAACAGTATTTGATTTTATAAAATCAATATGACACAACTAAATCATTTTATATTCTGGAAAATTATGTATATATTAAATTATATATAGCAAATTATACACATATAGCTAATGAATTATTCAGGGTGTGGGAATAATTACAGGCTCCATGATTGGGCATCCAAACTCGGAAAAAAAAAACGCAGCCTCTGTGCCGGTCAAAATCGTGGATTCATTCAACAAGACCAATAATCCAAGCAAAAGTACCTTGAATCCAACCATGCACAAGATACATATGTCAGGACAAGAATGAATCCTAACCTATTTGCCTAAACTATTGCCTCTCTGACTAATGGATAACGTTTGTGATGACACTAGCAGTGCTTGGCTTTATTCCGTCCCAGCTGGAGGTCATGGTTCACATAGAGACTCAAAATAATAAAGGTTTTATATGAAAAATTAATGATTTAATGGATTCTGATGATTGCAGAACGATACAGATATGATTTGATCGATTAGTAATGGTTTGAACCGTAATAATAATAATTCTTTATGGCAACATTACACAGAAGTGAATTTAAATCAAAGAAATATTTAAATAAGTAGAGTAATTAACCTTAGAGATTGGGAGTGATGACAAACTAAGCTTATTTAAGATAACAATATTATAGGAATTAATTAAAGAATTTAGTACAAAATAAGTAGTCTTTGTTTATACAACTTGGTGATTTTATTTAATTCGTTTTGATGCGGCTATGACAAACAATATAAAAGTTTGTTAATTGGTCGGCCAAAACCAATCAGCAATAAAATATGATATTACAAATAAATCTGTTTTATATATATTACAAAATATGAAAGATGGGTATTTAAAACACTATTACATTTAAAGTCATTTGTACATAATGAGTGTGGGAAGCAAAATAGTTCTTAAATAAATAATTGACAATTATACAGTCAGATTTAAATAATTAACGAAATTTGTTATAATTATTGTCCCACAGAAAATAATTTATTTGCATATAGCTAATTTGTTAGCTATAGACTTGAAAATAATGTGATGCAAGATGTGGCAAAACTACTGAATCCACAACATGAGTACTAAGGCATAGGCAAGAATCAGGATTTGATTCTTTGCCTGCATACAATTTCATGTGGTATATATAACTATTATGGTTATCACAACACACCACTTTATTGTTTTAAGAATTTATATTTTTACGTGATTCTATGCCCAGTAAATTTTGTGATTACTTTACCAACTGCAACCTTTGTGTACATCTGATTCTTAAAATTTACATTGCACTGCTCTATAATATCTTAATTTTATACATAAAAATCATTGTTATACAAACACAGACATGCAAGTGCAAACACAAACACATTAATACAAATATAAACATACTAATAAATTATTAAATCTTTTGAGAATCATGTCTATAAAATAACCTTGCCTCAAACTTGGATCAGAGCCCCAAAATTACATTGTACATAAAACACTATGTTATATTTGAATACAAATATAATTTATATACTACACAGATAGACTAATACAAACACATTAATAAATCACACATTTATCAAATAATAATAAAAATTTAAAATAATACTATGCAAATAAAACAAAAGTTAAAATTAAATACTTATGATTGATATTTCGATATTACATTTTCATCGGGATGAAGGCCTTGAAATTAAAATCATTGAGACATCTTTAATCCATTTTATTACAAAGTCTTGCCAATATGAAAATTGTGCCTCTGTCTTTTTCATGCATTCTAGTAAACTGAGCAGAAAAAAAAAAAATTAAATGAACCTATTAATAAAAAAATCCATATTCTGTCTAACATGCCATATGCCATTTTAAAAGGAACTAAAGTTGCAGAGAAATATGGGTTTTTCATAAACATCATTCTAATAGTTTTTCCACAATTTTAAAAAGAAAAATTTTAATTTCAACAAATCAGCTGCCGCAAGCAATAATCACACTACCACCACTGAAGCCATTAAAGGAGATTGCCTTGATAACAGGTTGAGATTGTTATTGATATTTGTATTGTTTAAGTTTGACTGCTTTCATGTATTTACATTATTTACTTATCTAGCCTTGGGCATCATTAGCTTTATTAGGTAAGTAATACATAGTTGAGTGCAGTTTGAAAGTTATAATTGCAGTTTTTGAATATTATTATTGACTATTTGTTAGTTTGCATTCAGAACAGATTATATTTATCTGTTTAATGAGGTTTATTTAAACTTCTTTCGATTAATAATTTCACTCTTTGTAGTCAAGTTGCAATTATTAGTGTCTAAATAAATATATTAGACTACATATAAATATAGATTTTCATTTTTATTGTTTAAAGGAAATTGCCTTGGCAACAGATTGAGGTTGTTATTAATATTGGTATTGTTTAAGTGTTGATTGGTTTCATGTATTGATAATATTACAATTGTATTAAAAATATCTTTAAACCTTTAAAAAGATCATAATAAATGGATAAAATGTTGAGAAATAATATTCTTTTTGAAATATTTATGGTACTTATGTATTTGACCTGCTGTCCGTGTTTGTGACAGTTGAATGCCTTATTAAAAAGTCAAATTTTTAATAATACAAAAAATATAAATTTGTACATACAAATAATAAACATTATGATACTAAATAAAAACAGGTAGTTGAGACTTTTTAATGCATCATTCTGCCGTCGCAAACACCCTCATCCCACTGGAAAAAGGCACAGCATTCTGCCATCACAAACATACATAAGTACCATATTTCTTTATGCTTTATTAAAAAGATGGGTTTTTAAAAAAAATATTTTAATGAATAACTGAATAATGTTTTATTAGAAAATAATAACATACTATATTTTTGGATCAAAATTAATTTATATGATTCTATCTGATTTCTGGGTTCTTATAAATAAGATTAAAGATAATCTTATGCACTTTAAATTTAATTAATAATTTTCAGTTACTTAATTTAACATAATATTTAAGAATGCTAATTCTCATTTAATTATAAGATGCCATTTTTGTAGTTTATCATATATTCTGGTTTAATAGCTAACAATATAGTAACATAATTCAACATACATATTACAATTAATAATGTTTATAAAATGAAAATAATGAATTTTTGTACTTGTCTGTTTATATTTGTGTAAATGTTTATTGATTATAAAAGGAAAAGAACATGCACTTTGAGATCATGTACTTATGTTTTTTTTATTGTCTAATTAAAGTTACTATAAAATAGAGTTGATTAATTTTTTAACTAGCTAAAATATATCAATGAAAATGATAGTTTATTAACAATAGCAATAAGTTAATGTGAGTGTGACATCATTCACACTTTTTTAAAGTAATCATATCTATTATATCTTTTGAATATTCTTGCTGATTTATAATGATATATAGTATTTAGTTAAATAGTTGGCCTATTTATATTTTATATATTATGGTTTGTTTGGTATTTGTAAACCAAAATCAAAGATTTTTTTTCTCTTCTGGGTAATTGTTATTTGTTATATAATTCAATATATTGAAATAAATAAATAATTTATTTTTACCTATATTTATTCCAGCCATGAAAACAGAAAATAAAAAACCATGTCAAGTAAGTAAAACCAGAGTAACTCATAAGAATTAACATTTCATTTGCATTTTCGTTACATTTTTTTTTTTTTTTAATTTATCTATGTAGAAGTAAAGGTGCAATTATTTTTAATTAAAATTTAATTTAATATACATAATATGGAAATCTACAGCAATTAATTCCTTAATATGTAAATATAAAGAAAAAAATGTAATTGCCATAACACTATTAGAAATACATAAGTTTATATGTTAAGTTTTCTTTTTATTGTTTTTTCTAAATTTTTTAATTTTTAAAAATTCTTTTTACTTTTAATATTAATTGAACCTAAACTAATATACATTGCTATACTTAATATTATTGCAAATGTTTTCTTATGTCTTTTTTGTTTACACACAGTTTAAGATTTAAAAAATATTTCTGTATACAGTAATAAAATAATCATAGAGTTTATAGTTTGTAAAGATATGATATATTTAATTGATCAAACAGCATTTTTTTTTTTTTGCTTATTTTACTAAGCTGTGAATAGTAATGTTTAGTTTTGGAGTCTATCCTACCATCACTGGCTAAAAAGTATTATGTTTTAATAAAATTGTCTTTAACAATATAAATTATTGACTTTGTTATAATGTAATATCTTTTAAGAGTGATTTAATAGCTTTAAGACTTTGAGTTAACAAAATATTTGTAGCAAATTAAACTGTCTATTAAGATTTTATTTATTATTAGTATTTATAATTTATTTTTATTGTATTTATACATAAATTTGGGTTTATAGTAGTTTAGTGTCAGTTGGCTATATTGACACTGTTTTTAAATTATGAGTTTGCACTATTCAATGCAAGCATTATTTTTAGACCATCACTATTTGTCTGTTAACAACATCCATATATTTTGAGTATATTTAGAAATTTTCAAATTATAAAACTATTGTATATTATATTGCATACTGTATTCATAATATTTTTGTATTAACTAAATAGTGGACAAATCTATTTTTATGATAAAAGGAATATCTGTGTCTTACTTTAAACAACAAACTAGAAATCATTAAATTGAATATCTAAACAATAAATATTTTTAAAATTTATATTGGTCTGTCATTAAACATTATATTTATTTTGCATTCATATTACCACTTGTTCAATTTAGACAATTGTACTTTTTATATATAATAATATTAACATATTGGTTTGCCACTATGTGAATGTGTGGATGGAAGGCCTTAATTTATTTCTGGCAGGAGACCAGTCCCTAAATTGCCATTATTGTGAAGTAGTGGTGCATGTAGTTTAAATATAAACAATTCAATTAATCATAACAGAAATGTAGAAAAAATTATTTATTTGATTAATACATTTTTATATCTTTAAATATTATTGCAGTGTTTTCTTTAATGTCTGTTTTGAAGAGGATATCAAATTTGTAAAATTATTTAATTTTATACATGGTATCCAAAATGATGCCTATTAATTTGTAATTTGAAGCACTTGTAAATGATCAATAAAATTTTTGAATTAAGATTGCAAATTTAAATAATTAAAACTATATGCTGATATCTGCTGAAAGTTATTGAATCCAATGAATAATTTTTAGATTTTCTGTAGTTTTATGTATATATTGTAACTTTAAGTTCTACATCCAGAACTATGTTTATTTATTATGATGGTATATTTAAAATATATACATAGTTTATTTTCTAATTAAATAAGTCAGTTTGCATATTAACATGATAAATAATTTAATCTGTTAAAATGTTAGTTATTAAATATTGTTATTATAAGATATTTCTTTATGATAAGTTCAAATAAAATGAGCTTAATTATTTTTAAGTATTAGTTTAGCTTACTTTGTAATTATTAAATGTTTTAAAACCATATATTTATTATTCTTACTAAAGTTTAGCTTACTTGTGGCTTAAAAGATAATTATATGCTAGATATAGGTTTAAGTAATGATTTATTAAATATGTTGCTTTAATTTAAAACACACAAATATTTAAACAATATAATAATACTTTCTTATATTCTAAATAACAAATAGTTGGTTAAAATTCATTTTAAAACAGTGCAGATGTTATATTTTGTTTTGACTAAAGTAAAAAGTTTAAAAGAAATTGATTATAATTCATTTTCTTTGTTTAAAAGAATTAATATTTAATATTGTTTAAATTGTAATATTTTTCTGTTGTTTTTTTTTTTTTAAATCTCTTTATTTTTCTAAAGCCTTATTTGTAGTTTTTGAGAACTTTTAAAAGGTTAAATGTAATATATTATTTGTAATATGTAATTATCATTAAATAATTATTTGTAATTGTATGATATAATATTGGTTTATCCTTAAAATTCCAGACAGTATTAAAACAAATTTATTTTTAGACTACTTTACTTGACAACTAATTTGAGATTGAATTAATAAATTAATGTCCTAATTGTTAATCATTGATTTCTTTATACCACCTGACTTATCATATAAAAGCAACTGAGCATGTATTTTAATTTACTTCATCTTCTTCATACCTATTTATTCATTTGTCTTCTAATGTGTTAATTTATTAATTGCTTATTTTTATTAATTTAAGCAATGAACACTAAAATAATACCTGCTCAGGCTTCCTGCCTTATTTTCTCACTAAAATATCTCCTGAACATATACATCATAAGGAAATCCTTTAAAACAATTTTTTTTCAACAGAAAGAAATGATAAATTGTGACATTGCTTAATCAACTTCAAAAGTTCTCACAAAGGCAATAGATTACATTGGCTATGAACTGTAATTAACTTTCAATTCATTCTTGAATAATGTTTGCATTTAGCTGAAACTAAGACTATTAATATTATGAATACTAGAATTATGCTTAACTACTGTATTTAAATAACTTGCTAAGTTATATTCTACAACTAATTATAAACTGTATATTTGCTTGTTGATATTTACAAATATTCTCATTATGCTTAATCATGTTTAAAACAGAATTAGAACTTTGTTAGCTTGTAAAATACTGTAAAATAATTATTCTGGAAATTTAAAATGCAATGCTTTACTGTGTAATTGAATTATCTTCATAAAATTATGATTTCATAATTTAAAATGAAGCAAATATTTATTTTAACATCTAGATAATTACAAAATAGAAATATTGCATAGGAATTGTGTCTTATTTTAAAATATGTCATGAAAAGATTAACTTTATGCATTTCATCATCAGATAAAATATGTATGCTTCCTTTTATCAGAGTATTTCACATGCTATAGAATGAAGATAAATAATTGTGCTTCTTATAAACATCTTAATGCTTTTAAAAATTTATATAGCTTCAACTTTAAATAATATTGAGCTCTTTACTAAAAATTTTATTGCTTTACCTAAATATTGTGCTATGAAAATGAAAGTAAATATTCATGCTGAAATATACTTTACTTCATTGTTATTAAAGATAATATGAACCCTGTGCTTTTTACAATCTATATATTGTTTTACAAACATCATATTCCTTCAAAGGAACTAATATTTTGCTCTCTACACATTATTGTTGTTTTCAATTTTGCATTGCTTCAGAGTAAATATTATTTATACATTGTATTGCTTCAAATAAAATTATGCTATCTTATCTTGAATGGTTTAATTTGGGTCAGTGCTCATTCTAATGTCTCAGATTTTGACTAATTATTTTTCAAAATGTGATATTTAAATACTCAGAATATTTTAATAAAATATTCTCAATGGAATCATTATTCAAACTATAGTGCTGCTCAGAATGGCATTGGAATCAATGATTTCAGGACTTAAAAGGGCTAAAATATAAAATTTTAGATTTAATTTTATTTATATATTTTATTGTATTTATAATATTGTTTGCTTATAATTTATGCATAATTTATGCTATTTGAGTATTGAAGTTCTAAGAATATGTTCATTTGGTATGGAATTATTTAATGTGAAATAAATGAATGAATGAGATGTATGTTTTCTTATTAAATTGTCAAGCCATAATTCATATATCTAGTTATTTTTACATTAATTATATGTTTTATCAGTTTTTAACATCATGTGCATTATTATTATATGAGATAGTAAATTTTTTCAAAGCTATTTTTATATATTGTTCTCATGTAGTATGTCCTAGGTGACATGCTATGCTTTTGGCAAATTTTCTGTATTATTCTTATTCAGCTTATTAAGATTAGCAACATGATCCTAATTCTTTATTTGCATTTATAGACAAATGTTTACTTTGGGATTATTCTATCATTTTGCCTATTATATTTCTTGATATTTTTCTAGAAGAAAATGTCAAAATCATGTGTAATACCAACCATATCTTTATTTTGCTATTGATATTATCAGAATAGCTCATATATTTTGATGCTGTTGATATGCCCCATGATAAAAGATTCTTTTTATATTGGCTTAGGAAATTATGCATCCTCTCCACAACTCATGAAAATTATCTAAGAGCAATCTGTATGTGTGTTTCACATTCTGACATCACAGAATAACAATTTCCTCTTTTAGAGCCTGCTGAGATCAGATAATCATATGAGACTCTTATCCTATTCTAATTAAATTATTGATTGCTAAATAATGACAATGTGCTACAAAATAATGAAATATTACATACTCATGTATATACATAAAGGTAAGATACACTATAACATAAATTGGCTGCCTGGTCAATTTGTAAACAAGTAAATATGTTTAATGAATGACTGAAGCAATAATTAAGTTTATTCATGCAATAACTAAGTTTATGCACCAATGTTACATATAGTATAATACAATTTAAATGCTCCTTAATAGATATTAAGTAATTCTGAAAGGATATAAACTTGCTGCATAGACTAACAACTACAAGCAATTATTAAATACAGTTTTATCGTTAATATATCTATAGTCTGAGGATAGACAGACTACCATAAATGCTTTCAGACTGTAATGCTGTTAAGTAATTAAGTGCTATATAAGCAAATGTAGGAGGCAATATCAACTGTATATTATTTATTGATAGATACATGGAGCATGCTATACGTATTGCATATAAAGCATAAGAGTGAACAGTAGTTTCACAAATGATATCCATGACATGTACACAGTCAATGCAGATAATATATAGTAAAAATTTTTGTCTACCACATACTATTGCACTAAATAAAATAATGAATAATAAATTACATATGAATCAATTTCATATGTAAACAAAACAGCCCAAAATAAAGATTACAGCAGTTCACTTACATCATTATTGTCAATTATTCTTTTTCAAAACTGGAGGGTAGTTTGCTTAAAACCATAATTTATTAAAAGTCAATTAAAAAAATAATGTTAATTTACTCTGTCTATGCAGCCTTCTTGAATTCCTTTCAGGGTTCATTAAATTATAGGTTTAAATTACTGTTTCTATTTTTGATGAAGTAGAAATGATTGAAAATAATAAATTATTAAAAGCATGGCCATAGATTGTGATAATAAAATAAAATTGCTTTACATAAAATTATCACTGACTAAATCATGGTGTGATAAAGAGAACAAAACAACAATCTCTTGCCATACCCACTTATAAACTGATTTAAACAATTATTTGACTAAAACATTTTCATTAGAGAAAAGATAAATAATAGTTAATGCTAGAGATTTATAATATTTTTTTAAAGTTCATATATTTATTCCTTTCAGCATTAAATGTTTGTATTCAGTCTTTAGATATTGTTTTATCCTGGTGGACTTTGTCTGCTGAACCATAGCTAAGGAAATGGTAGGTTTTAATCATTATTCAAATTCACTAGATAGCTTCGGTGATAATTTATTATTTAATTAATGGCTGATTTCTCTTGTAGTTAGTTTATGCATATAAAGCATATATTTATCAGATACAATATTCAAGATGTTTCTCCATTAGTTGACAACTTTTTTTTCTGGACTTAGCAATGGACTATGGCTTGCACTCCCCTGGCTAGCCAGAGTGAAGCAGATGGCTGCTTCACTACTCCTGCATGGTGCTGGAACCAAAATACATGAATAAGTAAAGTTGTAATGACTAAAGCATATAGCAGAATAATCAGAATAATAATAAACCGGCTCATGATCCTTATTTATATCTTTTTGATTTGGTTATCAGCCAAAATAGGATCCATCTGTAGTTTTTTAAATCCTTTGATCTATTTGTTGTACATAATATCTGACTTCCATTTTGGTCAACAGTTTGATTTGCACAATCATACCATTTACAAATTTTTATCTTTGAAAGGAATTAATAAAATAATAGCCTAAATTACATCAGATATTTATCTTCCTACTTAATTAATCTGTTTACAAGCATTTTACTTACTTTTTCTACAAATTTCATTTCCATTTTATAATTGTTAATAAAAAAAACACATTTTGTTTAACATACTTTTAAAAATAAATTTATCATTAATTATACCATATATATTTATCTATGTATATAAATTATAAATATATAATTTTTATTTATCAAAATTGATTAAAAAATTTTACTTTGAAAAATTCCTTTGAGTTTTTAAATTAATGACATGAAGCATATATAAATATTGCTTCAATATTGTTGGCAATATTTTCTTGTCAATCCATTGAAACTTTTCATAATTATGACATATTAGAAAGAAAGCTGTCTTAATAAAATGAATGTGAGAGCTTTCTGTATTCATAGCTAACTGTATGTTTTCTTTATGTCTTTAAATTTATTATTAAAACATTATAATCATTATATTATTTTAATCATATTAAAATGATAATCACTTGTAGTTGTTATATTTTCTATTAATATGTAATTTGATAATTTTACAAGTACCAAAGAAATTGTATTAACATGGTGGCAGGTAATGACAAACTACTGCTAAAAATGATGGTACTGCTATTTGATTGTAGAATTTATTAACTATTTCAATCTATTTTTGGACAAAGAACTTATGTTTTGTAAATACTTGGAAGATAGGATAATTGTTGCTAAATTAACAACAAAAAATATCTTTAAGAATTTATCTCCCAATATAAGATTCTTATTTGTCTGGACTTATATAATAATGTATATATCTTACTTTTAATTCATAATTTATAAAGATATATTTAATTTGCAGAAGCTATTTTAATTAACTTATATAATAAGTTAAAGAAACCGAAGAATAAATAAATAAATATTAAGATATTTATGCAGTTTTTCATGAACTATATTTATAATTTATTATTATTATTATTTATTTATAGCATAATTTAGAAAGTGATAATAATACTGGCCTAGAAATTGAAGTTCCTTTACCATTAAGGTGAGAATAATTTGTTGTATAATACATCCAATATAAAATTTATTTACTTTTAACATTAATATTTTTATAAATGATTTAATTTTTTCATTTTCAATATACAAATTTAATTTATTATTATTCTCATGATAACATTTGACTATCATTTATAATAAGATTTATTTTTCAGTAGAAAATCACAAACTATTTTTTTAAGATCTGTGGTTATATTTATTTAAGATTCTCTGCATTACTAGATTGTTACAGAAAATATGGCTGCCATATGGAAAAAAGCACCTTATAGCATTAAAGACAATAAACTTTTATTAGATACTATCAGTTTCCTACAGTTGCCAACTTTGTTTACATCAATCTAGCATTATGCTTTTAGATTACAACAGGCAAAACTCTATATGTATTGCCACACACTGCAAGCTAGGGTAATCAATGGATGCCAGAAGGCTTGTGCATAAAATCCCCATCTAGTGCCTACTCATCGAGACTAGTTTCTGGCTTGTGGCCTTCATCAGTGAGGAGCCTTGGATCTGAGAGCACTGCACCTAGATCTTAAGATCTAATGCAACCCTCCAGCAGCCACCTTTTATCTCCACTTAACTACAAAACTATGAGTCTTAAATTGAAAACACCTTAATATGTTCAATCCAAGCTCATTAGCTTATATAGTCATATAGGTCTGAACTCAGTTCAGTACCTTCTGGCATCCATTAATTACTCTGAACTTGCAGTGTTTGGCAATATGTATAGAGAGTTTTGCCTGTTTTAATAACAGTTAAAAGCAAGCATAAGAAATGGTGATCATGTGATGTTTATTGGCTTAAAACCAATCCTGTGTGATGTTTATTGGCTTTTAGATTTCAATGGTAAAAACGACATCTAATTACTGTAATTTTGGAAAACCTCATGATCAGCAAAAATCAAAGTTTAAAGAGCTTAATATTATTGAGATTAATGTAAGCTTTTTTTTTGGCTCCAAGAAGAACATTTTTAATAAAGATTATCCATGTGACTAGAAAGGAGATAATTTGAGACACTCGTCTCAAAAGTTCAGTTATTCCTGTAATAACAGTTGATTTAACTGGTTAAATATGTATTAAATTCTTTTAATTTTTTTCACCACAATATATAGGAGAAAAATAAAATATAGCAAATAGTACTTTTAGAAGTAAATTGTGTTTTTTTTTAACTTAAAAAAAGAATTGTCTGAATTAATTTTGCCAAATCCACAAATAAAATATTGTTCTAGATTATATAATAAAAGCACTCTAGATATCATTATAAACAAAATAGAAATAACAGTGTACTAAAATAAAATTAAAAATTATTTAATTATCTTTGTTAAAGAAAATGTCTAATAGTATTAGATATTGAATTTTGCTATATCAGAATTCTCCAAATTGTCAATAACTGAAAGTCATGACTAGGCATTATTGATCTACTTTTTTAATCAATCTTTATATATAAATTATTTTGTTGTCTCATGTAGATTTGGTCTAAACAATATCAGGTTTGGTTTCTACTATCAAGGAATTTCTTATGAAAGTTCATCATGAACGTGAACATTGTTTTAAGACATATAGTCACTGAATTCAAAAAAGTCTTTATAATAAGTTACAATGTAGAACAAAATTCTAGAATCAACAACTTCCTAGACCACATATTACTAATGCATAGTCTTTGTTTTTGTCTGATCTCATTGGTTTTCTATATGGTATGACACTTTATATAATGACTTCAATATATGTTGCTTCTGTGAACAATTTTTAAATTCTATGATTTCCATTCTAATTTATTTTTTGCTATTCCTTTTTTATCAGTAATTATTTCAATTGCTAATGTTATTTTAGAAATAATGACAATTCTCTGAATACAAAATTATGTTTAAAGTCTTATAAAAAGTTTATTCTTGAGCATTTTTAATAATAACTATACCTAATATAGAATCATCATTTACATTTTTATAATTAGTTTTCTTCAAATATGGCAATAAATATATATAATTATAATCTGCCTTTATAATTTATTATTGTATATAAATAATTAACTTTTTAAAATTAATTTATTAGAATAAGTAAGTTCTCACAAATTAAAATTACATTGAAGAAATTATTTTCTTTTCTTTTTTTATTAGCTCACAAGTTATCATAGAAGTTATAGATAAAAGCAAAAAAGGTTTGTTCAACACAAGGTTTAATTTAAGATGAATCAAAGATTTTTAAGGGCAAAATTTTTAGATTCATTTGTGTGTATGTGTGCACTTGACATTAATATTTTGATGAGATCTCTACACACATATATTTATAAAACATCCACATAAGCTACAACAACAATATGTAATAAAATAATTCACAATACAATTTAACGTTTAAAAACATTAAATAATAAATTAATGACAGAAGCATGCCTTCAATTATTTTAACATAATTCCTTTTAGGTGTATATAATATTAAAATGAATACATCATCTTCCATAATGCACTATTTTATATTACCTCCCTCCCTCCCAAGCTTAATGAATTTTCATGTTAGCTTTTTGTCAATTAAAACAATTATTTTCTCTAATAAAAATGATTTTTTATTTATTATTATTTTTTTCTTATATAATAATTTTTACTTTTTCCAAATTGAACACAAAATCTTTATACATTTCATTTCCTAGCCATTAAGCAGAGAAGATATGTGTGCATTATTTGTTTATATGTATATTTTTATTACTGAGGATCAAGATTTTCCAAAATATATTATATCACAAAGGCAAATAATTATATATATTATATTACTTATTTGCTCTTTATAAATCCTGTCTTTAATATTATTAAGCAACATGTTTATATTGATTAATGCATGATATACCATATTATCATGCTCAGAACAAATACCTTTTATCCCTTTATTATTGCCTTTGCATTGTATGGTATTGATATTCACTTTTTACTCTTATTATAGTGAGATTACTTGAATTTCTTTTAAAAGTTTCTATAATCTCTCCATTCAGTATCATATCCTATTGTCATCATTTTTTCTGTATAATATCTAATATTTTCATTTTTATCACTTATATACTAACATGATTTCTTATTTTTTGATTAAAAAAGCACCTTACACCAGCCATTTCATACTCAAAAAGAACTTAAGAATAATGTATATATTCTCTCTCTTTAACAGACTTTATACATTACTTATAGTCAAAGCCTTCACCTGATTTGCTTACTATTATATTTAAATATTTTATTATCTTATTATTTCTTTTGGCTATTGTCCATTTCAAATTACTTAGTTTACTTAATATTTTCTTTAGATTGCATAATATTCTTTTCCATTTCATTCACAATGCACAATTACATATTTGAGACACATAAAGTATCATTTTATCGTAGTTATATTTATAATTAGAAACAATGTTTTTATCAATAATTTTTTTTATATAATAATCTTTTTTCTTAGTTAGTGTTTTCTTAATAATTCTTATTGTCTCTTTATCAATTCAAGCATACAATTTATCATATCATATAATAAATTGCTTAAGTATTTTACATACTATACAAAAATCTTCTACACTTAAAGATTTAAATTTAATGCTTGTAAAACCTCTAACATATGATCAAAAAGTATTTCTCTACATATTATCAATATACAAATGATGGCAAACTTTTTCTTAACAACAAAACAATTTCTATAATTAACAAAATTATTCAATATCTAAACTGGGTTCAGATCGCTATAAAAGTGAATTAGCTTGGATTGAAAACATTATTGTGTTTTCAAATAAATAAAAGATGGTATCTGGAGGGTTGGATTAGATCCAAAGATCTAGGTACAGTGTTCTCAGATACAAGGCTCCTCACTGATGAGAGTCAGAAGATAGAAACTTGTCTGGGGATATTGGAGTAGTAGACAATAGATACAGATTTTATGCACAAATCTTCAAGCATCCTTTAATTGTCATGGCTTGCACTGGATGGTCTACTATATGGAGAGTTTGCTACTGTTTTAAGATTAGTTGATCCTATCTCAATGTAATTTTTATTTTTAAAAAAATATTATAGGGAACTATTTTTATAGTGTATTTAATGCCTCAATTTTTTAAATTATATTTTAAACAAATTAATAACAATATGTGTAAAAATATATAATATAATAATTATTAAATAATGTAATAATAACAGATACTTAAACTTCTCTTAAACGAATAGTAATATATCTATATGCAGTGAAATGCAGTTAAAGGTGAAGCTAAAATAAGAATTGCAATACTAAGGTTGCTTAGTGACTTCGAAGAATTTCTATATCCTCATAATTATAGCCAAAGAGTTATCTGGGAAAAGTGGAATATATAAGCAACAGATATTGCCTCTTTAATCTTCTCCCTTATTATTAATATATCATCTTTACATTTTCAAATTTACAACCTGTTTCCTAATATGAATAAAAATAAGACTTTTTATCTATTTTATATTCTTTTAGCCTTGATTTAACTGAAATCTTTGTTTCTCTAATTTACTTATTTGTTATATTTTTAAGTAATATTTTATTCTAAAAACTCCATTAATATAATTTGTAATATCTTTATTATATTTATTTTCTAAAAAAAACAAACAAATAGATTTATATTCCTTTTTAATCATTATTTTAGTGTCTATTAAATTATATTACATTACTCTTTCATTATGAGAATCGCAGTTTGGCACCTTTTGATTATGAAAGTGGCCAACACTTAACAGTGCTTTTTTTGCTACCAAATTTCTATGCTTCCTATTTAATTTATTTACAATTTTATTTATATATTTTATGGTTGTTACTCTTTGTTCACAACTATTTATTGATTTTGTAATCTTTCATATTAATTTTTGTATTGTTATTATCTTTTCAATTTTTTTTTTAAATATTTTCATAGGGAAATTATTATTTGTAAAAACTTCTATTAATTTTATTTATTTTTCATATTTTTCATTATTGGAACAATAATTTTAGCTCTATGTATTGTAGAATGTATATTATCAATTTTGTATTTTATATATCTCTAAAAACCAGTTTGCAGTATTATTAGGTTTACTATCTATTGTGACTTCTATGTCACTTGAACATTGTCTATTTCATCTTTTTATATATTACTTGTCTTTTCTAAGTGTGTTTTTATTCTAGTAGTCCAATATAATAAAGGTTTATTTAAATTTTTAATATTAATCATTGTAACCAAGCATAGATTTAATAATTATATGTATATATTTGTTGGGTGCTGCACTCAAGCCACAGATAGGCTTCACAGGTGGAGATAGTGGAATGACCTTTAGATATGAAGCCAACTGTGAATATCATCATGAGATTCTTATGATATTGGACATCTCCTTTACTAACTGTGACAATAGGATTGTGTTTGTGCAACAAGATTTTCCATTCTTTAACTACACACGGCTTTTCTGATTCAATATTCTTATTTTCTTCCTCTTTTAATGTAAGTCTTTGAGAATTAAGAAGTAATGATGGGGAAAGACTTGGTAGGCTGACTGCCATTAGTTGTGATCTTTGTCTGAGACAATATAATCATTAATGAGTCAGTTTGGAACTGAATTTAAGTGAGACGGAAGTTTTGGCTGGCAAAGATTGTATAAGACAGACATATTTAGGGATTCCTCTGCATTCCATGGAAATGAAAGAGTCTACAAAATATCTAAAAATTGGCTGTCTCACATATTCTGGCTAAGTTGTTGCACCTAGAAAATTACTCATTTCAGTGGTAGAAATAATAAGAATAGTAAAAATAATATCAGAAATAGTGGTATAGTAAGAGACAGTGGTAGTACTAAAGATAAATATAATATAATTTTTTTTTTCTGAATATAGATACATGGAATATGAACTTTATTTGAAATAAACTATTCAAGACCAGAATGGAGGACTGCACTTGTGGCTAAATAACTTTCAATATTTAAGATTGATAAACTGCTCTTAGCAAAACTCATCTCCCAGAGGCAGTTTTCTCTCCTATACTCATTTTTGAATGGTTGTTTATAATTGTTTGTTATATATATATATATGATCATTCTATTTGAATTTAGATACAATTTTGTTAGTTTTCTATTAAAATTTTATTATTACTCAAATCAGATAGCAACTTGAAATTAGGAATTGTTTTGTGTATTTTATCAATGATTCATTACATTGCCAGTGGATATTAGCTATTAATAATATTGATTTTTCTTTTTTGCACAAAGCAGAAAATTTATTATTAAATAACTTTAAAAATATGAAAATGATTTTGGTTTTTAATTTAATCACCTCACTTTTTTTCTAATAGCAAAACAGGAATTTATTTGTCCCAGAGATCTTTTAATTCAAGAGATGAAATATTTTTCTGAATTTTTAACTTCAGAGGAAAAAGATGTTAATATTACTGTCCATTGTGATATTATTGTTTTTGAACACCTTTTTGATTACATTAAGCAGAATCCTGAATACAGGGAATGCAGTTCATTTATTGGTAAGTTTTTTTTCAAATACTGTATGATTTATGTACATGTACATGGATAAATATTTTAAAATTCATACAACAGAAGGTATAATATGTATTGCTGTGTTTCTTTAATATTTTTTATAGAATTATGTTTATGTGATAATAAATATATAATAAGAAGAAGCTACAAATTTATTAAGTATAAACAATAAGTTATGATCTAATATAATTGAAAATATAACTATTAAATTGTATGATAAAATCTTCCATAAAAGCAACAAGGTAAAGTTTCACAAATGTTAATGTTCTCTTCTGCTAGTCCTAAATGCTATATTTATATAATGTCTGAATTTGATATTCTAGCAGAAAATGATTTTGTAAAAATATTTGCAAGCTGTTATTATGGAAGATTTTATCATATGAACTGGCATTTCATTGAGTATAATTAGAAAAATGATAATAAGAGGGAGATGCTGCAGATAAATGAAGAGTGAGATCAGTAGGAAGACTTTTTTTTTAATATCTTGAATAGTTTTCTAAATAGAAGTGAAATCAGATAATTTAAATATATTATTTAAAAAAGATTGGTTGATCTCTTATCAATTTATATTTTAAATTGATTTAAATTATATTATAAGCAACATTATGAACAATTTATAATTAAATTTGATTATTTAAGATAAGAACATATATATTTTTTATGCACATAATTTCTGTGCATTCTCTTAACATGTAATTACTATGTCAGTTCTAGAAAAGTAATAATATTGTTGTATTTTTTAATTAAAAACATTGCTATTAAATAACGATGTAATCTTCATCATGGAGTTATAAATTGATTGTTTGAAAAAAATATATGAATGAAAGCATTTATGGCTCTTTTCTCCTTCATGAATGAATAAATAGTAAATAAAGTAAAAATGATGGGCTGCTTTTTATAAACTTATTTCATTTCTAATTCTGAGATTTATACACTAAGTATTTTTTGGTTGCAGAATGCCAAAGATTTTCAGTTTTTATTGCATAATTCAGTTCATTTTAGAAGGATTTTTTGATAAGGCAGTTGGCATATAATTTACTAATTCAAATTTGATATATCTCTTTTAAACCCCAACTTTTTTACATCTATTTAGTTTATGTTGTATTTTTAATTTTAATATTTTTTACTTCAATGTGCTACCTCTTCTACGCAAGCAAATCATTAGTTTTATTCTTTCATTATTTGATAATTGGTGAAAATTTGAAAAATTTTATTTAAATGTTTTGCAATTTCCCCTTCTTTATATACCATTTATAACTATTTTAGTTGAAAAGTGATTTGTGGGATCGCAAACACATATTATTACAAAAAATATTGTGAAGTTAAGAGTGATGATATTATGAAATATTCAAAATAATTTTTTTAAAAAGTTTTGGTTCAGAAATGACTATTAATCATTGAAATAGATTTGAAAATGCTTATAATAATAAAAAAAAAAATCATTTAAAAATAAGACAATAATTGTAGATTACATAATATATGAGCACAAACTGAGAAACTATGATTAAGAAATTGAAAAAAAGAAGTAAATGATTTCAAAAACTTGCAATTGAATCAAAAAGTGTATATAATTACTAAAAGAATGAAATCACAAATGACATGTTAATTAATTTTTTGGGAACTATCCAAGAAAATAAAATATTGTGACTAAAAGATATCTAACATTTAGTAATTGCAAAAATAAAACAAATAAGTCTTAAAGAAATCCTCCCTTACTCCATCCTTCAAAAGAGATGGTGATTAAAATACTAATGAGAAATAAGTATTGTGCTAAATGATAGGAATTTTATTTTAGTGATTTATATACAAAATAAGCTTAACTTCAAAAAAACAAACTAGATTCTGTGATATAACTTAAAATAAGTAATATCATATTAGAACAAATTGTATAAAAAGTGGTACATCCAATTAAGAATGACATTATAAATGGTGTGATAGATTAAACTTGTATTTTTTCTAATGTATTAGATATTAAGATCGTGCATAGTTTAGTGCAGTGGTACTCTGGAACTGAATATTATGGTCGGTGGATTCATTTGTCAATTCCAGTTCTCAAACTTTATGTGAATTCCCTAGCCACAAACCATTCAATTATTTTTATTTTTTGTTAGATATTACCATTGTTACAAATATTATTTCATATTTTCAAATAGTTAATGCTCACAGATGTATTTTCACAAATACTGATATACATTAACTTAATTAGAATAGTATAGCAAGTTTATCATCCCTCACCAACCCACTATCTATTATCAAAGTTACCCTTTTCAGAAGAAATGATTCAAATAAGATAAAATTCATCAGATAGACTAAACAACAAGGGAATAATATTTTACTTAATTTTGAATGCAAGACATTATTTAGAACAATGTAAAGATAAAATTTTTGTAATAGTCAATAACTTACACAATAACCATGGTGTGCAGTACAAACATATCGACTGAGGAATATATTTCTAATGATGTCTTAGTTATATGTTGCAATTTAATATTTAACATATAATAATTCATTGGCAATATGAGCATTTGAAGGAACATATTTAGGCATTATTCAAAAAAATTCCATTCATGATTTATGAATAAGAGATCCAGAGATTGAATGATCAAGGAAACAGATGAATTTTTTGTTGCAGTATTGGAGATTATCACTATTTAACTAAGAATGCCCAAATGGAGAATGAACTCCTTGTTCCTATGAGTAAAAGCAATAATTTGACTGTAAATTTTTTTCTATATATATTGTTAAAGAGCATAGTACTGCTTATAGATAGCGCCTGAATTTGCTTGTTTTAGACCAAAAATGATACTTTTTTAGAGAACCCATTATAGTGGAATTGTATTTCTAAACAATTCAAGCTTGGAAATATTTTTCAGTCATTTTAAAAAAAGACAGTGTATAATCAATCCATTATTGGACATCAAATGGTATCTAGGTATTTTTAGTTAAAAATAAAAATCCCAAGATAATCTGGGATGGTAAAAGAGTGTCACTACACAACCCATAAAAAAAATGAATGTAATATAATGTAGTTTTCTTTACTAATGAGGGTAATGTCACTCAATTACAAGTGCTTATTCTCTGAATTACCTTTACTTTTTAGATAGCGATAGTATTGCTATTTTTGGATCTCATAAATTTGAAAGGATGAGGGTATGTAGTTACCAATATTATTAATAATCAGTTCAACTAATATTGAATAATTATTCTATTCTAACTGGTTTTCTTCCAATATTAGATCTTAATATTGGACAAAAACTCTTCAGGATAAAATAATTATTTAATATTAATTATTTCTATTGAATTGAATTGATTATTAATAGTACTTATAGAAACAACATTACAGACAAAATTCAGTATAAAATTTATTATAATTGACCATTGTTAAGATATATGTAGTTACCAATAATATGTACAGTTTTTTAAACTGAAAATATATATATATTTTTCTAATTTATTATTCATAAGTAACAATTAAAATTACTAGAGTAAAATGAACTTAATTTAAAAATTCACTTTGTTTTAAAAAACCCTGCTTATAATAGTTATTAATATGTACCCCCCCCCCCAGTCGAAAATTGATTAAAAGATCATAAACTAATTAGGAAAGAAATAAAAGATGTATCTAAAGTAACAGACCAAATATGTACTAAATAAACATATATGGTGTATATATATATGTGTGAATCATTTGAGAAAATATAAAAATATTGGGTAGATAAAGAAAAGTGATAAGAAGAAATATTAAAGTAGCTGCTTTGCCAATGACAAATAACTTCAAAAGTCAATCTATTGTTATATTTCATAATGTTTGGAAAAATTTATTAACTTTGCCTTTAAGAAAAAATAAAGAGAAACATCATAGATGTCTGTAAAATTTCTGCAGATTATTATTTTTGATAGAATAGCCTAATCTTCTTAAATTTAGTATTCATTAATCTAAAAATCAATGTTGTCACCACTCAAAATGTTGTGTTCTATAGTAACCCATACTTTATTACTTTCAAGTGAATGTATTTAAAAAATTATAAATAAGTTTGAATTTTTCTATAAAAATAAAATTTATAATTTAATTAGATAATGAAAGTAGCCCATTACAAACTTTCTGATAGACAGTTTGTAAATTATATTTTTATATTATTTTTAAAAATGGCTAGGATTGTCACAGAAGAATCATTAATACAGTCTCATATTTTATTTTGGTAATTTTGTTGTTAATCTATGTATCTATTTTGTGATGATAATATTGTTAGTTAGACTCTTGTTTGTAACTTTTATTTTCCTTTAATTTGATAATTTTGCTGTTAATATATGTTATGTTAATTGTTTACTTCCAATGTATGTATCTATTTTTTGATGATAGTGTTGTTGATTAGATTCTTTTTTGTAATAAAATAGAGAAAAAAACATCTTCATCTTTAGAAAATATTAATTGTTATAGTATCTAAATGTTAGATTCTTGAAATTTGATTATGTACCATGAGACTTTCATTCAAATTATTTAAGGCACTACCTAAGTAGTCGGAAAATAAGAAAAAATAATGGCTTCCAGCTTACTTTCTATTCTATTCCAGATTCATCTATTTTAAATTTAACCAATCAATGCATACTACACATAGTATCTTCCAAATATTTTCCAACTAGTCTAGGACTTTGTAAGATACCATCTAATGTCTATTAATTATTTAAGCTTATTATAAATGATTCTAGAATAGAATAAATATAATATATTTTTTATATATACTCTGAACTTTTTTAGTTTAATTTCATCTGAATATTGATTTTATGTGAAGTTATATGAAAATATATAATTAATATTTTGAAAATAGTTTTCTGCTAAAATAGTAAATCTAATGCTTTGCTACTATCGTGGTATTTTTACATTAAAGCTACTATGAATACCATAGTGATCTTTATGGGCATATAATAAGTGTCAGCATATATTATTAAAATACAAGTCCATTTTTAATTGTTATTCATAAAATTCAATTTTAAAATGTCCAATCTCAAATATATATGTTAATATTTATTTTTTTAGATTCTGATTTGTGTATAAATATATTGGTTGCAGCTGATTTTCTTAAAGTTGAAGGCATGGTATAATTTTTTTTTCATTATTTATTTTGATTTAAAAATAAAAGTTATTTTTTTAATAATAATATTCCTTTTCATTATTATTTTTAATATTGCATATTATATTTTTTTATATGGACCAGACAAGAATATACATATTGTATTGATCCATCCACACATTGAGTAAATATTTTAGAGCTGAATCAATACAATACAAGAATGAGTAAAATGAAGGAAATGGGAGAAGAAACTGGAATATGTAACAGTGAATATTTACATCATTTATCCAGGACTTCCATTATTATCTAAATATTATTTTTTTTGTGAACAGATGTTTAAGCATTTTATCATTAAATAAGTACTACAGGGAACATTATTAATATAATTAACAATCAGGTTTTAATATTTTATGTTGGAAGCCTCTAGATGAAAATTCAAACCCATAATGAGTTAGAGTAATTTTGGAGTCACTTTAATACACTCTGTTCATTAGTTAATAAATACCTTTTTTACCTAACATATTTATTAGTTCCATTAAATGACAAATATAAAATGAAAAATAAAATATTTTTATTTCTTTCTGGCTACTTAATCTTAAAACTTGGGATCTGTTATTACTATATGAATCTTTGTCATATAATAATCCCCCCTCCTCCCCGAGCTTTGCTATGTTAACTGCATGGCCATTAATTCATGTCTATAGGATTTTATTTATTCAGTCTGAATAAATCATATTTGTAAAGAATATTCTTAATAATTTATATTTTTTATTCAAAATTATAATATAAATAAAATTAAGAAAATGTATGTACATGAAACAAAATAAAGTATTGTGCCTTTTTTATTTAGCTTATTCTTCTGATAAAGATATAAAATCTTATACTGTTATTATTCATATTTAATTATTAGGTTAATCTCTACTTTACAGTTAACTATAAGATATTTGAGGAAAGTTTAGTATTTGATTGTCAAATACGAACATCAAATACTTGAACAACTGAATAATTTATTCATAATTGGAATAAATAAAAACTATTTATAATTATCTTGATATATTAATAGATTCATTGTATATTTTTATAAGATGTTAAGACTAACATTATATATAGCACAATGACTGATGTTATATGTCATGAGTATCTTTTATACATTATTGCAAGTATGCATTTTTATCATTCCAAATAAAGGAATCTTTAATGAGCTAATTGCAATCATGAAGCATCTTTTCATATTTAAAATTGATTAATTATGCAATAATATGCAAAGCATACAACATTTGGCCCATAAGATCCATGAAAGAATATATTATTCTCGATTGCTATCTTTATTCGATGATGCAAAGTGACAAGAGATAACAGATGATTAATCTGATTCTTAATAGTTTTTTAAGTTATAAGAAATCAAAGATATAAAATATCTCCTTAGGTTTTGCATAATAAGATTTTAACTAACATTATAATGGGAGACTTAGGCATATCATAAACATATAAAATGATGATAGTGCTAAAACATCATCATCAAATAAAGTCAATGATTACAATATCCTTATTATCATATGATAATCTCATGTTTTTGAAATTAATCAGAAAAGGGGAACATTGTACTCCTGGAAATTAAGTAACTTCTCATAACTATTCACAAAAATGAATACTATACTTCTAAACTTATATTAACATTTATTTAACTTTCTTAGAATTAATAAACCATATTCTCCAAATAATTTTATTTTAAACCTTTTCCGATGATTATATTTCATCCAACTTGCTAATAATCTTGTAAAACTTTTTTCCCTGCAAAATATCTCTCATGACAAATCATGCAATACTTGTACTCTGTTGCATATATATGCACACATATTTAAATATTCCTTCCTCTCATGAAGGAGGCCAACCTTAGGCCACTCCAACTATTAGCAGAGAATGAGGTGACCATCAGTATCACCATTCAAATCTTTAAATGTTCTAGTGTAATAAAAAAGTATTATATCTAATAATTTAATGCTGCCCTTTAGAAATACCTAAACTTATAATCACTTTCTTTATATAATTAAGCACAAATTCATACTTGTACTGTTTCTAGAATTTGATATCTTGAGTTTGAATATCATCTATTCCAAAAATGATACATTTAGTTAAAAAAATAAGTTCCTTTGACATGTAAGATATATATATATAATATAAGGAGCATACCAATAGTCAAATAAGCTCTTTATTGATAAATGCAGTAAGAGAAAAATATTTAAAATCTCTATCTAGAACATTCCCTTACTGCACTTATCAATTAAGAGCTTGTTTGAGCTATTGGTACACTCCTTATATTACATATTTGTAAATACAAACTCATAAAAGCAATGTCACACTATATATGACTTGATTTATTGATTATATATATATATTACATTGAGATTAATACTCCAACACTAGTCTATTAAATAAATGAAATATTCTCAATCCAATGAACAAGATATTCAGTCTGTCTTTACTCTTTACCTCAATTTATATATAGAGGCTAATCTTAAATACTTTGGACTCGATCATATTTTATTAAAGCTATATTTCAAATTGCTTTACATTGTTTTTATTTAAAGAATACTTTATAAAGAAAGGCATCAAACACATTTGTACATAAATATACCATCCAGAGGCAAATAGATTGTCTGAAATTGCCATTTAACAAATATAAAAAAAGGCATTTAAGAAGATTAATAATGTGAATATTCAGGAAGCCTTATAAGCTGCAATGTTACAACAACATTCCAAGTTATCAACAGTTACAGGAAAATTTCCAGCAGAACTGTTGAAATAAAGAAGATTATGAATTAATTTGGCAATGTTAATTTCAAAAGTGGACAAACACTTTGAATATGGTGATAATAAAGACAATTACATAATAGATAAAAATAATTTGGGTAAGAGACTTGCTTAAAAAGAAATGGTTGAAAGAGGTAATTATGGGAAAATTATCCAAAAAAATAGTGACAGTGAGAATAAATAATGGAACAAAATATTGGAGACATTTAAATCATGTTTACCAATAGGAAATAGAAGAAATGATCTCCCAGTGTAAAAGTAATTGCTAAAGATGAAACAAATAACTCTTGTGAAAAACAAGAAACAGTTGATTTATTATCAGATAATGCAATTATTCTAAATGAAAATTAGACTGAAACAAAATGTATGGAATCTGATGAAATGTTGGAAAGTCAGCATGAAGAAGTACCCACATAAGAAACACATGTTCAGAAATGGCATAGGTCATTGAGATCCCAAAGAGCAAGGCCAAGGAAACTGTGAGAGTATGTATAGCATATAATGACTTATTTCTGGAATAAGGGGAGGGTTGAAATATTTGTAGTACTGATTTAAGACTAAAGAAAGAATAACTATTTTGGGAATTAAAATGAAAGTAAAGTAAAAAATAGACTTTGAATTAATTATTCTTAATTTTAAAATGCTTTGTAAAAAGAATTACGAGAATGAGAGATCTATTGTTATTGAAAGAAAAATATTTCTGATAACAAAAGAAATTTAATTAATGTGAACTATATATCTAATTAAATTGACAAAAGTCAGATCTAAAATTAATTAAATTGATAATCACAAATTAAGACATAACAGTTATATTTAAATTTCCTTTAAAATAATTTTAGAAAATTTATATAGCATCTGTTTTAAAAATGTAATTTTTGAAATTTTTTTAACATACTTTGAAAAATATTAAGGCTCTATTATTGTTACACTCAATGAGCAGATTTTTTTTTCTTTCTCACATAGTACATACATAATATTGAGATGCTATTATTTTTTTTAGCTTGCCAAAATATCCCATTTCTTGTATATAATACAATTGTGAAAGTGTCAAGTTGATTTTTGAAATACATTTTGATAAGACTAAAGAGCAATATATATATATATATATATTTGCAATTATCAACACATTCTACAAATTTCACATAATATATGAAATATTTTGTAGAACTAATTTGTTATCAAAATTTAAAATAGATACTTTTTTGTATTAAAAATAGAAATTGAATGTAAAAAAAAAAATTGTTTAAAGAAAAGTATCTTAATGTAATGGCTGCATAAAAACATATAAATCACACACAAAATATTTTATTTTATAGTGATATGTTATAATGTCTAAGAACAATAATCATTGCAATCTTTTATACACTTATTAAATGAAATAATAATTGAAATAACCTATTATTTTAAAAATAAATATTTGCTGAATCATATATTCTCTGAATTAAACTTTATCAAAATTATTAAAAGGATTTTTTTTTTTGTTCTTGCTTATCTATAAACATAAATCTGTGGTAAATGCAAATATTGTCTTAGTATGTAAGATTAAATTGATGCAGCATTAAATAATATGAAATATAATCAGAGACACAAAATCCTAACAATAAAATGGACAGCTCAGCTGACTGGAAGTTCATTTTCACTGGTGCTATTTAAGAATTTGGTAAACAAGTGATTCATTTTCATTTGTTGTATTTAATAGTATTGATGTTGGAAGATATTGCATTGAATATGGATAACACTTTGTAGCAATTAACTTTGCCATTGAAAATTTAATTATAAATAAAACTGCATGAACATCTCTATTGATTTATATTTTATACACATTGGTATTATAGTTTGATTTAAATATTAGTTTAAAAGCTTGGGAAATGAAAGAAAGTGATTCATTTTTGTTCATTGTGTTTGATGGCTTTGAGAATGTTGCATGAAATGTAGACAATATTTTGATATTAGGAGTTTATACTTCTAATTATATGTATACCTATATTCATCCAGTAGAATGTCTAGGTAGAGAATCATCAGATACTATGTCCATCTCTTTCCTATTATATCAGTTTCCTGAAACCAATCTTGGGTTTTTGATTACATAGTTATATAATATGAGTGATGACAAAGAAATATCACTACTATGTAATGCAGTTTAAATACAATGTAGAGGAAATCATTAGAAAATAACATATTTTGGCCAAAAGTGCAATGATATTTATTAAAAAATTATAAATGAAGTCACTAACATATAGTTTCTAATGAAATGTTGATTTGAGTTCAAGTCTTATGTATTTGAGAAGCATTTAATGGCAACGAAAAATGGCCATTGACTAGATCTAAGGCAAGATAAAGCCAATTAGCCAGAAACTAATCTTACAGATCTGATTTTTAATATATAGTAAGATGGTTCTGATGTAAAAAGAAAAATGTTTTAATGAAATGATGTAGAATGTGAAAAATTCATGTATTTAATGATCAAGAAAGCTTTTGCTTCAACTTTGGGTACTATTATAATATGCTGCATTGCAAAAAAGGCTAAAGAGTTATTATTCAGACAAAAATAACAATATGGTCTGTAACATTGCAATCATATATCAAGCCATCAATACACATCAGAAATGACTAACACAACTGATTGCAGACAGATTTTCAAATAACTTGATAAAGAAGTAATGCAGTTCTGTGATCATATTATCACCAGATGAGAATACAATAATTATAACTATTACATGCATTGATTAAAATGATACTTATTTCTGGTTATGGCATGATGTTTTTCCTATTATTTTCATTTCCACTATTACATTTCATTCTCCAATTTTTACAGTGCTCTATAGTTATAAAAGCTTATGTTGACAAGCACTCTGTTCCATCTCTGTCAGTTTGCTGTTTTCCATCCAACATTATAACAGGATTGCTATTGTTGTTATTGCTGCCAGCAGAAATATCTAGTAACACATCAATTTGCCAAGTTGATATTTGATTGAATAAACTAATATCTCTACAACCAATTTGATGTGATATTTCTATAATTACAGTTTATTTCACATGTGGGTTGTTATATAATTAATGTATATATGTTTCCATCATACTTTTCCAAAAAAAAAAAGATTTATATGCTAATAAAATTTCTGATTAAGTATATTTTTACATAAGTTATAACAGTATTAGTCTTTTCTGTATTTCATCAAATAAACAAACTTGAATTGTTTTATTTTTAATTATATATCATGTAGTTTGCATACGACTTGATTGCCTATTTTTATGATTTTTATATCTTATTTACTTGTTTATATTTACTTATTTTTGTACCATTGACACAATTCTCTCTTATTGATGCAATATATATTATGATTGAAATATGACTGAATGGCAATTAATTCTTTCATTGTTGAGATTTGTATTGCTTAACCAACTTTATGTAATTGAAATAATCACCCTATATCTCTAAATAATGTCAGGCCAATGGGTCTAGTTACTTTTTATAAATATTACTACCAGCTTTAGTTTATATAATATCTATTTTATGGAATATCACAATGACTGACAAATAAGAAAAGCAACCGACCTTGCAACACACAATATTTCAGTAACAATATTTTAATTTCAGAAGAGAAACATGAAATCATATTAAACATAGGAGCAATCAAGATTCTGCAGCCCAGAGAAATATTACAAATTAAATAAAACAATATATTAATCAATTAATTTGTAGAATAACAATAATTGATACTCAGTCTGGTTATTTACAATTTTACTTATGAATTTAAAGTAAAAAACTTTATACATACTTTTAATTATCACCTGTGTGGTTTAATGCAGTGATAGAGAAATGGACTCTGGAACTCAAAATTCATGGATTACAGCTTTGCTTCATTAGGTTGAGTGCTTCAACTATTAGTGAACTATGAATAATCTAAACTATTTGATTATTTATATTATCAAAAAATTAAAATTATTATAAGAATATCTATATAGAATGCTTATTATTAAATTTATATATAATTTGTCTGTTAAATTACATTAAATAAGTATATTAAATAAACATCCCTATAAAAATGATTTATACCCAAAATCTTCTGTTAAATCATTTAGGTTAATATTAATCTCGATGTAATTATGACATATCCGAATCAAAAGCATGCTTAGCATGAACAAAATTAAAGTTTAAGTTATATAAAAACCTACCTTTTCTGCTAAATGTACATAACATTTAAATAATATATAATCTTGGTTTAGTTATTTTAACATTTTTATTATTATTTAAACACTAGCCATACCTGGCCATGCATTGCTGTGTCTCAGTCTGGTTAAATGGAAAAGAAAGAAAAGAGAAAACGCATGTTTCTAATATGTTTAATTTCACAATGCTTGTGGATAAACAATATTTTTTGTTGTTCCATTATCTGTGCAGATACATGCAACATATAATTGTCCATGTGAGAAGCAATCCATGTCTATATCTAAACTGCACAATTCTAAAGATTGGCTGTGACTGTCTGTGCAGATATAGAGATTGTCTGGTTTGCCGACTCTAGAACATGCAACATATAATTGTCCATGTGAGAAGGAATTTATGTCTAAATCTAAACTGCACAATTCTAAAGATTGGCTCTGAGCTTTGTTGATGGTGATTGCAAATGCCAATCGAATTGGGAATTGCAGTCTCTCACACAAAATAATTAAATCGAAATGAATATAAATCGAATCTATGAAAATTCAATTTGACAATGCAATTGGAAATATTGAAATGAAATCGTAAAATATTTAGTATAGCATGTTGCTTTTACATCCAACAGATAGTGCTGTTTTTAAAAAAAAAGCATGTTTTTACCTGTCACAGGTGTGACATCTATATATTCGAATGCAACGTTGTGTCAAAATTTAAAGCAATCTGTGAAGAACTTTCGGAGATTTAAGATTTTGGACAAACAAACATTTACATTTTTATTTATATAGATTGCAGAAAGGAGATTTCTGTTAACTAACTCTTTGATTCCTTCTTGAGACCTTAAAAAACCAAGCAGGACGAATTTCTAAGTGTCTATAAAGCTGTTATGATATAATTATTCTCATAGTAAATGAATATGGATGAGCTGCTCAACAACACACATGACTGTGTAGTGATAAGCATTTTTTAAGATCAAGAATGTTTTTCTTTTCAGTTGTCTGATGTTTCTTAAATATCAGCTGAGTTTTATGAAAGCATAATGGATGTGTGTATAAATAAACTTTTATATTAATAGATATTTGGAATTATGACAGACAAAATTAAATTGAGCCTTATTCCCAGAGGCGGTAAAGTCATCTGCCAAGGCAATGGTTGGTTGATGGAGGATGTTAAGAAACCCCTCATTATGGACCCAAGATGCCATTTAATGATCAACATTTTCTTAGATTCTTACAATTGCAGATCACTTTCAAGTGAAATGAGATTTTAAGAATTGAGAAAATTCTCTAATATTAAATGAGATATTGTTTGACTTTGTGCAGTTACGAAAAAAAATAGAGACAATTAATTGATTTAAAAGGTGAATATATACTTTACTATAAAGACACAAATATTGAAAGCACAAGTGGAATGGGATGGAATAGCAACATTATAGAGATAGATGGAATATCACATAGAGAAGCAAGATTTGTTATTCAACTTAATAGAAGATATTAAATGCAAATAAATCAGGTTTACACTTCAACCAAATGCTTTTAATAAGCCCAAACAACATTTTAAAACTGGTATGGAAGATTTTAATGCTAGAATTGATAAATAATTGAAAGAGAAAGTGATAAATTTTGTTGCGGTTATAAAAATGAGAGAGGATCCAGGTATGTGGAATTCACGGTAAAAAATTTTATTTATAAATTCTTTCTTAGAAAAAAATGCTAAACATAAATAAACTTGGAAGGATCCAAATAAAGTTATAGCAAAATTGGAATATATTTTTATTAACATAAAGTATAAATTTCAAGATTGTAATGTTCTTTATAGATTAGCACAGGATGTTAATGCAAAACTAGTGAGACAAAAATTTTAAAAAAAAACTTTATTCATTGTTGATATTCATAATGTTTAGAAATATTCCAATGAATTTAAATTAGAATTAGCAAATCATTTAAAAATATTAACAGATTTTGAATATAGTTTATATTTGAATGAAATCAGTAAGAAGATAACTGATACATATAGGCAATACCAAAAAAAAAAACCATTAATTTACCACTAAATTTTCTATTGACACAAAACAATGTTCAAAGAAGAGAAAGAATATAAGAATGTTTTTAAATGATTTATAAAGAAGAATTGAATATCTAGAATTTTATAAAATGGTATGAATAAAATGTAATAACTATATAAGAACATGTAATTGTGAATTATTGAGGAAAGCTATAAAAACATAAAAATCCCAAAAGTATAAAACAATATCTTGGCATCACACTTGTCTCTGCAATAAGAGAAAAAGATAGAACTGTTACTAAAAAGACAGATAACACATGAAATGTGTAATAAAGAACATGAAATCAAAGGATCTTCATAATTACTATATTTTTTGAATTGACCATTTTAAATGAACAAGTAAAACCAATTAAATCCACGAAGAAGAGAAAAGTTCCAGAAAATGTTAGAATTATAAATGATATCTTAAAAGAAGTAGATGAAGATATAGAAAAATTGTTGGCAAAATTATATATGAAATATCTGAATGGCAAAGCTGTACTACATGATTGTAAGAATGTAGTAGTGATATAGATATTTAAGAAAGGTGATAGAGAATCTGTCAGGCTTTTATCAATTCCATATAAAATTTTTATCAAGATAATTACAACTCATTTACAATGAATTTTAACTAATCAAAAAACAAACTGGATTTCAAAGTGGCTTATGAGAATGAATCACATCCAAGTATTAAGAGAAATTATAGAAATGACTAATCAATATGAGTTGTCATTATGCATTAGATTTATAATATTCTATAAGCATTTCTACACAAAACACTGTATTATCAAGATATTCTGAATAATATTTATCATCATAGTAATATCAAAAAGATTAACATTGACAAAGGTGTATGATAGGGTGATTCCATATCTAAAACTTTTTATAACAGTTTTACAAGAAGTATTCATGGATTAAAATGAGGCTAAGAGGGTAAAAGTAATTGGTGATTATTTAAGTCATATGAATTTTGCAGGAATTGCATTTATAAATAATGCTTTAGAGCTTCAGAAAGTATTGCAAGAGTTATCAGATGAAAGTAAAAGAATAGGAATGGAGATAAATGCTAAAAAGACAAAAGTTACGGTCTAATTCATCATTATCAATCTAGTTAACAACTACAAATACCTTCATCAGATTATTAATATAGATTGAAACATAATAGGTGAAATTAATTACAGAATTAAACTTGGATAGAGTGCTTCTGGCAAAAATAATTATTGAAAGGAAATATGACTATTTGTTTGAGAAAGAAGGTTATTAATAAATGTGTTTTCTCACTTCTTACTTATGGATCTGAAATTTGAACACTTAACAGAAGAGTAGTACAGAGACACCAGACCACTCCAAGTATAGAGAGATTTGTATTAGCAATAACAAGAAAGGTTTGAAAAAGTATATGAATGAGAGAACAATCTGACATTATTGAAAGAATTAGAAAACTGAAATACAGCTGGGCTGGATGTATGTTAGAAGAGATAATAGATGGACAGACAGTTGGAGTCGTAAACTGGATCCCAAGATATAAAAGACCTGATAAAATAAAGAAACTTGTATTATATGATGAAGAGAGGCTATAGATGAGAGAAACTGGATTAAATTTAAGAGACCCTCATCTGCAGTGAATTGATCATGATTGAAGATGATGAAATAATTACTATTTAAAACTTATAAAAGCAAACTAAGCAAAAATTAAATGGGCCCATAATTGTAATGATATTCAGATAGAATCTTTAACTTCATACCAGACAAGTATTTATATAATTATTTTAAAAAATTCTATTCAGAGAAAGTAAAAAATAAGTATTTCACAACTTATCCAGGTTTTTAAGCAATGAGAAATGTGTTATGCATATTAAGTAAATAATTAAAAAAAAGATTAATAGACTTCATTATTCATCTTATATATTGTGCAGTTCAAAATTTCATTTTGCAGTTCATTTTTGTGAATAAGTGTATCTAATTTAACATCAATGGATGCCAAAAGGCTATTGAGCTTAGACTGAAAATATTATTGTTTTCAAATTTTATTCTCATAGTTTTGTAGTTAATTAGAGATAAAAGGTGGCTGCTAGAGGGTTGCATTAGATACTAAGATTTAGGTGCAGTACTCTCAGATACAAAGCTCCTCACTGATGAAGGCCACAAGCCAGAAACTAGTCTGGGGATATTGGATGAATAGGCACTAGATGGGGATTTTATGCATAAGCCTTCTGGCATCCATTGATTACTCTGGCTGGCCCTGAGTGGCACTACTGTATGGATAGTTTTTGCCTGTGTTAATAACAGTTATACGCAAGCATAAGAAATGGTGATCATGTGATGTTTATCTAATTTACTTGTTGATTGTAGTTTTTCTGACATTCTTTGCATCAATCTGATTCTAATTATTTAACAATGACTAATTTGCCAATACTTCCTTGTATATAGTCCTTTGCATAAATTTTGTTAAAGTTTAAAATTGATAAATTCTGGAAATTTCCAATTCAATGAAATAGTAGATAGCAATAAAGAGAAGATAAGTTTTACAAACTGTTCTAGAAGAAATGTATAAATTGAGCATAAATTTAAAATCATGCATCATTAGCTGTGGCATTTAATTCATAATTTGCACAGTATGAGAGTTAAACTGCAATGATTATTTGCAAGAATCAACTGCTCATTGATTTCTGACTTTTTAATAAAATTCTCCAAACTGTTTATGTTCATCCTTATATGAAAACTTAAAACTTTTTGTGAATGGAATATCTATTAAGTAACATTAAAATGTACTTTTAAATCAATACTAAAATTGACATTTACTAAAACTAGTGTGTAAAACTAGTTACATAATAAAGCAAAATAAATTAAAACATTAATTAAATAATGAGAAGGAACTAAAAAGTAAAATCTGATTACGCAGGAATAAGGATTTAATGTTTTAAAAAACCTTAATAGATAATAAAAAACCTTCCACTCAGAAAAAGATAAAACAGATTACTCCAGAAAACGAATGAGAAAAGAAAACTATTTAAGCAGAGGAAAAAAGAAAGCAACTTTTCCCCACTCTCATGAGTTTACACAACTGGTTTGCAAACCAACATGAAGCAGTAGAAGAAACTAATGGGATTTGTTTCCAGACCCAGGATCTTGGGTCCTGAAGATACTCAAGCCGACTAGGGTTCAAACAGATCACCCCGATATTATGATTTATATGCACCTTGGGGGCCCACAGAAGTAAAGATATTTGCCAGGATGTCGAGTAAATAGTGACTTTAATTAAGTATTAAGTATGATTAAGCAAGGCATTAATACTTCCTGGAAAATATCTGAGGAAGTGCATATAGAGTAATTGAACTTGTATGTATTCATATTGTATTATATATAACATAATGATGTGTTTCTATATTATCATAATTATAGTGTTCTGTTATTGAAATTAGTCAAATTGATCCACAATGGCATTGGTTACTTTACTTAGAAGAGGTAGAATTTAGAAATCATTGCTAGTCTTACTCAAGAGAAAGTTAAGATTAAGACATAGCAAAACCTAGTGCAGTCATTAGTTTGAACCTAGTTAGAGGATAGATTAGTAATAGTAATCAATCAAAGATGTCATTTAGATAAACGGCGATAGGCGAGTTTGATGTGGGAAATGCCTCTGAATGACCACTATATGTAACAAAGATAGAAAACCTTTTTACCTTCAATGGTATTCAAGACAATAAAAGAAAAGTTGCAGCATTTCTGTGTTTTTTGAGGGGAAAGTTGCAGAAATTGTTAATAAGTTTTATGACCCCTCCCACCACTAATAGTTTGGAATACGAGGAGCTGAATTGCTTTTAAAATTATATCCTTTTAACTAAGATTAATTTTCACACTTTTCTGAAACAGATTATATTCCCAGAACTATATGAATCATTATTGTTAGATCAATTACTTGCTATTTCTTCACAATTTTTTATTACATACCCCCAACATTAATCTTTTCTTGTATATTATCAAAAATATGACATTTTAATATTGTCCTTTCTAATACTGAAATATTTATTCTCTTGTTTCAATCTTCAGATATAATAAAGTGGTTAAAAATATTTAATTTAATTATCCCAATTGTATGCAATGGAAATATGAGCTGTTAGCTTTGACATTGGACCACCAATTTTATGTTATGGAATTAATTAGTTTGTACTTCCAAATATGGTGGGACTGTTGGCCTAGTTATCTTTTATAAATATTATCACCAGTTTTATGTTATAGTTTAGAAATAATATAATTTGTTTTGGGGGCTCATACACAATATTTCATTAATAATATCCCAATCTAATTCAATAGCATAGAAACATGAAATTGCATTAATTTTAGAAGTAATCAAAATTTGGAGAACAGAAAACAAAATAGATACCATGAATTAAATAAAATAACAATTAGTTAATTCCTTAATAAAACAACAATAAATGGTACATAAGTTTGCTATTTACTACTTAACCTTTGAATATATAAAAAATATATTCATATTTTTAAATAAGAGTTGGAATTATTATATATTGACATGGGCCAAATACTAATCTTAATTTTATTAGCTTTGATCTTATTTTATTTTGAAGACTTAATAAAAGCAAAAATTAAATGGATCCATAACTGTAATGATTTTTAGATAAAATATTTATTCGTATATTAGATGAGCATTAAGGAAATCATAATCAAAGAAAATAAAAATTACAAATAATCAGATTTCTAAATAAGAAATTTATAACATTAATTAAAGGTTTTGACAAATGATTAATAGATGCAATTATTCATTTATATTTTCCAGTTCAAACTTTCAGACTGTAGGTTTTTTTTGTAGGAACATTATTTAATTTTCCTGGTTTTTTTTATCCCCTGCTTCTCTCTAAGTATATAATTTTATAGTGATAGCATTTTCAATAATTTAATAAATGATATTTTCTTGTATAAAAAGCTCCTTCAAGTAAATTTTATTAAAGATTCCAGTTTAAATAATATGAAGATAATTATTTCAGCTGAGATAGTAGATAGCAACAAAATAGTCTTCAATAATTAATCCAAAATAATTATTTTAGCTGAACAAAACATTAAATTCAATGCATGTCAACTACAATGGACAATGATTATAGAATGTAAAGCATGAACATTGATCTGCAGAACTTGTTCACATGAGCCAACTGCATAGTGCATGTTGATTTTCACTTCTAAGACATCCTTTATTTACAACTACAAATCTTCAACTAACTAAACTATCTGTATTTTATTTTTATATACACTTCAAAACTCTATGAAAAATAAGATGTTTTTCTGTTTATTAATGTACTTTTCCTCAAAATTAATTTAGTACAAGATTTAATTAATTAATTTAGTTAATGCAAAGCTGATCTTAGGACTTAAAACCAGATCTTGTTTAGTAAGATTAGTTTACACATATAGGAAAACATTATTATAGTAATTAATATTTAAGCTTAATATCATTTATACTGTAGCGGCAAAGGAATTCACATATTTTGTTTCAATAAGATATAAAAACAAAGAAAATTTGATGCAGCATCATTTTATTTAATGATATTATATTCTGTTATCACATATAATCAAAATGTTAAATTTATTCATCAAGACCAGATAGTTAACATATACAGTATATAAATATTAAAAGCCTAAAACTAAACTAGTCAATAAAATAATCAAAATTTACCCCAAATTCACAACTAAATCAGACTTGCTAAAGAAATCAACTTTAAACAAGCTGGATTTAAAAGTGTTAACATTAGATCATAGTCTGGTATTAAATAAAGTTACAAAACAATCACTTAGAATGAATTGTCATTTTTGCATTGGAATTTCAATAAAACATATCTTAAGTATTTTTTGGTGAATAAAGTTAAGAACAGATATAAACTACTGTCAAACTCTGGTTATTTAAGAAAGTAACTTTTCAGAATTTGGCAATATGACAAGTCTATGTCTTGATGTTTTAAAGTTTTAATTACCAAAAAAAAAGTTACATTTATTTATCCAAATGCAACAGCAATGATTAGATATGATGAAATTGTAAAATTTTATTTAGATAAGGATTTATGATAGGATCATTCTATCTCAATAAAACTTTATATATATATATATTTTAAAGCAAGCATTTTGTGATTTAAAGAAATAAGAATGGATCAAAATTATATCATCTAGATTTTGAAAATGTGATTGTTTTGAAGATAATGCTTCATAGCTTCATGAAATATTATGAAAGCTGTCAAATGAAAACAAGAAAGCAGGACTGAAAATAAATATCAAAAAGATTAAAATATATTCAATGATTTTTAAAAAGGAAAAGATTTATAGCAATGAATTAGAAGAAATAACTATAAATATCTTGGTCAGATTATTAACACAGAATGAAATATGATTAATGAAATTAGATTTGTTTGGAGTTTTTTTTATTTAAAAAAATATTTTTATTTCTAGAAACATAGGTTAAAAAATCTAATAATTTTATATCAGTAATTTAATTACACTAGTATCTAAAGATTTGGGTATTTTGAAAATGAGATAAATTTAAATTGATAATAACTTAATATTAAAATGAAATATGTCTAAGTGCATGAAAAGGTGGATTTTTAATCAAAATATTTTATTTATGAGTCTGAAAATTGAACATTTAATAGAATATTTCAGGTACTATACAATGAAATACTGAGAGGTATAGTATGAGATTATCAAGGATGAATCATTTAAACTACATAAGAAAGATAATAAGCAGACAGCACTGATATCACTGAATAAATTTTAAGATATTGTAATTGAACCATGTTACTTATTATTTTCTAAGAAATAAATAAAGTATTGAATTCCCATGTGAATCCCAATAAGATATTGCAAGAGATTGGTAAAAAATTCATATGTTAGACAGTTGAAATTAAGAGGTTTGCTGAGTAATGAAGATAAGAGAGACTATTGTTAAATTGGATTTATCTTGAAAAAACCCTATTTGGAAAGAATTAATAATGGTTGAAAATGTGAATATATTTAGGTAAAAAACTGGTGGTCGAGAGGTCAGTGACGGCTGCTTTACAAGGGGTTGTCCCCGGTTAGCTGTTTCGCTTCCCGGCTGATGCAATGACACATGAGAAAAAAAAAACTGGTGTAGATAACTAGGCAGGAAGTATTTATCAACAAATGAAAAAATTATTTGTTATAAATAACAAGTTGCCATTATTTTCCAATTTTTTAACTAACTTAATTTTTGCCCAATATTTAAAAATATAATAAAAACTTTAATGGACTGAAGATTTAACACACAAACACATTTTAAAATAAAATAGCAATTAATATACTATCAAAATATACAAATTTTTCTTCATCATGGCTATGATTTAATCTATTAAATAAATAGACCAAGTGGAAACTATAAACAAAACCAAATATGATTATCTGCAAATGAATATAACTCAAATACTCCTAATATACTAAAAGAAGTTCTCATAAGATTGATAGTTTCATCCCAGAATGATTAAGCAAAAAAGTCTCTGACCTTTTAATTTCATTCATAAAAAGCTTTTAATTTAAGAATGATTGACAATTATCTTTGAATTGTGGGTAGTTATATGTTGGTTTTGTTTATAGTTTTCACTAAAAAAGTCCTTGTAATGGAAAAAAATTCTCATTTTAAATTATTTTTGATTTTTAATTACTAGTATAATATCAAGAAATGATATATATTTATATCTATATTATGCAATAGCTAATTTAACTGAATTATGAAAAATTAAAAAAGTAAATGAATTATGTTGGATATAATCTAAAAAAAATTATATATATGTAGTATGTGAAAATAAAATGAAGTTGAATAAATTTAATTAATAACAAAACCAATTTATATATTGAGGTGGTTATGTGTCTCATGCATACAACAGCATAGTAATGTATGTGCATATATATATAAAGTTGAAAGGACAATTGGAAATAAATTTTTTGTAGATATTTTATACATTTTACTGGAATAGCAGTTAAAGATTAAATAATTTTCAATTAAAAAAAATTATAAATTAAACATTTAAAATGGTCTAATTAATATTTTATTCTGATTTTGAAATTAAAACAAGCATATTTTATGTTACAATAGATATACTGATAATTATAAAATTCCACTATTTTGATTACATTAAATTTTTTTAAATTAAAGTTTGTATAACATATTTGATCCTGCAAACTTGTTTTTGAAGGAATTAAGGTAAATTGAAGAGTCATTAACTTTTTTCAATCAAGATAAAAAATTTTTTTCTCTATAATAAAGTTTAGATTCATATGAAAGCAAGCTCCAGCTTTTATGTGGTTTGTAGCCCATATATGTGTATTAGATGGCATAGAGACATAAGGGAGCTCATAGTAGCCAAACAGTTACCAGATTATACCTTCTCTGAAGTTGACAATGAGCCAGTCTACTGTTTAGAAGGGAACAGCTTATCCAGAGATTCCAACAGCTTATTGAAATAGTTTATACATATACAGTTTTATCTATATGCAGAGAGGTACAGATAAAGGTACTGTATTATATATATATATATATATATAAAGTACAGCTGGCTAGTAGTATTATATATACTGAGAATGATATTTTAAATAATTCATTGAAAATGTTGATTGTTAAAATCTCTAATTTAGAAGTAAAACAAGTAAATAATTTTTGTTTGAATTAAGAATATAAAAACAGAATTGATTCGTAAACAATTTTATTTTGAAAAAAAAAGTAAACTCCAAAAATATTTCTAGATTAGGGAACAAAAAAAAACTTACTGGAGTATTTTTAAAGATGTTTACAATTAGGAGTAATCTGTTAAAAAGAAAACTTATGAAAGACTGTCAAAGAAGTGATTTTTTATATTAAAAAATTTTTTTACTATTAGCAATAATGAATTATTAACTTTGGTTCATACTATTTCTTTTGTTATATACAAACACCTGTTTGCATTTATATTATTAAAAATGAATTGAATGTTTTTATAAATCTATGACAATGTGGAACATGTTAATTTTTAAATTATGTGGGAATTTTATGTATATTTTCAACATGGAATTGTGAAAAATATAATACTTTTTATAAGTTTATTATTTTGACAAATTAAAATATATAAATGTCAGTATGTGCACACATTTCCATGCGCACACACATAAATGTTAAATCTATCATTAATTATATATAAAAATGAATTTCATTTATAGGTTTATGACAATTCAAATATGTTTATAAATTATTATACTGCATGTCTGTGTGCTAATATATGTGTGCATTTTATGTAAACCTATTGAGATATATATATCAATTACAATGTAATAGTGAATTTCTTTTTGGTATTAATCTAAATCAAAAGGCTTAATTTATATGTAGAGCCATATTCCACTGATCTTAGTTACATTTTAATTTAATTACTAATAATAAATTGATATTTCATTTGTGAATGTTATTCCAGTAAATTTACTCAACCCTAAAAGAGATTTAAAGTATTATATGTTTGTATTGTATCTTTTGATCACAGTAACAATTATAGAGCTTTTTCTCTGAGCTAAATTCATGCATAATGGTTTAAAAGGGGTTTAAGGTTTAATGTTATGGACATCCAGATGATGATGCTGGATGGTGCAAAAGGGATATCCTTTAAAGTCTATGTACTACATTTCATTTTAGTTATTTGTTTAGAAATTAAGTCTTTAGTTGGTCAGTACATTAATGGTACTAAGTGGCTAGAGCATTGATGATGATCAGCATATTTTATTAATCCAACATTATTTTTTAATTGTTATATTTTTAAGGATTAGCACTTAAGTTTGTGCATCCAAATTATTGTTTAAATAATCTGCCCCAAACTGGCAAGAGCTAAATAATTAGCCTGGTCTATAGTAGATCCATTTCAAATCCAGTCACAAGATTGATTTGATATTTTTTATTGTTGATCATTCATGACGATGAGTGATTATTGTTTTTGTTTAATGTTGGTGAATTTAGTGTTTTTGCTGATCTTTTAGGCTCTTTCCGCATTCTTCATTCATTATTTGTATATTTAAATTTAAATTACTTCATTAACTGGGGTTGTTGATGATGAATCCCTTCACCCCAGGTTCACTTTGATTTAGTACTGTTAGAATATTTTAAAATAAAGTACTTGTAATTTTATTTTAAAAATATTAAAACTAGAAATGACCAAACAAAGAATTAAAATTAGTTTCTTTTTTAAGTTAAAGTATGTTTTTGATTTTTTTAACTTATTTAAAAAAGTAATTTAGTTTTAATTACCACATTTCCTTGAAAATAAGACCAAGTCTTATATTAATTTTTGCTCTGAAATTTACCATAGAGCTTATTTTCAGGTGATGTCTTATTTTTCATTTACAAAAATCTATAATCTAGTATAAAAATATACATTTATTCAAATATTTCTCTTCACAGAAAGCTATAAGATTCTTATCCCTCGATACCCCCCCCCCCGTTCTTTTCTTGTACTAACTGGAATAACTTTTTCTTTTTGCACTCATCTTATCTGACAATTAGAATATTATTCCATTTAAATTTACCATTAAATCAAGCATTAATGTTGAAGATTTGCCAAGACTTGAATGATAACAAAAATAATGATTACAGTTAAGAATGTTTAGTCCACACAAAAGCAATAAAAACATGCAAATCCAAAAATTCAGAAAATGTTTTTGTATTTTTTTTAAAGCTTTTCTTTAAGAGAAAAACCGATTATTAAAATCATTTCCATAAAAAAAAATGTGTAAGAAATCAAACTAATTTTCTTTTATCTTGAATATTTAAAAGCTACCATGATGAAACTCTAACACTAAATCAAACATTCTAAATCTAAGAATTAAATATAAATAAGTACCTAAAAATATATAAATGTAATTATAAATTGTCTGATAAACTAACTTGTGATGCTAAATTGTTTCTCTATACATTTGTCAAAAATTATCAATGGAAAATATAAAGAACCATAATATTTATATTACCATTTATTTAAAGTACTGTATTAATTCAATAATATTGCTTATTTATACATTCATGACTTATAATTCAATATGTCCACATGTATTTCAACAGGCTGACAATCTTAACTAGAGTTTACGAGTAGGGCTTATATTACAAACATCCTGAAAAATCATGCTAGGGCTTATTTTCTGGTTAGATCTTATTTTTAGGGAAACATGGTAATGTATGTTTTTAATTACTATTTGTAATTCTGAAGAAAAATAAGTGATTGAGTATATTTTTTAGTTTTGGTTAATTATAATATTTATTATGCATCATTTTTGGAAAATTAGAATTACTTTGAAATAGAATTCTTGGCAAACAATAGGTTTGACATCAGTAAAACATAAATAAAAGGAAAAATAAAAAAGGTAAATGTGAAATAAGACTATTAGGGTCTAAATACTTTCTGAAGATAACAATTTTTGTTTTTAAATTAGCATAATGAGAAAAAATAATCCTAAAATTAAACTTTCATTCATGCTGTATGATACAGTGTCATGATATTAAACACCACAAATTTAAACTATCATAAGTCTTGGTAAATATAAGATATTAAGTTTGAATACTGCAGCCATGTGTAATTAAACTGAATTAATACTTCTTTAGCTGATTGGGTATTATGGAAAATTTTTGATAAGTAATCATTGCTTCAGAATCCAAGAAAAGATGTTGCCCCTCTCCCTTTATAAAGATTATATGAATAGATAATACATCATAGAGACAAAATTAGATTGTGTAAAATTAGAATTATTTATATTAATGCTTATAAGAATATATATTATTTTGATTATATAATTATGCATTAGCATTGTATAAAATTTTTAAAAGATTTACTAGAGTTTGGAAATAAATTTTCAACCAAATACAAAGACAAAATATTGTAATATTTGCATTTCTTTAATTGATCATTATTTTTTTTTTTAAATTTCATAAAATATAGTTATACAATATTTTTTTGATTTTTTTAATGTTATATCTTGATCAAACCCCTACAATGTAAGATATGTTTTAAACATTTTTGTTATTAATATTAACATATATTTTTAAGCAAGATATTATATGAAAAAGTCAGAACAAAAGATAGCACATATTATATATGAATATATATAAAATACATCCATACAATTATCTAGAATTTATATAATGAATTTTTAACAATGATGACTAATTATCTGTTTTTTAATCAATTATCTTTGCCACTAGATTTCAATCAATCATTAATACTGTTTTACAAATCATCTTATATTTGTTTAAGATTGAAGCTTGCATACAATACTGCCATTCCCATCCTTCCGAAGTACTAATACCTGCTATGAATAAAAATAAATTAAATGGAAAACTTTTAAAACGGTAATCTGTCAGCATATCTTAACATTATTAACATCTCCGATTATGTTTATTTTAATAATAATAATTTAATAATGATAAATGAATGGGAAGGTTATGTAATATACATTATACAGTTTTTTTTAATGCCTTAAAAATATTGTATGAATTTAATGGGTTATAGTTAATTTTACATATATATAAAAAGATGAATATCGCTATGTGACAATGTAGATCACAATTGTAAATTAGTTGAAAAGCACATTAAAAATGGCAAAAATTAATATTTAACGAAAAGAGCTTTTTTGTGTATGATTATTACTGTTATATAAACATATTTTATATTATATTATATCGTTGACTTATTTTAATAATATATATTGACAATTTTATTTAATACATGAGCAGAGTATATTTTATATTATATTTATAAATGCAATATATATTTTATATAAATACTATATGTTGCGTTTGGCTGAATTGCAGGTTTTAGATCCAAACCAATAATAAATATCAATAAAAATATGAACACTCAGTAAATACAGTTGTACATAGATGAATTTAGTTAATATTGTGCGGACTCACTTCCAGCTATATATATATATATTAACTTGCCTCGTGAGTTCTAGTCAAGCTCTTCCGACTGTGCTGAACAGCTTGTCTTGAGTTGGCCGTAGTTATAGCAGCTTCCAGTCCTATCATGGACTTGCCTCACTGCATAGTCATATCAATAATGACTATAGTAAAAACACAGTTGAAAGTGGTTTCAATTGAGAGTATGTTTAGTCATTCAGGTTAGACAGACGTTATCTCTCTCTGTTGTAACAAAGTGTATTTAAAGACTGTTCCTAAAGATAAATTTCTATATATGTGCAGATATATATAGTTAATATTTGACTATATTCAATTTTTTTTAATATATATTTTAAATAGATAGATAAATGGTTAGAATAACCAGGAGGGATGGGGGGAGGAAATGTTTGTGCTCTTTTATTTTGTTGAAACACATGTAAGTATATTGCTGTATGGATGAATAAATGGACACAATGGAAAAAAAAAAAAAAAAATTTTATTTCCAAGATGGAAGTGGCTGTATTTTATAAAGAGAAGGAGATATTAAATAGAAAAAAATATTGAAACTGCATAGATCTTTATCTAAAGAATGGTAAAAGAAAAACAGACAAAGAGTGAAGGTTGAAAATAAATTGTGGGCATTCGATAAATTTCCTTGACCTCAATAAAGAACAAAGGTGCTAAGAGAATTCGGATCTAAAAATAATGTGTTGAAAAGAAAGAAAAATAAAATGGAAACTCATGGAAAGAGAACTTTTTAGAAGAAAAAGAGAAGAATTTAAAAAGAAAATTGAAATTAATTAATTAATTCCATCTATTATTTTCATAGATGTCATTTTGAAGAGAGAAATCATTATTATATACGTCCATAGTTGAGTTATTTAATTTCTACATTGGAGATTTGAAAATTATTGGAATCAGAAAGTATAATCATCAGCCATGAACATGTTTGGGTAAGAATTTAAATGGGCTGGGCTTTGTGATCCATCCTGCAAAGATACATCAGATGCTATAGTATAAAATATATGTTTACCCTGGAAGGAAGTCACTCTTAAATCTTTGAACTGAAATTGTTTCCAAGGAACATTAATACCAGGTTAAGGAATCAATCAAATTAAACCCATCAGAAATCATCGATCTATATGGCCATAGCATCAAGCAAACTAGTATAATTACTCTTATGTATTTGTCATTATTTCTGGGGAAAATCCAGGTAATATGAACATTTTATCACCTATATTTCTTTCTCAAATATTAGTGTGTCTTTTATGATAATGTGTAGAGATCCTTCATTCTTGACAATCTAAATAATTCTCTTCAGCATTCCAAACAATAATATTTTACGTTTGAATGGACTAGATGTTGCATTATATTTCTTTTGTTATCTGATTTTGTTTTTATCTATGCAGTATGTGTGCATGCATGTGTTCTTTTAAAATATTTGAGCACAAAATTATATTATACTCCATGATTTCTATATTATAATGAATATTAAATATATTTTAAGTGAAAGCATATATGTTTGTTTGTTTCTTTATTTTGGGTTTTATGATAAGATAGAGAGATAAATGTGAGTTATTGTAAGAATTGGGTAATTCGATTAAGCATATATTTGTGTATTTCTGTACCTCATATATTTGCCACAGTTGATAATCACCCACCCTGAGTGAGCTAGTTAGTGGTAGGTTCTTTAATTAATTCTTATCAATACTCAATCCCTTCCAGCATAATTCTTATATATAAATATAAATAAGATTGGCACTTGAGTCAGAAAGTGATGTCCGTAAATATGCTGGATGAGAAATAGGAGTAAAATTTTTGAATGGCTTTAAATAAATATTGAATTAGTATAATATAGAAATAAATTGCATCATATTATTAATAAAATTAGTTGTACTACTTTGAATATGATGACTGGCGCGAATTTCACTGAAACTTGATTAATTGCCTTATAGAATTAACGTAAGGGTACATAATTATTTTTATAAACTATTGCATTATAATTATATGTATGTGCATAGAGTTATATATATATGTGATATGGAATAAGGCCCATTTCATTACACTGTGTAGAGCACATACTGTTTAGGTTAGACAGACCTTCTCTGGCTTGCCTCTAAAAAGGCTGACTATTTATTACCAGATCCCCTCCCTTACTGGCAGCAATCAGATTCAGAGAGCCTAACCAATGATAGGATTTTATACACATGTTTACACATTAGCCATACTTATGTTTCACCCTTTGGCCATGTTTATACATTGATTATCCACATGTTTACAATTGGTTAGTAGCAATGCAAGCTCATTTCGATCAGATAAGGAAGGAATCTGGACTAGTCCACTTCTGAAGGCAAGGTCAGATATGACATCTCTCCCCCTGGCTAAATTTAGCCTGAAGCACATAGTCATGAGATAACTGGGGTGTCATATTGTCTGCTTAGTTGGTTTCTCGGGTTTGTTGCTATTCTTATCTCCTTTAACATCCTTGTTTAATGGTCTTGTCCCTGAGTGTTTGCTTGGGTGGTTGTTGTCTTTACTTTGGTAGTCTTCATTTTCACATGATGTACTTGTTTCTGTGGGACTCAGTCTCAGTTGGTTTAGGTGATGATAATGTTGATAACCATTTTCTGTTTGAACTACTACAGTATAGAATCTTTTCATTTGTGTAATCACTGCTGGTATTCATTTTGTGGATCCATAGTACATTATTCTACATAGCACGGGAGTGCCTATTTATACTTTTATCTTCCTATTTTCTTTCTCTACGTATTTGGCATCGGGTTTCAGGGTTGACAGGTTAGTTTGCTGATGTCTGTTGATTAGCAGTTTGTATTTCCATGGGCCAGTATGGTTCACATGGAGTCTAGACTAGGGCCCTTCAGGTTTAGGCCACTGTGCTGTTTTGTCTTTTACTGGCATGTTTTGATTCAGTTTGCTTAATGTTGTGATGTGGTTTACTTTTGTCACTGCAAAGCCTAAGTGATTAATCTAGCCTTAAGATTAACTGATGACACTACCAGTGGTAGGTATATAGTTTTATTAGGCATCGTAATTTTAACTGTTGTTTGGCCCAACAGTTTTATTTTATTCCCCTGACAATCTGAGATTGACTTGCTGCTGGGATGCAGCTTATATTTATTAGTCTTATTAATGATAGCCCATGTCTTTTTTGAAACAATAGATATTGCAGACTCTGTGTTCAGTTCCATTATAACTGGCATATTAATTATAATACTATGTATAAATCCAGACTGATCATCTTTAATATGATTTATACAGGCAACTTCTTTTTCTTATAATTGCTTTTGATGTTTTTTGGAATAAATTTTTCCATTCTCATATCAGCTATCTGTCTTTTTAATTTAAAACACATAACCTTTATGTGTCCGGGTGATTATTTGATGCTGAATTATATGGGTGTCTGACTGACCCAGTATTATGCTCAATTTTTTGCTCATCATACTCAGTAGATTTTTTTTAATGGGATTGCCTGACTAGCTATTGATTTCTGCGAGTACTGCTTGGGCCACAGTTGTTTCAAAATCTAAATCTGGCATCATCAGCATTTTAAGTCTTTAAATTGTGATTGTTTATGCTGTAAGTAAAACTATCATGATGTGCTTCATTCAGAAAATCTTTGAATTCGCACTTATTGTTAAAGGTTGGGGGGGGATAATCACATGTATAAAATTAAAATCTAACAAAGTTATCATATATTACAAAACAAACAGCATTTAATGATATAAGAGAAATAATACATACAATCAGTAAAATTTACTAAAATATTTTGCAAAAGTTTGGTGTTCAAGTTCTCAAATTTTTGACTTTAAAGACTCATAAATGCATATGAACATTGCAATTAAATTCATAAATGATTCTTTCTTCTAAATACTCTTTTTAACTTTACCAGAAATATGTTTTGAATGCTGAAAATGATTGTTTTTGATGTATTGAAAAAAAGCACTAAGGATCATTTTAAGATCCTTATAATGACCTTTTTTTTTGGAAATTGAAAATAGAAAAAGGTCTATTTTGTTTTTCTTATTTGGTAATTCATACATTAATGCTGCTAATACTTATTTAAAAATATTTTCAGATTCATGTTTTAATAAAGTAGAAACAATGTCAAAATTTATGAGAATTTTTTTGAAATTTGTAAAACTACTTTTCTATGATTGACCTTGAGAGTTATATAGCATAGATGCAGATGATTTTTAAAGAATATTCCCAAAATAAAAACGAACCCTGAATTTATAATTTTTATGTATGGAAAAAAGGCATTAAGAGTCTTTTCTTCATTATTTCTTTTGAATCTATAGTATCTTAAGTATTATTCAGAAGTTATTATTATATATTTTCAGAATAATAGATCTTTTCAGTGCTTCTGAAGCAGAAGACTTAGATGACAAGGATAACATCTTGAAGAGGTAAATGTGTTTATTTTAATATATCTCTACTTATATTTTAAAATGTTAAAAATAATAATAGCACAACTATCATGTTTTTAATAATTATACCTGCCTTTTTTTTTTTGGTTTAAACAAATTTATAATTAGTATTGAGTCTTAATGCAAAATTTTTTTAGGTTAAGGAACTTTATGATTCAAATTACAAACTAATTTTTTTTTATATTAGTTGTCATTTAGCAAACATGTGAAAGATATAGACAATAATGAACTTAATGATATAATATGAAAACATTTTAAAGCTATTTTTTTGTTACTTGAAGAAATTTGTGATTCTTTTATAAATCTCACATTCTTCTTGGATAATTATAGTTATGAGTATGACTACTAGTTAGTTGAAAGCATGCTCAGCATACTATGTTGATATATTTAACATTTTTATTTTAAGTATTAAACAAGTTTTTCTTAGTATACGCACATTGTATGTATTATTTATATTGTATTACATTTTTTTGAGAAAAGTATAAAACTATTGAAATTACCTAATTAATTTAGTTAATTAATTTTTTTTTTTTTATTTTTTTTATTTTTTTTTTTTTTTTTCTTTTTTTTTTTAATTTAGATACTTTTATTGATTTTTTATTTTTTTTTTTTTTTTTTTTTTTTTAAAAATTTGAAAAATATCTGCTTGGTGGTTAATGAATCATTTAACAAGAGACTGATTGACATGTAAGTATATCATTGCATCTGGCCCTATAGTTCAACTTGTTTTTTTTTCAATGCAGGAAATAGACTATAACTTAGGAGGACAGGAAATATTTAAGTCTTATCCAATTGTATTTATAAGGGAACTAATTGAAGATGAAATATAAAATTATAAAAAAAACTATAATTTAATAAAGTTTGCAATTTAACTTCTCTCTTCATTCTATGGCTTATTGGGAAGAGTGCTTTAACTTCAGTAATATCCTTTTCCGAAATAGGATATTGCTGAACTGATAAGTTCTTTCTGCTTTGAGTTCTCCAAAAATCAGAAAGTTATTGCATAATTAATATTTTTAAAAAGTAGCATTTGAAATGATATATATATACCGATGATATTATGCAAACATATGAACAGAAAAAAATTATTAAATATTAAAACAAATTTATAATATCTTGACAGAATACTCTTGCTTTAAAAAAAATTACAATATGTTTAATATTTTTCTATGAGCATAGTTGTAAGATTGTATTTGTGTTTTCATCATCTTTTCAAAATGATTAAAGCAAATATTTTTAAATTTACAGCAGTGTTAAGGTGTTAATCTAGTTATATATATATATATTAAAAACCAATCAACACTTAGACAATCCCAATCAATAACAATCAGCAATTTCAAACTGTTGTCAAGGTGATTTCCTTTTAAAGTGGAATATATATATATAATAATCAGACAAATTAAAGAGAATATCTCTTATATTGACATTATATTTTTAAATCATAAAACAGAACAAATGTAATATAGATTATTGTAATGTTGTTTCTACCTCCCATATTATTGCCATTACTATTACTATTATTATAAAACTTTACAAATGGAAAAATAAATATCTGAAAATTTGATATCAGTTTTATTATTCTGTGAAACATCAGATTCTCTTTCTTTCTTTTTTTTTTTTTTTAAGCATAAACCCTTATGGAGAAGGGTTTAGTAAACTGGACATTCTTAGTTATGATCTTTATTCATGGCAGTACAATCACCAATGAATCATGTTGAAACTGAATTTATATTAGTTTCAACTTGTTAAAGATTTTATGTTTAATCAAGGGATTTAGTAAATATGGTCTAAAATTATATGTCTCACAAGATCTGGCTACATTGTCATGCTGTCAGATCATTCATTAAAATGGTAAAAACACTTATAAAAGAAATAAATAAAAAAATAATATTAATAATAGTAAAACAGAAGTTAATGATAGTTACAAAGATATATATTTTAAATATAGATACAAAGAACTGTGAACATTACTTGTTTAATCATTATGGTCTATAAAAAAGATATTAATTTTAGCTAAAATCTATCGAGATTTAAGATTGATGTAGCTGCTCTTAATGAAACTTGTCTTCCAGAGGATGAAAATTTAATAGAACTGATAGTTGGCTTACAGTTTTTTTGGAAGGGCAGATTAGTCAATGAAAGGAGAGTGCATGATACTGGATTTACTATAAGTTTTAATTTAGCTGCTTCTAATCTAGGAATTTTTAGATGTACAGTATTAATAAAAGACTAACAGTATTAAAACTTATTTTGGTAAAGATATCTCTGATCATTTTTCTACTTGTATATGCTCCAGTATTGTATTTAAGGAATTCACAAAAAGAAAGTTTTTATTATTTGTTGGTTAGTAATGATATGTAATGCCATTGTAAGAACAAATTTTTCATTTTGGACACTTTCTTACATATATTAGTGATTTTCTGTTATTGGGTTTTTGTGTAGTATATGAACTGACTGTCACAAATATTTTTTAAGCAGCAAAATCATTGTAAAAGAAATTGGATGCATCCATGTTCAACACTATGATGTTTATTAGATTACATTATTGTTAGGGATTAGAATGCAAAAGACTGTTATATTAATTAAGAATATATGAGCATATACAACTGCAGATTGTTAGAACAATCATAACCTAATAAGCTTCATAGTTAAAATGATAGTTTTATTAAAAAATAGGTTCTATTTTAATCCTATTTTTAAGAAGATTCATGCTACATTTCAATATCCATTCAAGTATTAAAATTGCTAATTTTGACTTCCAAGTTTGTCATATTACAGGGGAATGAAATCCCATTAAGAAATGGATTATTCCTACAAATAAATCTATTCTTGACTTCATTAAAAAAAAGAATTATGATTAGTTTTTTGATAGTGATTCTATTATTGTGATTTCATTAAAGAAAACATGACATTTTCTGTTTGGCTGATTAATAAATTGAATGTGGAGCTTCATTAGCAGTATAAAGATTTAAAGATGGAAGTTTAACAATTGATCATACTTAGAAAGGATCAATGGATTAAAATTGTAAAGGAAATACAGACATTTCCTTTATTGTAATATCTTATAGATTTTTTTTTTTATTCATTGAAAGTAATATGTGAAACTAAAAATAGTACTATAATTCATTTTAGTCCATCAATAATATTCTCTCATATGATGAGATGTGTAGAGAAGTTTTAAAATGAGGTGGTGATATGTTTAGCTTCAGAACTTCTGGAATTTTTTTAAGAGTATATGATCTCATGACATTATGCTGCCTGATTTTAAGAATGTTATTATTGATCCAATTTATATAAAAATAAAGGTAATAGATAAGACTGCAGAAATTTATTTTGTTTCACTATAATACTATCAAGGATTTTGTCAAATAGATTGTTTCCAATCATAAATGAATGTTTACTAGAAATTCACTGTAGTTTTAGGGAATTAAAAAGTACTAAAGGCATGTTTTTTATAGCAGGAAAATGCAAGAAAAATATTGGGAATAAAATTATGATTTAAATATTGCTTTCATTGATTTGGTTAAGGCATTTTATTCAATTAATTGAAGAAGTCTGAGGCACTATATGAAATTTGCTGTTTGCCAATTAAAGTTTATTAACATTATATAGCTTATATATGATATATTAATAGGAAATGTTATTTTTCCAGGTGGAAAATCTGAGGCATTTGAAATGAAAACTATTGTTTAACAAGTTATATACTCATTCTAAATTTACTTTTGATTTTTATGACAACAGTCTTTAGAATTATTTATAAATTAAGAATCAAGTTGCAATAAATATTTGATGGTAAAATTTTTAATCTGAACTGATTTAGAGTAAAAGCAAGAACTTGTTGGCTTCTGGATTTATATCTATGTTGATAAAGGTGCTATGCTGTTAATTCAAAAAATGATCTTCAGAATATACTTAATGTTTTGAATTCAAAATGTAAAGATTTTGTTTTAATTATAAGCTTTAACTCAGACTAAAATGTAATAGTAGATATATGAAGAACGTATATCAATTATTAGATTTTGTTTTAGCAATTGATTTTCAACTTCTTTATTAGCTAGTGATGGAAGAAATAATTTTAGGCAACTTTTAGTGTTGATAATTATCAACTACAAAGGCAAAAGAAAAATATAATTTAAGGATATTCTCTTGTAAAATTCTTAAAATATGATGGCAAAATTACAAGATGAATTAATGTATTCTTCAGTTTTCTGCATGGAATACTATTGAAAAATCATATCTTTATTAGACTGAACATGTGAAACATGACTAAATAGTAACAGATTTCTCTTACCAATATTTTATGGATAACTAAACATGGTTTACATAAAAGAAACAGACATTTTCTATGTTATAGATTATTTAAACCACTTTAAATAAATGCAATATTGGTTATTTTTTATTGAAAAGATATGGCTAAGAATAGAATACAGTGAAGTCTTACAAATAGACAAGGTTTTAAAGTCTTTTAGAAGGAAAAATTTATTGATACTGCATCATAAACAAATGTACAGGTTAATGGACCAGTCTCTTCTATATAAGAACATATATATATAGGTTCATGGATTGATTTATATAATCATCACAAAATTCAATTCTATTATACTAGCATAATTATTATTTTTTGTTTGTGTTTCTGTCTTTTGCAAATGGCTGCTTCTGCTGATTCTAATATATTTAAACCATTGAAAGTTATTAAATATGTAATTTAAATGAACACAAATATATAACTGTTTTCCTTGTAACTTTAAGTCTAGACAATAAAGAATTTAGCTAACAATAATACTTAGTCATTGATAATGAAATTTAATATCCTTATTATATTTTATCATTGCATTCTCTTTTTAGAATTAAATCATAAACTTTAAGAAATTTGAGATAATTAGAGCTGTAATATAAAATAATGAAGATATATTAAATGAGTGAAGTTTGATAATGAATTTATTCTTTGCTTTATAAATGAAACTTCATTAATTTGACTCATTGTTTCATTGTAAAATCTTTCATAATTAATTTTTACTATTATGAGGATTTCAACAGAATTTTAAAAAAGTAATAAATAACAGTTGTGACTTTTATATCACTCTTTATATATATGTATTGGTGTGTATATATTTATATGCAAGTCTCCATAATATTTGTTTCTTTTTATATGTCGTGATTAATACAATATATTTATATGTTTTAGCCAAATTTTTGTTCATTTGATTGAAAAAATGTTCATTTCAAATTTCAAGAGCTCAGAATGTCCAGAAAATGCCTCATCATTATACAGGTATAATATTCTCACATTTTGGGTGTGTGTGGGAGGGGGGCTAAAGCAAATTAATTGTTTTAATTATTATTATTGATCTCCTGTGCAATATAGTGCACTGGTAGAATGATTAGCTTGAAAGTTAACAGTGCTTGAAATTCACCTGTCATTTTCAATGCTTAAAGATCTCATGATATCTAATAATAAACCATTCAATTAAAATTTGAACAAAAAAATATGATTGGTCTGCTGTGTTAATCATTTATTTATATACCATATGGATTTTAAATAATTATAGTTTATAAATCATAATTTATAATTATAAATGTGTAATTGGTAAATATCAAAATTTAATTAATAATGTATTTATTTAGCATGTGGATTTTTTTTAGACAACAAATTATTCATGAATTTTATAAAGATATCTGTAGAGATTCCAACCAAGATACAGATTCTTTAGTAGCTTTATGAATTTCTTCAATTTTGTCACAATGTGCATAAATATAACAATCATTAATAGGCAGGATTGGTTTTAAGCCAATAAATATCACTTGATCACCATTTCTTATGCTTGCTTATAACTGTTATTAAAACAGACAAAACTCTCTATACTTATTGCCACTCAGTACAAGCCAGAGTAATCAATGGATGCAAAAGACTTGTGCATAAAATTCCATACATATTGCCACTCGGTGCAAGCCAGAGTAATCAATGGATGTCAAAAGGCTTGTGCATAAAATCCCCATGGGGAATTTTATGCACAAGCCTTCTGGCATCCATTGATTACTCTGGCTTGCACTGAGTGGCAATAAGTATAGAGAGTTTTGCCTGTTTAAATCATTAATATATAGATTTTGTTTAATGACAGCTACCTAAGTCAGATGTAGTTAAACTCCACTTATAAATCATATAAATACATTGTTCATGTGTAATGGTGAATCCATTGATAAGATTCTAGTAACATTTAAGATCATCAAATTCATTTGTTTTATCTTTGTATTTGGAAAAAAATATTATTGAGGCCCCACAAAAATAATTGATTTCCAAAGTGCTTCATATAAGCAAAAATAATGACAGTGTGTACATTGAAAAAATTTCACAAATCTTAATTAAAATAATATAAGTCATTTTAAAATGTAGCTTGAAAAGTAACATATTTGATTTTAAATATTCATGCTTTTTTTCCAAAGTGCTTCAAATAAGCCCTATAAAAGAAATTGAGGTAAAAAGAGAAGATGATTCATTCTTTTCTCTAAAAAAGTTTTGTCTTGTGTTTTGGATTGAAAGTATTTCATTTACTTAACAAACCAGTAGTTTGAGTATTAATCTCAATATATTACATAATATTAATCACTAGAAATGTTTATATTTATATACACATTCTTCTGTGTATATTTGTTTTTGTTATTAATATTAGCAAACAGTTTCTGTTTTTGGAATGTCTATATAATATTTTGAAATGATTTCTACTACTTTGAAGTTAACCAGTGTGACTTAGCTAAAATATTGGAACTATACTAATACTGATAATCACACATATATATATTGTAACCAACCAAAAGTACGATAATGGAGACTCTGACTATTTACTGATCGAATAAGGATGAACTTAATATTTTAAATCACTTGGATAATCATTTTATGAGACTCTTTATAATAAAAAATATTTCTTTTAAGGAAGCACTATACAGATATCTTTTTGTAACTAATCACAACAATATTTTAGGGTTCTATTATAACTTAAAAGTATAAATTTTGTAGATATTATGATTGTTTTAAATATTGCTTCAGAACTTTAGGAAAGTGGATTAAAGATAAATGCTAAAAAGATTAAAGAGTAGTGTTCAGTAGATTTTCTCAGAAGAAAAAATAATGATTGATAATCATGAATTAGAAGTTAACAATGTAATAAATATTTTAATCAAAGCATTAATGCAAATGGAAACATAATGGTTGAAATTAATCATAAAACTAATCTTAGATGGAGTCTTCTTGGTAGAAAATAATATTAAAAGGAAATATGCTTATGTATTTGAAAAGGAAGATTTTTAATAGATATATTTTACCATTTCTTATTTGTTGATATGAAACATGGACACTTAAAAAAAGTTTACTGGGAAATAAAAATTTAAACATTTTATTATAAAATTATTTTAATTTATTTTAATCTACCATTTTAAACTAATAAATATATGAAAGTAATAAACATCAAAATAAATAAATATATGAAAGTATTTAGTAATATCTAAAAAATGTATACAATGAACAACAATCCTAATTTAAGAAAAATGAGAAATTCTTTTGTAACAGCACATTAAAATATAATCTGTAGTAAAATTGAAAATACTTGTTCAGTGTAATATTAATAAACTATTTATATGATATGTATTAGGATACTTTTATTTGTCATCTTTAGGAAATTGACTATTATATATTACTAGTAAAATTTTTCAATATTCCCCAATAGCTTTTGAACTAATTCAATCTTGCCTTCTTTTTTATTATTAATGTTTTTTTCAATCAGAATTTTTGTAAGTTGTTATTATACCCATACTAGTTTTTTTATTCTCATTTTCTTCTGTCTTTTTTTGTTCTAATTATTTTTAAATTTTCTCTTTTTGCAATATTTACATGTTCTGAATCCATATTCCTATTTCTATATATTGTAACAGCATAGAAAAAAAGAAAGAAGTTATTTTGATAATGCCCCATATATTCAGGCATTGCCAAAATTATAATGATATATATTTGAGGAATGGGGCTAACTCTTACTTGCAATCTTTAAATTTTTTAGTATTATGAATCCATAATTTAAATATTTTTATATATTGTAATAGTATGGAAAAGAGTAAGAAGTCCATTTGATAATGCCCCACATGTTTGGGCTTGCCAAAATTGTAATGGTAAATATATGAAAAATGGGGCTAGCTCTTTCTTATTATACTTCACAAACTGTGCAAGCTAAAATTGTAATGATAAAGAATGGAATGAGTTTTGGTTTAATAATTCTAAAATTAAATTTCATAAATGTATTAATGAGACTCATAATACCATCTAAATATAATTCAAAACAAAGGAGCATTTTATTGAATCTGGATTATATATTTGGATGACAAATAAAATATACATAATCTATTCCAATATCTTAATCTTTTTAATATTTAATAATGTAGCCATGCATTAAAATTATAAGGAAAAAAATCTAAATTTTGTTTCAATATACTCAGGTCAAAGCAATTAAACTAATAAAATTAAGCACTATAACGACAAGTGATGTAGCTTTAAGAAATAAATGAAGTCAATCTTTATAAATAAATAAAAAATTTAGTTCATATTCACGGAGGAGGATGATGATGATGATGATGATCATGATGATTTTATTATGGAAGCTTTCAAGATAATTCATGAATGTCATATTTAATTAATAAATGTCATCAGGTATTTATATATATGGATAAAGACTATAACATGTAAATAAATAATATACTTTAGTTAATTAATGGTTAGATTATTCGAAATAGCAGTAAATCCATTTCTTTGGTGAATACGCAATATTTTTTTAACTATATGAAATCTGTCTACTCTAAATATAGATATTCTCCTTAAATGATTTCTTCATAAAAGAACTAAATATACACCAAGGAAATCTCTTTTTATTTAGTGGCAAATGCTTAAGTGAGACCAAAAGCATTACTATATACATATAACATGTCAATTATAGATATATTAAATACTAAATTTTAACTGTATTAGTTATGGTTTTTACCAGGGGGTAAATTTACATCTCATGTGATCTGGAGAGCAAGAGTTACACTCACAGACATAGCAAATATAAAAAAATTAAAAAGGAAAAGAAATAAAAATGTATTTATTAACATCTTTTTCTATTAACACTGTCTACATTTGTATACATTTCGTTTTTTATTGAATTCACTGCTAATTGAAAGCAAGAAGACATAATTTTAAATAATGTGCATTCTAAAACACATTACTAAATACAAGTTAAAATATCAAAAGTGAAATAATGATATTTTTTTATACTAAAAATATTTTGTTTTATTCAGAATGTCTGTTGCCCAGATTTCAAAATGTTTATGATATTATGTTTTTGTTTTTTTTAGCATGAAAATTCATATAAATTTTTAAATCTGGATGAATAATAAAGATTCGAAATATCTCTAGTACAAACTGAGCAAGGAATGCACCATTTGAATTAAATACTCGAATATCTCAAATAAAAGTTTAACATAAACTCAAATTTATATTTTTAAGCTTTCTGACTCAGAAAAAAGTTAATATAAAAGAAAAAAATTGAAATTGTTTCCATGAAATTTTTTTAACAAAACCAAAGTAAACTTAATTAAATTTGAGATTGAAGCCAAGTTTTCTATTAATAGTAGCAAATAGAAGTAAATGTCACCTCTTTTAAATAGATTGTGCTGAAGTATTCACTTCAGTCTTGAAATTATTATCATTGGAATTCACATAACAGTACTTTGCCAATCATGAATCTGATAAAAGTATGGAATTATTCTCACCTGTAATAAGAAAATGATCAGTAGCTAATCGGAAATTGCTTAAAGTACAAATTAAAATTTGTTCTAGGAGGACAGCACACGTACTTACATATTATTAAAGTATTTTATTCATTGTTCAAATAAGTACAAATACTTCTCAAGTTGGATTCCTACAAAATCAAAAACTTGTGAACAATAACTCATTCTTAAAAAAGTGCATGGCAATACTAATTGTTTAGTGCATTACTGTTAATTAATACATATACTTCATAATAATAATAAAAATTAAATCCATTTTATGCATTCATAATCCAAAAACTTGAAACAATTAACTTTTAAGTCATAAGAATACATATTTAATTTGTAAGAACTATCTTGCATCATTATTTATATCATAAGAAAATTACTTTCAAATCAAACTCACTTAAATAATGTATTTCAAAGTGATTAATATGCAAGTATATTATAAAATAGAAAATAATATAACAATTAAAATAGTAATAAAAAAAAAAATTATACTAAAATTCTCTCATGTTCATGGTTTCATAGTATTTTATTTAATATTATATGTATCATTACTAAAGATAGTGCTAGGCAGTATTTAAATGCATTATGTGTATTTTAGCATTATAATAGTCATGTAGTAATGTAAATAGAACTTGACTTATTATTTTTTTTAAGTTGAATATATTTAATGTTATTTGATTTTATTAATTATTATCATGATTTTATATCTTTAATATTGAAATAAGATTCATAACTTTTCTTCATATCCATAGTTTTTTCTACATTTTTGAATATATTATTTTTAATAAGAGAAAGAGAATATAATTACTTGATATATTTGATCCTATTTGTCATATATAATATATATAAATATATTTTTTTCAGATGTAAAATATGTGCAAAACTTCTAACTAGTAACCTGGAAAAACATGTTCCTTGTTTAATGCAGAGGTGAGGCAATTTTTAAAAAAATAATATTTATTATTTATCTTTAGGCTTATATACATATATTGTGCCCTTCTATATGGACACATATATATTTTCAATAAATCAATTAACAATGAAGCTTTAATCTAGCCAAATATCCATTTAAGTAATGATACGTGTTGTGAAAGAAAAGATAAGATTTCTGCCTCTTAAAATTAGTGAAAATCTTTAGTTAAACTTAATATTAGAGTAAAAAAAGAACCAAGTTAAAGCTGTTTCACTTGTCTCAGAAATATTAATCCAAATAAAAAATAATAAAGTGATACAATGCTCATGAGTATTATTTATAATTTGTTACTATCAAAAGAAAAGTACAATTTGGGTAGCAATTATTTTATTAGCATTAATTTAAAAAATGCAATGCTTGTACTTTTCACTGTGGAGTTACTGATAAAAATGGTTAACTGGTAAAATAAGTAAAATAATATTTAAAATGTAACAAAGTTAAAGTATTTTTTAACTTATATAATTTTAAAAAAATCTAAAAATGGAAATTAAAATATGAAAATTAAATATGAAACACATACAAAAGTAATAGTTATTAATGAATTTAAAAAATTATAATGGATAAATATTGTAGTCAGAGTAAGATTATGAAGTTTGTAATAAACCAGATTAGAAATAGTAAAGATGTATGTGAAATATCAGGTGTTCTTTATTTATCTTGTCTAACTCTATGTTTATACATGTAACACATTCCTCTAGTTTGTTATTAAATCTCAAGTTATCATTTATCAAAAAAATATTCTGGACCAATTTCTAATATCATACATGTATTTCACAGAAACAATCATTCATTATCAAGTAAACTAGAGATTTGAAATACCAAGCATCGCCACAGAAATGATAATCCAGTTTTATATGCATTGATTACAACTCCGTTTTATTTTAAGCATAAATGTTTGACAATGAGTCATATATTGTAACAGTCAAAATGTGCAACCCAGCAAAGTCAATTCTGAGATTATCATGTAAAACTTTTCTTTTGATAACTTATTGTCATATACTCCAAAGTTGTTCTTTTCTAATTCCCATGCCTGCATTCATTTTATATATTTTTATTAACTGAATTTTAAATTTACCTCCAACTACTTAACATGACAAATGAACTACATAATAAAAATCAAAATTATTCAAAAGAAAAATAAAATATGAGTAGCGGGGTGAGGGAAGTACAGCATTTAAGCAATTTATAATTTACACTACAATCTCAATAAATCAATGAGAATGACTGCATTACTATTATTTAGAACAGTCGTTCAAATTTCGCCCTACTACTCCATCATACACATATAAAATATGCCTTCATAATATACAATGCACATTAATATCATATAAATTAGTCTTAAAGAAACATATATGATCATTAAGACATTAATATAAATATACTGACATTTTTTCCATGTCAAGAAATGATAGTTCAAAAATAATAGATCGCTTATATACAGAAGTCCAGAGTTTTCTAGACATTATATTTTTTATTTCTGAATTCCTTTTAGCATATTTTCAGACTGAGTTTAATATCTTAATTTACAGAGCATTTTTTTTTATTAATTTCACTTCGCAGGATATTTATTTGGCAAATGGAACTTCTTGGTTTATGGAGCATTTTTATATCTATTTTATTCAGATTAGTAATTGGAAAACTCTTCAAGTGATGGCAGAAATATTTATCACTGTTTTTTTCTGGATTTTTTAATTAAAGTTAAAGAATGGATGATATGTTTATTTCTGTATTACTTAGACAAGTACTTTTTAAAACAATATGTAAATGATTGGTTTCCTAGTAATAACAAGATGGATTGACTTTATTCTGGAGCACCAGCACACACACACTCATTTGGGAAACAACTGACTGGATGATTTTAATTGAAACATGTTTTACTAGGTTTTTATATTAAATCTAAACAAAATTTCCAGATTCTTTAATTAAAAGTTTTCTAGGAATTTTTCTGATTAAAAGATTTTCAGGAAATTGATTAAACTTTTACTATCTTATCTGTACTAAAATTTCTTATTTTTACTAAAATCTCTTATTCCCCCCTTATCCCATCAAATTCATTTTTCTGACCATCTGTTGTTTACTTACCACTTCAATAATTAAGCTTGAGTACTTTTGCACATATTTTTACAAATTAAAATTTTACTGTAAAGATATGAAATTTATACAAAAGAAAAATTCTGCTAACAAAATGGAAGTAAATCTTTTAATGTAAATTTTAATAAATTAACTCAAAAAAGAAATTGATAAATATTTATGTACTAAAAAATAATCTTTTTTTTTCTTTTCAAAAAAGAGTAATTTTAAACATATCCAATTTGTTGCTCACTAAATATATATTTAATGCCTAAATAACATATATTAAAATGAAATGACTAAAACTATATAGTGAATTTAATTTTTATGTGTAAAGGTATTTTATGTGGCTCTGTTCATGCCCACATACCCACAACAAAAACTTTTAGTTAAGTCAAACTTAAAAATGAAGTGAATTTACATGTAAACACTTATATCATGCTTAATGGTTCAGTGAATATAGCACTCTTCAACCAGATCATGCATGGAAGCCAAAATTATAAGGGGAGTATAATATCATAAAGAAACAAAATTGTAACATTATCATTTTAGAATAACACCAACAACTTCCAAATATGCTAAATTTATTATTGATTTATCCCAACTTGCAACTATTTATAAATTTTGAGCACCACCATGACATAGTTATGCTATTTTTCCCCATCTCTTTACATTAAATGATTACAAATAAATCAAGTCAGATGTCACATGACCTAATTTAAACAAACTTGCATTACAAATGTTTGATAAAGAGCTCACAAATAAGCTCTTAACAAGCTTTGCAGAATATCCTCAAACCCAGACCATTTTCTCCTACTGGCTTCATCAGTGAGAAACCAGGATATTTAAGCCAGCAGCAGAAACCAGTCTGGGGTTGAGGATATTCTGCAAAACTTGTTAAGAGCTTATTTGCGAGCTCTTTATAAAACATTTGTAATACAAGCTTGTTTAAATTAGATCATGTGACATCTGACTTGATTTATTTGTAATTTTATTTTTTGCTATTAAGGCTTTGGCAATTTTATATTGCTAAAGTTATTAATGTATGGTATATCGAACTTAGTTCAGTCCCATGTGGCTATTTAAGTTAGATAGCTGGATTGGAAGACATATGGATGTCTGAAAATTTCAGATTTTCTACTTAATAGTTATCCATTAAATAAAGTGCTGGTCTTGTCCTAGTATTTTTAATCTAATGCTTGAATATCCTGGTACCCCACTGACGAAGCCAATAGCAGAAACCGGTCTGGGGTCGAGGCCATTCTGCAAAGCTTGTTAAGAGCTTATTTGCAAGCTCTTTATAAAACATTAAATGATTAACACATACAAGTTATACTTTATAAGGAAATATTAAATGTTGTGGAGAAATAATAAAAGAATATAATAAATTAATATTATAAATTCATTATGATATCTAACAGGAATACTATTTGACATGAATTTATCTGTCATAGACTAAAAAAAAAAAATTTTAGAAATAAAATTAAGATAAATGATTACCATGATAATTGATAACAACTATAACTTAATATAGGAAATGTATGACACAAAATAAAGTGGAAATTAATAATAAAACAATAAAAAATAAATAATAATAATAAAATAATACCTGATGTATACATTTTTATATATATATATTTTAAAATCTATATTAAAATTGGTTACTCGAAGCTCTCTTTCGTATAACTGTACTACTATTTTCCTACATAATGACCAAATAAAATAAATATAATGAAAATTATTTATCTTAGCTAGAAACTATTTATAATTCCAACTTGAAATTTTATGCATATGTAAAGAAAATATAAGTATTTGCAGGAAAAAAACAAACATTGTTTTTTAGCCACACATACCCATTTAATGTGATTTTGGGGTATTTATTTATAATTTATGTTAAGTTGTTAATATTTTAATTATGAATCTGAGCAAAAAATTTATATAATTAACATAAATAAATATAAAATCTTTTATAAATTACAGAGATGAACTTTTATTTATTGTTTACCAATCTATATAAAACCAAGTGCTCAGTTTCTTAGAACAAAATAAATTTAATGTATTTTAAAATGCATATTTATAAGTGTCTAGTTATTTACCCCATATTTATCCACACGTAAATTTAAAAAAAAAAATATCAATAATACCCATCTTTAAAATTATGAAGATGCATATTTTTTTTTTTAATTATTTGTCTTGAAATCATGGATATTCAAATGTGCGTGTGTGCATATGTCAATATCCCTCCCTCCCTGATGTTATTATTTAAACTGAATATTTTTTAAAAAAATAAAATTAATATTTATTAAATAAGATAAGTGAACTATTGTATCTAGAATGATTTTATTTTTTTAATTAAGAATATTGTAAAATAAGCAAATACATTAATAATAAATCATTATTATTATTTGAAAAGTGCACTATAAAAGAAAAAAAGTCTGAAGTTTTTTTTTTCTTGGGACACATTTTGTTATTTGATAATGAAGCTCCTAATAGCATTATATGATGATTGAAATAAGTTGATTACTTGGATAAGTATATCTGAACATTTTATTCTTTATTTTAATGGTAAAATCATCATGAATTGAATTATAAGATCTTTTGGAAAGATAAGCATAAACTTAGGTTAATCCATTAATCAGTTGTTTTTTTTTAAATGTCCAATTTTTTGGGAGATCTGGTCAATGAGAGAAATATATCTCTCTCCTTTTCCTTTTATTTAGCACTTCATGTTGTTGATAATTTATCCAAAATATTAAATAAGTTATAATTTTTTTTAGATTTGAGCGGTAATCTTTACAGTTCATGAGTTTCCCATATATCTCTTTTCTATTATTCTTCCTGTCTTTTCATCTATCAAACAAAATCAACAATTTTTTTTATATTCCTTCATTGAAAAACATTCTACAAATAAAATCAATTATAAATAAAACTGTACACATTAATATTTTCTTTTAAAATAATAACACTATCAGAATGATTAGTTTATTTATTTTTAATATTTATTATCAAATTTAATAATCAATAATGTGGATATGTGTTAGTTTGTTTACACTTATTTTCACATGAACATATATGCAAACTTTTTAAAGACCAGGTTATCTATCCGTGAATAAAGTAAAATTATACTTTGTTTTCTTTTATTTTTTTATATTACTATTCTCCCTATTAACTATCTGTCATTTTAAATTCAGTGTCACAATTCTCTTTTAGAAAAAGAATAAAGAAAATGCTCATTAAAATCACTATATATTAACTATTGACTTTTTTCTTTTGTTCTCTTCTTTTCTCTGAATTAGTTTTCCTTATTTTGCATTTATGCATCTTTTATCACACTTTGAATACTTATAAAAACATTAACACCAACAACATTTATTAATAAACATTTTCTAAATTAAAAATTATAACTATGAAACATTAACAACATCATATATGAAATCAATTCAATATCCATTAAAATGATTCACATGTTTTATTTACACAGTATACTAAGTAACTCTGTAAACATGAAGAATACACAGCTTTAACTACTTTTGTTCTGTGAGTGCTGTGGGCACTCATCGGATGATGTGTTGTTTTCTTTCTTTACTGCCGTAAAAAGTATAAGCATGACGTCAAACAAAATATGGGTATTCAATAGCTCTCTGTCATGTGATTCCAAAAATGTCTAACTCAAAAAAATCCATTGAAATTTGGATATTTGACAGTAGTTTTAATCGACCACAGTATTTAATTTTTTTGTTTTTTGATAATTTTTGCAATTATCATGAAGCAATAAAAGACAAAAAATGGTTTACAGCCTGCAAGTGAAAATTTCTCCGGTGTTATTCACCAACAAGGCCTACAATAGAGCTTCAACGTAATGACTTGTAAGTATAAAATTTTAATATTTAAAATTTTTTTTTAATTTTTTGAAAAAATTATCTTTTTTATTAATTTTAGTTTGTAATTAGTGTGTGTTAGTTTGTAGTTATATATTTATTTATGCTCATATAGAATTCATATTTACCATAATTTTCTAAAATTCTACCATAATTTTCTAAAGTTCTAATCCACTTATTTTATAAAATAATGATTTTCAAAAAGTTTAATGATTTATTATTTATAATTATGTTTATATAATATGTTTGTGTTTACAAGTAATGAGTTATAAAACTAATAATCAAATGTGTAGAAAGATTGCATATGCAAGCATATAATCAAATTCTGATTCTTGTTTATGTTTTTGTTTATTCTTGTTCATGCTTTGGAGTCACTCTGGTTTTGCTTTATGTTTCATAACATTATTTTCAAGTCTATAGCTAACAAATGGACTATATGCAAATAAATTATATCTATGTGATACAATAAATATAACAAGATAGCATCACTTGTGTGCATAAAGAATATAAACATCACTGGTGTCTATAAAGAATATAAACAAAAAAATATAAAATGAAGAGATGAAACTCATTTTATCAGTGATATAGACAGTAGCCTACAATTTCTAGTTTTAGATAGACAAGAAGCCAATTGCTATGATGATTTCTTTTGTATCTTTTATTAGGATGAATCTTTTTCTTTATAGATGCCTTTGACATTTGGAACTGTTGGGGTACAAGATAAAAATGAAGAATTCATAACCAACTTCTTTTGGACATTGTGAAGCTATGAATTATCTCAGGTAAGACATGTTTAGAAAGATAATTTTGTGAGAAATACAAAGAAATTATCATTGAAGATGTAATTTGAATTTTAGTTAATGTTAATTTTCAAATTATGAACAAACAATAAAATAATAATTATTTTGGATGTGAAAATTTCTTTTTTCCTTATTTTTTATATACTTATCACTATTTATTTTATGCTTATTGTTTTCCTTAGTTTTTCTAGTTTCTAGCAAAGTAATTGGTTTTGCTCTAACATAATTAAAACTGCAGTTATTGTGAAAATTGTGTCTCAGGCCAATATTTTTAAAAATTCAACATGGCGGCTTAGACCAATGCTATCTTTTAATTTTAAACTTATTACTGTATATTTACTGATAGCATTATCTACAATCTTAAACATATAATTAATAAATAAATGTTTTCTGTGAATATATTCAAAACATGAACTTAGTACATTATTTATCTTTTGGAAATTTATAAAGTGTGTCTTACTTGTCCAATTTTTACAAATATTTCCCTTTTTTGTTTTACCACCATCCATTTTCACTCAGTTTTGATTAATATGCTTAAATATTTAAATATTATTTTGTTTCTACTAACATATTATTAATTTCTTAACCTATTTTTACCAGACATTTGAATATCCATACTTATTTTTTCATCCTTTTAAAATATTTGTTCATACCTTAATAGTTTTACTTGCAGTAAAGTTACTATTTTATCATATTAAACCTATTAATGTATCATCATTCATATTTCACAATGGCAGGGCATAATAGCACTCAATAAATCAAAAATATAACACTATAAAATATATATATATATGTGTAATAAATTGATTAATATATTTGAGATATATTTGTAATTAACTAAGTCATTTAAATTTACAATACAGTCCTTTCTATTTTGTTATTAAATCATGAGATGTAATAACTCACCAAACATATCAATAATCCACCTTGGTCTTTTAATAATACTAGCAATATTTTCAATCAGAATTATTTTCTTATCACCAAAAGCTTTATTTATTAACAACCTGCTTGAAATAGTTATATTAATCTGATACCTATCAATAATTATATATTTTAATAACCTCAATTGGATTTCTAACTGTAAGCATAATCTCTGGCTGGAAAAGTTAATATCAACACAATATAAATTGATTCTTTAAACTTACTATAATATTGTAAACAAGAGAAGTTTTTTCTCTATTCTAGTATATTATAAGTTTGAGTCATCAATAATTAACATATAGTATTATTATTTAATTTCCAGATCATATTCTGGTTTGTATTTATTGTTGTATATTTGAGATCAAAACTAGAATCAGTGTAAATGGTATATTTCAGAAAAAGAACGTCTGTGATTAGAGTAGAACTGAAATACTAAAATATGAAATTTCTGATTTAATTTGTGATTGATAAAATTACACAAGCAGGTTGTCATAGATTCAAAACTTTAGACTTTTTCAAAATTCAGAATATTAGTTTAGTAATAAAAAAAGGAGTTAAAAAGTGTCTTCCAGTAGTTCCTGTTTTGAATTCCAAATCGTTGTTGATCAACAATTGATCAGGGGATGGAAATTAAATTGCAGTACCATTTCATAAACACACATTTATCAAACTCACAATAAATGATGCTAGAATAGAGAAAGGAAAACTAGAGTTTATATTGGTTTTACTATTAAAGTTGCAATATGTATTGCTGCTTTCCATTCCAATAGATATTATAAGATATGAAACTTTGTTTGTACAAAGTATTCTATAGCAATGATTTCTAATTGCACAGTCATTACTATTGCTCCAGTTGTTATTTCCTATATTATAGTTATTTTTGATGATGTTGATGATAATAAAAGTAGTAGTAGCAGTAATAATAATAATTATTATTATTTTATTAATTAATTTATTTAATATGTAATATATATAAAATAAAATAAATTAACTCAAAATAAAGGTGGACTTGCGTAAAAAGTTATTCATATCCTTTCAAATTTTAAAATTAATTACAAAAAAGGAATATATTATAATCCTTATCATAGCAATGCAAAGGATACACAATAATAATTTGAGAATAATTTGGGTATGTTCACTTATGTGCATATATATGTGTGATGGGAGAAAGAAGGAAAGAGTGAAATATTCATGCATATAAAATTCTTATGTAAATAAAGATTATTTATTTTTGTAAATAAGCATGACTATATTCTCTTAATTAATATTCACTTTATAGTAGATTACTTTGGAAATTCATTTAGGTGATAGTCTCAAAAATTGTAGATAAAATAAAAATGGATTATATGCAAATAAAGCTGGTAATATACAAATGAGATTTTTTTTCTCTCACACCTCCTTGTTATTGAAGAAGAAGAGGGAGGAATTAGTTAAAAGATTAAATTAGAAAAGAGTGAGTTGATTCATAATTAATTATTTGGATTTACTAGCTCATAAAGAAATTATGAAAATAATTTATTACATTAGGATACTTTTCAGATGTGGAGGGCTAGAAAGTAAGGTATAACACATTGGTTCCTACTCTAAACATACTGCCCTATCATAATCTATTAGGAATAAAGAATTTCAACTATGCAGGTAAGTTGCCAAAATATGTTATTTAATGAAATGATAATACATTGTTACCAAGCATAAGTGTGTTTAGCACTTGTTTGATTAGCAATTATATTAAAATCGTTAAGACAAGAAAAGATCTAAAAGAACTTAAAGAGAATTCAAGGCTTAAAATGGTAAGATATTTTAAAGGAAGGAAGTTCAATATTTTACTTCATTTTTTTTCTTTTAGATTTAAATAATATTAGACTAAAATAGTCAATGAATGAATTGTGCTTTAATTTGGATATGAATGAACATATTACTATAAAGACTATAAAATATTTTTTATATACATCTGTGAGAGGCTCTAATAAAGAACTAGAGAAAATAAAAGATATGAACTTTTGATTATGACATCTGGCTATAATTATTTTTTAATCTCTCTATTGTCATTTTATATGCATATTGAAAACAAGTATTGTTACACCTTTTTTGTATAAAATATGATAATAAGAAAATATAGACCAAACATGAAATTCTAAGAAAGAAAGACCCCCTCCCCCCACCATCTTTGAGAAATTGCATACTGATGAGTGAAGTATCTGGATGTTATGGTGATAAAAACAATTGATAAATAATGATGTTGTTATTGTAAATTACTTTAAGTAAACATTCTCATTTAAGGAGGTTTTCCACCTAGTGTTTCAATAAATAAAAACATAAGACAAATAAAATACAATAAAGCAATTTTAATGGTAAAAACCATCATTATTCTTCTGAATTAATTCTATTTTATTCATAGGATTTACAAATAAATGTTTCTATATTTGTCACATATTATTGGTGAGGATTCAAACCTGAAACAATAAACCATAATTGTTTGCACCCTGATTACCATTACATAATTGGCACCAACAATGTTGAGGACTCAAATAATCCTGTTTCTGATAAAGAAGATTGGGATATAACTGTATATGATATATACATATAAAGTAAAAAGAAATTTTTTTAGTGGAAGTATCTAAAATTTAAAGGCAATTTTAGATTTGAATGAAGGTAGATCTAGATAACATTATGCTGAAGTAGAGACTAATATTGCTATTAATACATAAATAATTGAGGAAATAAATTGTGTAAAAATAAGATAAAGTGAAGAAAAAATAATATGAAAATTTTTAAATCTTTATATAGAAAATATTAATGATAACATTTAAAGAAAAAAATAACAAGAAAAAGTTATGAATTCACCCAGTACAACAGAAATACAACATATGGACGCAGAGCCAGTAATTCAAGAGGAAAAGTTGACTGTGCAAATGCAAGAAAAGCAGAAACCAGCCATAGTCATTGTAGTGTATTCGTGGTGACGTCACAGTTACTGCAGAATGAATATTATCGCAACTGCGAGACTACAGAGGGAAGCCATGTTAGCACGGTGATTATGCTTCCTAGTATTTATAAGCATTATGTATAGTAATAGTAATAAATAATTAACTAGTAAAGTGTTGTTTGTGTTTATTTGTATTCGTGATACACAACACTTTGGCGACGAGGATGGGATTCCGCTAGCTGCATTATTTTCTTTACCTAGGGATTACGGCAAGAAACTACACAAATACTTTTTTCTTCGCGAAGACGTTCAACAAGGCGTTAATGCTCAAGGATGGCAACTGTCGGGAAGTTATCTGCATTCGACGTCGAGTTCCCACAACTATGGGATACGTATGCATCGCAAGTCGAATTTTATTGTCTGGCGAATGATATTACAAGTGAAGACAAGAAACGAGCTACTTTGTTGGCAGCCTGCGGACTACAAACGCTATCGATATTGCGGTCTTTGATAGCCCCAGCTCAGCCGTTAGAAAGGTCATATGACGAGCTCACCGCTGTGTTAAAACAATACTTCAATCCAAGGCCCTCTATAATCTATCAGCGCTACCAGTTTTGCCATCATGAACAAAAAGAGGGAGAGACTATTAGTGTTTTTCTCGCGGGACTGAGACGTCTCGCGGAAGGATGTGATTTTGGCACGACACTCATCGAGCGCCTCCATGATCAGTTTGTTTGTGGACTGAGAGATGAAAGTGTACAGCGCCGACTGCTCACCGAAGAAACATTAACCCTAGATGCCGCAGTGCAGAGGAGTTTAGCAGCCGAGGCAGCGGGGACCCAGGTGCGGGAGATGCATGCTTCTGGATTGTCATCATCAGTGGATCTAATACAACACCGCCGGCAGTTTCCTACCAAATACAAAACGGAGTTACAAAAACATATAATGCCGACTGTGCCATGTTGCGGCTGTGGTGGTACACATGTTCGTACAGAATGCCCTTTTCACCGAGCAAATGCCATTTTTGCCAAAGACAGGTCACATCCAAAGGGTATGTAAGGCCCGACAACAGGACACTCAGACATCATCCACCCAGTGCATGCAGTGAAAGGGGAATTGGATACTGATGGGGCATTGGACTTAATATACAAGCTCCATAGTGACAGCAAAACTCTCAGAACTACAGCAAGAGTGTTTATTAACAATACTAAATGCTGCATGGAAGTAGATTCTGGATCGGAATATTCAATTGTATCTCAGGGGTTTTTTCAAGACTTGTGCAAAGGAAAACCGCCAGTGTTGGAACCTGTGCAAACGACACTGCGAGATTTTCAGCAAAACCGGATCACCTTTATGGGACAGTGCTTTGTCAGCGTCAAATACGGAAAGTATTCAGCTTGTTTACGCCTGTTAATTGCGGGAAGAGCATGTACAAATCTACTTGGCCGTGAATGGTTTGCCCCCTTGGGAATATTTTTATCGGGGGTGCATTCAGTTCGACATTCACCAATGCAAGATATCATTGATGCTTTTCCCCAGGTTTTCAGCACTACTCTTGGAAGATATCGAGGATCGCCAGTGTCTTTACCGATAGACCCAAAAATACCACCTATTCGCCTCTGAGCCCGGCCATTGCCATTGGCTATGAAACCAAAGGTTGACGCAGCGCTAGACACCTTATTAAAGGACGAATCATTGAGCCAGTTTGCGACCCTGTATGGGCAACACCAGTGGTGCCCATCATCAAAGCGTCAGGAGAGGTCCGCCTTTGCGGTGATTATAAGGTGACCGTAAATCAAGCATTAAGAGATCACCCATATCCAATACCAGCAGTACACCATTTTCTCGCATCGTTTCCCAGGAGTTCAGTGTTTGCAAAAATAGACTTAGCTTGAGCATACCTACAACTGCCGGTAGATGAGGCATGGGCGGATGCACAGACCATTATCACTCATCGGGGAGCCTTCCGAGTGAAGAGATTGCAGTACGGCATTAGCGTGGCCCCAGGAATATTTCAGGGAATGGTGGACAACATACTACGAGGTATTCAGGGAGTTTTCCCATACTTCGATGATGTACTGATATGTGCAACATCTGATACGGACCTAACCACCAAATTAAGAACAGTCTGCAGCAAATTGGCTGCCTGTGGGCTGAGTGTAAATAAAGACAAATGTGTCCTCGGAGTGTCGTCGATAGATTTTTTGGGATACACCCAGCGGCCGACAAGGTGGCTGCTATTAGGAGAGCACCGACACCAACAGATAAGAAGAAGCTACAGGCATTCTTGGGGTTGCTCAACTTCTATAGTAACTTTTTGCCACACCGAGCTACGACAGCCGAACCACTACATAAATTGCTTAAGGCGGATACAGTATGGTCATGGACCAAAGAACATGAGAGAGCGTTCACACAATTGAAGGAGGCCCTGACGTCCGACGATGTGCTGGTGCCTTTCGATCCCTGCCAACAAGTGGTGGTAACCTGCGACGCTTCACCATATGGAGTGGGAGCAGTACTTAGCCTGAAGTATGCAAACGGCCTATGTTCACTGGTTGCTTTTGCATCACGAACACTCACCAAGTCTGAAAGGAATTACGCCCAGATAGACCGGGAAGCACTTGCTATTATATTCGGGGTGAAACATTTCCACCATTTCGTATATGGAATACCGTTCGAGATAGTGACTGACCCACAAGCCACTGCTGGGAATCTTCACGTCGGACCGCCGACCCCATTCATTCTATCACCCCGAATGCAAAGGTGGGCTGCCTCTTGATGGCTTACAACTTCAGACTGCAGTATGCACCAGGGAGGAGCATAGGGAACGCAGATGCACTGAGTAGGTGGCCATCCCCTGCAGTTCAGCAGAGTGAGGAGAAGCTGCGAGCAGTATTATTCCTTGACGACTTGGAAAACCCACCAGTTTCTGCAGAACAGATCGAGAAAGAGACTAAAGCAGACCCTGTGCTATCTACAGTAAAGGAGTGCATCCTGACAGCATGGCCAACACACATTCAACAAGATCTTCGACCTTATCAGTCGCGAAAAAATGAGCTCTTCCGATCTCCGAGGATGTTTGCTGTGGGGGGCACGGGTGGTCATACCGACATCTCTTAGACCCATAGTTCTTCGTGAGCTGCACCTGGGACACATGGGAATTGTGAGAACAAAAGCACTTGCACGCTCATACGTCTGGTGGCCTGGAATGGACCAGGACATAGAACAACTAATAGCTAAATGTAACAACTGTCAAGAGATACGACACCAGCAACCACGTGCACCAACACATCACTGGGAGATTCCAGCTCTGCCATGGTCACGAATACATGTGGATTACACTGGACCTATCCAGGGGAAAATGATTTTAGTTGTCGTGGATGCACACTCGAAGTGGATCGACGTCCGTGAAATGCCATCGACAACGACTGGAGCTACCATCTCAGCACTTAGAGAACTTTTCCAACACACGGTCTTCCCGAATGCATTGTCTCAGATACGGCCCTCGTTCACTGCGATGGGTTCACCACCTTCCTTCACCGAAATGCATTCGCCATGCAAGAGTGCTCCGTATCATCCATCAACCGGGTGCAGAAGTGAGTACAATCTGTTAAGGAGGGATTGCAACGTCTACGCAAGGGACCTGGAGTCAGGGCTTGCACGTTATTTACTAATGCAACACACTCGCCATCAACAGCAACGGGACTTAGCCCGGACGAGCTACTGTTCAAGCGGCGCATAAGAACATGCCTGGATTTTCTGCACCCTGACAGGGCACTGCAAATAACTCAGACACCGATACAAAGGGTACGAACATTCCAACCACAGGATACAATTTTGACACGTAGGGCTGGAAAGAACTCACCATGGATACCTGCAGTTATCCAACATCAGACAGGACCATTGTCATACGAGATTCTAACGGACTCCGGAATTCAAAAAAGACATGTAGACCCTTGCGCCTAGAGGGAAATGCCCACACAGAGGAAACTGGGCAAACCAGGATAGTCAGAATGAGACAGCACTTGGAGAACCCATTCAGGTGGGCACCTACCACCAGTATACATCGAGAGAGTAAACCACAAACACCGCGTGGGGCCTCGGCGAGCGCCCCCTCCTCCGTCTGTTGGACTATGACACTTCTCAAAAAGGGGGAAGGGAAGGAGTGTAGTGTATTCATGGTGACGTACAGTTACTGCAGAATGAATATTATCGCAACTGCGAGACTACAGAGGGAAGCCATGTTAGCAGGTGATTATGCTTCCTAGTATTTATAAGCATTATGTATAGTAATAGTAATAAATGATTAACTAGTAAAGTGTTGTTTGTGTTTATTTGTATTCGTGATACACAACAGTCATGATGGAAATATTGCTGAAAGCAATGAAAAAAACCAAGAAAAAATGGAAGAAAAACTCATTCAAAATAAAGAAGAAATGAAAAAAAAAACAAGAAATGAGAAAAAATAAAGGAAAGATGGAAGAAATGTATATTCAAAATATGTAGAAATAAAGCAAAACCATGAAAAAATGAAAGAAATATATGTTCAAATTAAAGAAGAAATGAAAAATTTCAGGCATGGAAAATAATATAATTACCCTGAAGAAAGATATAAGAAAACAAATAAATGAACAAGTACAGAAGATGGAATTTATAAAAAAAACTTTATATCTGATGTACAAGATATGATTCAGAAAGCCATCAAAACATGAAAGTCAAGTTCAAAAAACAGTCTTAAGTTTGGGAAAAAGATTAGACAGGCTAGAATTGAAAGATGAAGAAAAGGTGGACATTTCAAATTGAGGTTTCTTCATTAAAATTACGTTTAAATACTCAACACATATTGAAGACAACACAGGAAGAAGTAGTTGTCACTATGTGACATTAAGCCGATTATAATAAATTAAAAAATAGTACAATAAATTTGTTCAAAGACACCATAAAACAATGTAAAAAAAGAAATAAATGTAATACAATAGATATGAAGTTTAATGAGAAGCAAGAAGATACAATGGTAAAAGACAATATTGATATTGTGAGAATTTTAATTATATTAATTTAGAAAAATCCAAACTTTCAGAGGTTATGCAGGAGAGTCTTATGAAACACCTTTATAGCCTAGAAATCTATTTTGATTTAAATCAACTGATAAAATAGTGACAATTGCATATAACTATTTAAATTAACCTATTAAAGAGTGGTGGGATTCATTAACAATTAAACTAACCACCTATTTGGAATACAGGAAACATTCTGAGTAAATTTTGGTCAGAAAAGAGACAAGAAACTATCAAATATCAGATCATGCAGGAGAAATTCCTTATTAAAAAATGCAAAATGTATACCTGTTTTTTTAGAAGACAAGTTGACTAATTACGAATATTATCTGCATGCGGAATCCCTGAAAGCCATAATTAAAATAATAAGATAATTTACTATTTCATCCAGAACAGATGGTCATCAGTACAGATAGGAAGACAATTGAAGAGGTTGCTGATTCCTGATCTATCACAATCAAAATAAAGAAAACAAGCTCCCTGCAATAGGCTAACAATTGTCTATAAGGGTTTTGCATCTATTGGCAGTATTAACATCAAATAAAACCAAAGATACTAACCATATAGATAAAAGAACTCTGATAACAGTAATAGAACTAAAGTCATATATTGTTCTAAGAGTCGATCTAGTCCACAAAAGATTTCTACTAAGCAATCACCACCTTCATTGCCTGTTTCTTGTGCACCCACCAAATATGGAAAGTCATTACAAACAGAGAGGTAGACATAGACAGCAAAGAGAGTTGGATCAAAATCAGCAGAAGACAGTTAATAATGACCAAGAAGATGGGAAAACATAAGTGAAATATAAGAAGTTACAACTCCTCTGGGCATATTTTGGAAGATTCAAGAGCTGATAACAAAGAGATACAAAAGATAGTTTATTCTCTGTTGACCCTGGATCTGTTTAAAAGGACTAAAGTTGATGAAAATGAATATAATGATATTGTAACAGAAAGATTAACATTAAAAATTATTAAGATACTAATAAAAGAGTTTATCAGCTTGCAGTAAGGCAAGAGACATTTGAAAATATAATTTAGATATATTAGAGATGATATATGGGAATACAATTTGATTTAAACTAAGAAAGTCAGTCATATGTAAAAGAGAAATGCAAAGTTCCACTACCTCATTGTCTCCATTTAAAGGGAGGAGATATATAACCCTTGTCATAGCAATTCAAAGGCTACATGATATTTTGAGAACAATGTGCATATATTCACACACATATATGTATGATGGCAGAAAGAAGGAATGAACTGTTTATGTGTATAAAGTTGCATAAATAAAGATTGTTTATTTTGTAAATATGCACAGTTATATTCACTTAATCAATGTGTCCTTTATTAGAATAAATTACTTTACAAATTCATTTAGATAATAGTCCCAGTAAGTCTAGATAAAATAAAAGAGGGATAGTATGCAAATGAAGCTGGTGATTTCTCTTACCCCTTGTTGAATAAGAATAGGGAGGAATTAGCTAAAAAGGTTAAATTAGGAAAGAGTGTGTTGATTAATAATTATTTGGATTTATTAGCTCATGAAGAAGTTATGAAAATATTTATTACATTGGATTTGATATAGAGAGCTAGAAAAAAGGGGATAGCATATTGGTTCCTATCCTAAGCATATTGCCCAATTTTTCATACCAACTATTTTAAGTTTTTAGAAAAAAATCTCAACTTTGCAGTAAGTTGCCAAAAATGTTATTTAATGAAATGATAATACATTGATACCAAGCATAAGTGTGTTTAGAACTTATTTGATTAGCAATAATATTAAAATCATTAAGAGAAGAAAAGATCTAAAAGAACGTAAGAGAATTTAAGGCTTAAAATGGTAAGATATTTTGAAGGAAGGAAGTTTAATATTTTACTTCATTTTTTTTTCTTTTAGATTTAAAAAATATCGGACTATTAAAAAATAAAAATATTTATATTGAAAATATTCAAGAAATGAATTAGGCTTTAATTTATATATATATGAATAAAAGTATTACTATAAAGACTATAATATATATATATGCATATGCAAGAGGCTCTAATAAAGACTTAGAGAAAATAACAGATATTAACTTTTGATTGTGTTATCTGTCTTCATAAGTTTATGGAAGAGAAAATAAATTTTATTATTTATTAATTTCTGCTATTTTATATTCATACTGAAAACAAGTATTGTTATATCTTTTTTGTATAAAATATGCTAATAAAAAAATTTAGGCCACACATGATTGTGAGAAAAAAGAATCCCCTTCTCCCCACAGCTATCAGAACATGCACAATAATGAGTGAAATGTTTGGATGTTATGATGATAAAAACAACTGATAAATAATGATATTATTGTAAATAACTTTAAGTAAAGATTCTCATTTAAGAAAATTTGCTGCCTAGAGTTTCAATAAATAAAAACAGAAAACAAAGTATAATGCAATTCTGATGGTAAAAGTCATAATTATTCTTCTGAATTAATTATATTTTATTCATATGATTGACAAATAAATGTTTCTGTATTTGTCACATATCATTGATGAGGATTTAAACCCTGAAATAATAAAGTAATACCATTACATATTACACCAATAATGAAATGATATAATTAATTATAACAATGTAAAAATATTGGAAACTGAAGAAATAATAATAAAAGGAAAATTAAAGAGGCGATGTTAATATATAAATATAAGCAGGATTTAATTAATAGGCAGGCAGCAAACATTAAGATCACAGACTTATGGGAAAGTTGACATCATGGAATTATGGGAAAGCTGACATTTTAAAAGTGATAGTTGACAAAGATACAAGTTAGTTGAAAGCGCTTCTGCTACAAGTTAGTTGAAAGCACTTCTAACTGACGGTTATACATATATTTTTTATAAACTTTTGAGTCCTGTATTTTCAAATATTGATTTATAAATATACATACATACATATATATATATATATATATTAACAGTACAGAGAAATGAGTGTACCTGGTATGATGGGAAAGCACCATTAACCTAAGTCAATGATTCAAAATTTAAATATTTAATATCAAATATAAAAGGAATGAGTATGAGAGATCAATATAGAACTGTGTTTCAGTAACTATAAGTATTACCAGCCTTACCCAAAAGCAGCAAATCATGTATCAACAATCCATCTTGTGATTGGGTTTGAAATGTATCTACTATAAATCAAACTAATTATTTAGCATTGTCAGTTTGCGGCAGATTATTTAAACATTAATTTGTATGCATGAACTTAAGTGCTAATCCATCAAATTACAATAGTCAAAAAATAGTGCTGGAATGCTAAAACATGCTGATCATCATCAATGCTCTGGATACTTAGTATATGTGATGTACTGGCCAACTATAAACTTAATCTAAATAAAATATGGACTTAAAACAATATCCTCTTTGCATCAATCCAGAATCATTCACTGGATTTTCATAAACACTTAATATAAAGCCCTTTTATATAACATCATTATGTGCAAATATAGCTCGAAAAACAAAAGCTTTGTAATTGTTACTGTGAGCAAGACATAATATAACAGATAAATTCACTGGAATAACTTTAATAATCAAATATCAATTTATTAATAACAGTTAAAATGAAATTAAGGTCTGCTAAGTATGTCATAAATATAAATTTGGCATTCTGATTTTGATTAATATATGATTAGCTATCACATTGTGGTTTACAAATACCTCAACAGATTTACAAAACACATGTTTAAGCTCACAGATGTGTGGTATAATAATTTATGAACATATTTCAAATATAATAAAAAATATATTTAATTTTACATATATGTGTTTACCTGTCACACATCCATGTAAGCACACAGACATGCTGTAATATATAGGTATTGTCATATAATAATAAAGAAATAAGTGATCACATTTTAATAATACAAATAATGAGTGCTTTGTTGTCTGCACACACTGGCATTTATAAAAAAAATAAACCTAATAAATCATATATTTTCTCAATACACAATTACTCCAATGTCAAAAAATAATGCACACATATATAAGCACATAGAAATGCAGTATAATAATTTATGAATATATTTCAATTGTCAAACCTATAAATGAAATTTAATTTTTATAATACACAATTAATGACTAATTTATTTATATATATTGTAACGGAATCCCGGCGATCGAAAGCTTAACTTCCCTTTTATTTATATATAATGGGGAATTCTTAAAATTCAAGCAAGCAGAGAGAACATACGGACATAAACGAGTCTATATCCGTACTTGACCGAACCTGTATGCTATATGAGTATAGCCCCAGGTTATATTTCCTGATCAACTATCTCCCGACTGCTGTAAGATTTTACAGAGTTACAGCGCTTGGATATTTATAAATTTTAATGGGATCAAAATACTACACCACTAGCTTCACATGTTAATTCAGTACTCAAAATGAATAATAATTATTTTCCCAAACCCTATGACTATATTACTTTTTGGAGTGGCGAAGAACAAGACGAAACAGATTTAAATCAATAATAAATATTTAATACAATAAATTATAATAAAAAGAAACACTTTAAATCATTTACAAACAATAAAACAGATTATTTGCTATAATGCTACAAATAAAATAAAATAGAAGATCCAATAAATGATTGTAATCTGTGAAAATAAATTATCCCTTTATAGTCATTCCAAATATTAGAAAGAGTCTAATTAATGTCTATCTCATTAATATCTGGGATTGGCAATTGCATTAAATTAAAAGTATGTGCACATAAGTTATATAAAATGTATTATATATAATTACCTAGGTTATTAAGTCTTTGAATTAACTTGGAGTCTTGCTGACCATCCTGTGGAATTTCTCCACTTCTTTAGCAGGGAACGGTCGCTCTTTGGTTAGATTTGATTGTGGGAATTCCGTATTTTGGACATCAAGGACAAGGCAAAATGAACACTCTGGCAGGCACTACATCGGCAGTTGTTACATCTAGATGGGAACCATTAGCACAGTGGGTCTGGATCGGCAAGCGATCACGACGGCCCTTAGCCAGCCATTCTTGATGAGGCCCTGATGTTAGAAATCTTATCTTGTTAACTATGGCTGCTGATTATCGGAGCAGTATTTCCTCCAACGTCTCGACAAGAAGTCTCTATCAATACTAATCATACTTTTTAATTAAAATTTCCCAGTTCTCTGTCCTTTCGATCTTTTGTGTTCGCTGTTGTTCACACCTTTCCTTTTCTGAATGAGCCTTCGGCCATTTATATAGATTTGCCTTTACATAATTTTGTAGCACTATGTACATTTATTTATTTCTCTTTTTTAATTACACAGATTTTTTACTAAAATGTTTTTTTATTTTTATTTGGACAAGCATTAATTTTTTCTGTCTTTATTATACTTCATATATACTCCATACACGCATTTTGTTTTATCGTCAAATGTGTATTTTTTTAACCCAGATCCTTATCTTTTGGTCATGTTTTAAATTTCTATTTTACTCTTTTTAAGGCTTTCAACTTTACCCTTTTTTTACATCATATTTTAATTTGTATTTTATTTATATTCCTTTATTACTATAATTTTCTAATGTACAATTTCAATATTTCTAACTTGACTTATTTTTCATTTCACAAAATCTTGACTTTGGAGGGTAAAAGATAAGGATCTTTTCGATTCTAATTCCCTCTCTTTTCTTAATTAAAACATTTCTTTGTTTATAATTTTTTAAACTCACTTTTTAGTATTCCAAACACAATATTAAATATTCTTTAAATGTTAAATATCTATATGTGTGATCGCAGTATGTGCGATCATCACATTACACCGTTCCCCTCCTTTAAATTTTTTTCTTAAAAAATTTTAATTTACTGCATTGAAAGCTAGCTGCTCCTAACTACTGTTAGAACCATCTCCTATCTGTACTTTTAATATAACTTAGTGATGAGATTATTCCTAGAGAGGCGACCAGGCAAATTACATTCCTACTCTGACAATCCAACCAGTATTACTAAACCGATTTCATCTTGCTATACACAACACATGAGTTTTATTTCTGCTTCCTACCTGTATATACAAGTTCGAGTCCACAGGATATCTCTGTGACTCGATTAAACCTGTTCATACCTCACACTTTACAAATGATAACCCTCTAAGTGCCAACTCTGGTCACTATACCGAGGTGGGTTGGGAGGCTGGCATCTTTTTATCCAGCTCATCCATGAGGTCAGAATATTTTACTGATAGTTCATATTTTTATAAGGGTTTTTTCCCCCTTACATTGGTTTCTAATCCATTGACTCACGATATTTGTCAAATATCTAAGTGGAAATCTTAATCCAGTGAGTCATTATGAGAAGGGATCTCTGTCCCTATCTTCTCTATCTAATAAGATCTGGTGATTGCAGAACACACATGAATGCATAACAGAGAAGGCTCACCATATACTGCTAACATCCACCCACAAATATCATTACCCACACACCTTCATCCTCAATCTAAGCTCACACTACTATCTATCTGATGCTTTGTCTTAGTTTGGGTCTCTTTATACTATTTGGCCATTTACTGGCTCATTCTTCTTTATATTTTTATGATCAATGTGAAAGTCCATTCTCTATTACTCGCGATGCAATTCCATTTTCCATCTTGTACCATTGAATCCGTCCAATTCTTATATATGCAATTAGGTTTTATCTGGAGATGGTCTGACCCTGTGGGACTCATATCTGCTTATTCTCAGATGAGGATTCTGATCCCTATGTTCTCTATCCTCTATCCATTTGTATGGCCACTTCCATTCAGTCTTACATCTACATCGTTTATCTTCCTGCTCTCTTGGGTTCTCCTGCATGCTCATCATCATCCTATGATCTTCTACTCTCATCACTTCCTCTTCTTTATCAAACTTTCTTATTCTCTTCTCTGGCCGCCCTATGTCTTCTCTCAGATCAAACTGCTGACTCTCTATCTATACTCTCAGCCCTTTCTAATTCATTATATACACATGGCTCCATACTCTTTTGTTCATCCCACTTAATTTCCCTGTCACGTCTATTTCCTGTGTTCTTTGCCTCTGATTGCTTGATGAAGCCATTTCTAATCTCTTCAATGGCTTCAGGAATTCTTTTCTGGTTGTCCATTTCTATCTTTATCCACCATTCTTCCATCCTTCTCTATCCATGTATTCTTTCATGAATTGCTGTTGCTTAACCCTCATTTGCCTTAGCATATCCATGATATCACTATAGTATAACGATCGAAATGCAAGTGAAGATCGAATCTAACCGCAAAAACAATATCTGCAACTACCAGGGCGCCATCTAGGCATTTGAGCCTAGAAAAATTTATAAAGTAGGCAGATACGCGCTGTTAAGATTCCACTTTATTTAAATATTCCGATCGTTAGCCCAAGTCACTAGCTCAATGGAGACGCAGAGATAAAAATCTATATCTTAATTTATATCTTAAATATAAATAAATAAAAGCCACTGCCAGAAATTAACACATAAAAATATTTATTTACGCACATATAAAATCATTCTAAATTCGAGGAATAGTTTAACATTTTAGATTTTTATATTAACTTTTAATTTACATTTAACTAAGTTTCAATGAGTTTAATATTTTATTTAGATAGTCAAGTATGGATAGACTACATAGATCTCATTTGAAAAGAAAATATTCTTCCCTGATTTAACCTTAGGCAACAAATTTCGCAATCAACTGGCGCCAATCCATCTGATACATTCATGTATTCAATGTAGCATGATACGACAACACAAAATACTATACTGTCGGGAATGGACATCTGAACAGTAAGTAGAATTAGAGAAGACATTGACTCTCCACCGACAGGGATGTTACATCTGTTGGCAAGTAGAACAATAAACAAAAAACTCCATAGGAATGGACTGCGGTCTTCTGCCGACTTACAAACCCATCCATAGGCAAACAGAAGGTGTGTGGCGTATATATGCAATCCTTCCCGTAGCAGACCTCATATTACATCTACTAATTACACAAATATATCCAATCCATTGAGCCAATTCAACCACGAAACGAATAACCTAAGATTACCCTCCCTTAATATAACTTTACAAAACTATATAGCCATTCACGCCCGACTTAAATTTAACATTTAAATACATTTGCACAGATTATTTTTATAAATTTGCTTTAAAATGTTGAGTACAGATCAGCTGCACAGATTCCACGGTCAAAAACATTCCAATTAAACACAACCGATCAAAATACAAAGTCATCGATAAACGTCACTTGCATAGGGAATATACAAATCCCATTAGCATTCATCGTAAGATGCTTGCAGTGATATCGTTGACCCATATATTCTAATCGAATGTGAAAACCACAACATAATCAACCGCTAACGAATCTATGCAATGTCTATACCCAACTTAAATATAATGCATTTAATAATTTCTACAATAAATATTACTACAAATAAAAATAATAAAATGGAAATGATTTTAGCAAAACTTAACTATATAAATTTAAACAATCAATTATTAATTTGAAAACCAAATAAGAGTTCATTTTAAAATTTAAATTAGCTGAATCTTTAAAAAAAAATCACTGACGAAAGTTCTTAATTACTTTTTTTGGTTGTTGTTAATTTGTAAAGTTCATAGCTCACGGTAGAAGAGTCCAGGTTTCTGCTTTTAATTTCCGCGACGCCTCCATTGGAAGATAATGTTCTGGAGATGGCAATAGCTGGTTCAAGGTATCACAGTCTTTTCATTTTTCCTTTTTAAATAAAGAGTGTGGTATGTGCGTCCTACCACCTCTCAAACACACAATGCTGGAACTGTCCGAAAAAACTATTTCCCTTTTTATATTAATCACACAGATTGAATGAACAAAGACGTCACTAATCCAAATTTTCATTCGGGTCCGGGCTGAGGCTTGATGCTTCCATTGGTCAAGCTAATTTCTTTTTATTTTCTTATCTATCTTTCATCAGATCATTTTAATTATACAAGAGCCCGAAGCTAGCTTGCTTTTCAAACAATTTATAAACAATCATTTCCATTTACAGATTACATTAATTAATACCTGTTTTTATTTTTAAATCTTGTACTTTTTTATAAAAAAAAAGTACGTTCAAATACTTATTTGTTTTTTTAAAAAAATATATATTTTTAAAGTTTGGGCATCTGTGCGAATGTATATATGTTTAACAATATTTTAATTTTAGCGTTTAGTTTTTTACTTTTATTTGCGAACTTTTAAGTGTTTTTATTTTAAATAAATGTAACGACATATTTATATATCGTTACAATAGTTTATTTTATCCTTTACTTTAATCTCTTTATCTTCATTCCCTTCTCTTACTTCCTTTTTTTGAAGGTCCATTTTAGCTTGGGACCTTGTACGCATAGATATAAATTTATTCAACCTTTGATCTGTGTTTGTTAGTATTGTTTTACTAAACTCTTCCGAATATATTTATATAAAAAAATTTCTTTCTACTGACTCTTTGCTTTTTACTTTGATTAGCTATTTAATTTATTTGTTATTTGTCAGTTAGCATTTAGACCGCTAGCCAACCCAACCATCCACACTCTGGTTCACCCCCTTGTTTGCATGCCTTAGATTTGTTTGACTGCCTGTCCCACCTTGATGATTGCCCTATGTTTTCCCTACTTATCCAACTCTTTCTCACTATACTTCAATTAATGTCGCACTTATATATGTTTTAAATCTAACTTAACTACTATACTTTATTCCTCTGTTAACGATATATATAAATAGACTCATTTCTATTTGACTGTATTTCCAACAGTATGCACTTCTGATATATATTTTCTAATATTCCATTTATAATTTTCGATCACTTTAAGGTTACGGCTGTTTTTTGAAAAAATCATACACATATATATTTACGGACTAACCTCCTTCGTTACACACACTACATTTGTAATTTATATTGTCTCTTTACTATTTTAAAATCATACACATATATTTCCTTCCATTTAACAGATATACTTCTTTGTACAGGCTCTGTTGGTAATTTATTGATCAAGTTATCCTCATGATTATTTTTAAAATCATACATATATTTTTCCCCCAACTTAACTAATATACTTCGTTACACTTACTATGTTTTGTAATTTATCGATTACTTTATTGTCTCGAATATTTCAAATCATACATATATATTTTCTTCAACCTAACAAGTACACTTCGTTGCCCACATTACTCTTGTAATTTATTGATAACTTTATAATTAAGGCTATTTTTTTCTTAAAAAGAATTATACACATATATATTTCAACTTACTATACATGCGACTATTTGTATTATTTATCATTTATATTTTATTTTCATCTTGACTGAGATATGCTATTATTAACTCACACATATATTTTCCCACTTCGCTTAGATACGCAATTATTCTAGAGTCCGACATATATATTTCTTCACTTAACTTAGATCCGCGGCTATTTTATTATTTATCATTTATGATTAAAACCTTACTAAAACTGTTTTATTCTCCCTTTTTCTTTTCTGAAACGATTTATATTTCATTACAGCAATTATTTTGAGATAATCAATTCTTTGTTCAAGGCGATTATATTGAAATATTTTTGGTCTTTTATTAAATACGTCACAACAAACTTCAAAACTTTCTTAATATTAAAATTCCCCCTTCCTATCCTTTGTACACATTTGACGATAAAACACATATATGAAGTATTATAACGTAGAAAAAAAATTTATCCCCTTCGTCTTCGCTTCTAACCATTCTGATTTATGATGCTAATTTTATATATTTTAAAAACACATATATTATTTACGTTATTTTATAAAATTATTCAACATGTGATCACTAATTGCACAGCAATAGATATCCCAGACTTGGCCCCCAAAATGTAATGGCAACCTAGTGATCAAAAGCTTAACTTCTCTTTTATTTATATATAATGGGGAATTCTTAAAATTCAAGATCGTCCACTTTCCGCTACCACAAGCAGAGAGAACATATGGACATAAACAAGTCTATATCCGTACTTGACCAAACTTGTATGCTATACAGGTATAGCCCCAGGTTATATTTCCCGATCAACTATCTCCCGACTGCTGTAAGATTTTACAGAGTTACAGCGCTTGGATATTTATAAATTTTAATGGGATCAAAATACTACACCACTAGCTTCACGTGTTAATTCAGTACTCAAAATGAATAATAATTATTTTCCCAAACCCTACGACTATATTACTTTTTGGAGTGGTGAAGAACAAGACGAAACAGATTTAAATCAATAATAAATATTTAATACAATAAATTATAATAAAAAGAAACACTCTAAATCATTTACAAACAATAAAACAGATTATTTGCTATAATGCTACAAATAAAATAAAATAGAAGATCCGATAAATGATTGTAATCTGTGAAAATAAATTATCCCTTTATAGTCATTCCAAATATTAGAAAGAGTCTAATTAATGTCTATCTCATTAATATCTGGGATTGGCAATTGCATTAAATTAAAAGTATGTGCACATAAGTTATATAAAATGTATTATACATAATTACCTAGGTTATTAAGTCTTTGAATTAACTTGGAGTCATGCTGACCGTCCCATGGAATTTCTCCACTTCGTTAGCAGGGAATGGTCGCTCTTTGGTTAGATTTGATTGTGGGAACTCCTCCATATTTTGGACATCAAGGACAAGGCAAAACGAACACTCTGGCAGGCGCTACGTCGGCAGCTGTTACATCTAGATGGGAACCATTAGCACAGTGGGTCTGGATTGGCAAGTGATCACAACAGCCCTTAGCCAGCCATTCTTGATGAGGCACTGATGTTAGAAATCATATCTTGTTAACTATGGCTGCTTATTATCGGAGCAGTATTTCCTCTGTCTCGACAAGAAGTCTCTACCAATACTAATCATACTTTTTAATTAAAATTTCCCAGTTCTTTGTCCTTTCGATCCTTTGTTTTTGCTGTTGTTCACACCTTTCCTTTTCTGAATGAGCCTTTGGCCATTTATATAGATTTGCCTTTACATAATTTTGTAGCACTATGTACATTTATTTATTTCTCTTTTTTAATTGCACAGATTTTTACTAAAATGTTTTTTTATTTTTATTTGGACAAGCATTAATTTTTTCTGTCTTTATCATACTTCATATATACTCCATACACGCATTTCATTTTATCGTCAAATGTGTATTTTTTTAACCCAGATCCTTATCTTTTGGTCATGTTTTAAATTTCTATTTTACTCTGTTTAAGACTTTCAACTTTACCCTTTTTCTACATCATATTTTAATTTGTATTTTATTTATATTCCTTTATTACTATAATTTTCTAATGTACAATTTCAATATTTCTAACTTTACTTATTTTTCATTTCACAAAATCTGACTTTGGAGGGTAAAAGATAAGGATCTTTTCAATTCTAATTCCCTCTCTTTTCTTAATTAAAACATTTCTTTGTTTATAATTTTTTAAACTCACTTTTAAGTATTCCAAACACAATATTTAATATTCTTTAAATGTTAAATATCTATATGTGTGATCGCAGTATGTGCAATCATCACAATATTTATGTGTGCACTGACATTTATAGCATATATTTTAATTTGTGAAAATAATAAAATTATTAAAAATTATATTTTTTTCATTTAATTCCATGTTGAAAGTATACAAAATTCACACATCTGTATATATGAATCTGTTATTAATTCATTTATTTAATGGTAAACTAAAAAAAGTAATATTAATTGTTTGTTTGACAGTCCTTCATAAAAGTTTTCTTTTCTTGCTTAACAGGTTACTCTTGCTTAATTATAAACATCTCTTAAAAAATACTCCAGAAAGTCTTTTGTTTTTCAATCTAAAAAGATTTTTGGAGTTCACTTTTTTTTTCAAATATAAAATTGTCCTTGAATCAATCCTTTGGGTTTTTTTTAGACTTTTAATTCAAGCAAAAATTATTTATTTGTTTTATTTTTACTTGACAAAAGTCATTTATTTTTAAAATTTGTTAATTAGAAATTTCATTCAAGAAATTATTTAAAATACCATCATTGTCAATATATATAAAACTACTCCCCAGCTATAATTTATTCACATGATGCATCATCTTTATCTGTATGTAAATAAAACTATACATAAATTTTTTCACAAGCTGTATGGCCTCTGTGTAAGTTGATCTTTTCTAATAGTAGACTGGCTTTTTGCTATCATTGGGAAAAATATAATCCACATAACTGGTGTCCTATAGTGAGCTTTTTTCAGTCTATGCTATCTAATACACATGTGGGCTGTGGAGTTAGTTAGTAGCAGCAAGTGGGTCCACTATCTTGTGTTCAGTTATATCTTCATGATAGTAGTAATCTTGTTATTATCATCTTTAAAACTAAAGAACTCCTTTAATCTTTTTTCAACCTGTTTATAATCAGCTTGGGGGAAAATACTCCAATTAAAAATAAGTTTTCTCTATTTTGATTGAAAAAATTTAATGACTCTTTCAATTCAATTTAATCCTTTGAAAAACAACTTAGTGAAATTTTATCAAAATATGTTATATAAGCATATAATTACAAAAAAATTTGCTAATGAAATTAGATAGTGGAATTTTATAATTACTAGTATATCTATTGTAACATAAAAATAAGCTTGTTTTCATTTCAAAATCAGAGTTAATAAAATATTAATCTGACATTTTTAAATGTTTAATTTATAATATTTTTTTTAAAATTCAAAATTATTTAGTCTTTAAATGTTATTCCATTGCAATATAGAAGATGTCTACAAAATTTTTTTGTCTGTGTTTATTTCTACTTTTCCTTTCAACTTTATATATATGTGTACACATATTACTATGTTGTTGTATGCCATGAGACACATAGTGGTCTCAATATAAATATATTAATCATGAAAAATATATAGCCAATAGATATATGAAGGTTAATATAAAAATGATATTAATAATTAAATAAAATTTTACTTTTTAGGTAAATAGTTCTAGAGTAGTGTGTTACAAACTATATGGCTACTGATTAGAAGACATTAAGAAATAACATGGTGAATTATTAGAACAAAACAAATAGTATAGTCTTAAAATAAATACTTATTTATAATAATAAAGATGATGATGATAGATATTTTAAATGTTTTTGTTTAGAATGATGATAAATCAAGATGGAAAATGTGTATATATTCATGTTCAGTAAGTTAATGCATGAAAACTAGATATTTTAAATTTTACGTTGTGTTCCTATTATTGAGCAAAATATCTAAAATTTTCTCTTTCAGAAAATATATCAAATTTTAAATTAATTCTTTACTCTATTTTTTAGAGATTCATCATGGAATGTGAATGATTTTTTAATAGAAATGTATTCTCATCTTAACTCTTGGCAACATGTCTATTGGAAATTGTGGGGAATTATTCATTATTTAATTTGTTTTATCTGTGGTTCCACTTTTCCATGCAATGAATTTGAAAAGTGCTTTTACCATCCATCTCCACCAACTGTATTAGTTCAGCAGGGTACTTCTGAAATTCAAGGCATAGCCATTCATAAGTGTTGCCAGAAAAATGTGTTATGGTTTGATCCAATTGCACTTCCTGATGTAAGTATAATATTCCTTATAACCATTGTTTTTTTCATTTCTATGATTCTATATGACTCATACACACATGATTACACTGATAAAAATCATGCTATATCTAAATTTAATTAAAATGTGTTAATGTTTTAACAATAGTAATCTGCTCTATGTCTTTTTATTCTAGATCTATATAAAAATAGTTAATCAATGGTTTGATCCAATTGCACTTCCTGATGTAATTATAAAATTCCTTATAACCATTTTTTTTTCAATTTCTATGATGCTATATGACTCAGACACACATGACTACATTGATATGCTACATCTAAATGTAATAAAAATGAGTTAATGTTTTAACAGCAGTAATCTGCTCTATATCTTTCTAATCTCAAATCATCTAAATAAAAATAACTAATCAATGGTAGCCACACAATAATACTGACCAAATCTCAGACTAGTTTTTGGTTATTTACCCTTGTCAATGAAGAGCACTGGACTCATATATACATATATAATAAACATTGATGCTTATACAAACAGTTCTAGTGTAGAATGGTATAGACTAAACGTAGTATGATATCAAACATATGCTAGATAATGTGAGGGTTTTAATTATTTTATTTTGATGTTGACTGATGGTTGGCAGAGATTAACAAATAATACTGGAGAACTATCAGAAGAAAGCAAAAATTATGGTTATAAAATTAATACTTAAAATAAATACTGCACCAATAACAATCTCCCCCTCCTTCCACATTAGACATTTAAGTGATTTTGAAAGGCTTGTTAAATTTGAATGCCTGAGTTTCAACATTATCAATAATATATAATATGATCAGGAAATATAGAAATATTGTGATAACAAACATAGCAATAATAAACACAATTGAAATACTTCAAGTATAATCAAATTAAAATTGATCAGTTGTCTTATTTTCCCTTTATGCCACTTATATTGTCAAAATATAGACAATGAAAAAAATTAGATGTTAAAAAGATGAATGCTTTGCCCATAGAATTAATAGGTAATGGCATATTTTGAACACATTGAAGAAAAAATATTCAGTCACCACTATTCGCCCAGATTAGACAATGCATTGGCCATGAGTTTCATGACATGTTACATATAACCCAAACCATAAAAGATAGAGAAAGATAATGAAGTATTTCATATAATGTCACTACATTCATTTGAGAATTATATATTGAGATGATATTATTGCACAGTATATGCATAACAATTATAAAAGGACACACAAACATATTTTCATTGTGCAGTGACTGTAAAAACTTAGTTTTATGATTAAAAAATGTATATATTAGATTTAGTCTTAATTATTTTCAGATGCCATAGTAATTAAAATTAAATTAGTTTTTATAACAAATACTAAATATAATAAAGTTTTATAAACTTATCAAATATTTTCCATTGACTCATTTCATAAGATAGGATGTTTGCAGAAACTTCCATTGGTGGAGGCTCTTAAATTCAACATAGTTTTTATCAACTGAATGTACTTTATATTTCTTCTTAAAACAAATTATATGCAATAAGTATTTATTTTAATACATTCATTATCTTTTTTTTCATTTTGCTTTCAATATATCAACAAATTTTTGGAAAATTTTACTTCTTTGCATTCTTCACAATGCATTATCCGATTTAATTATTTTACAGCTTTGATGACTATTATTTGTTATTTAAGTGAAGAAGACGGCAAAAAATCAAAACTGTAAGACAATTAAATTGAATAATACATTGCAAAGAATGCAAAGAAAGAATAAACTTTTATAGAAATTTAAATGTAATTTATAAGTAACAATTTGGAAATAATGAAACTAATGGATATACAATGATTTAATAAGATAAATTTTTTTTTTATTAAGATGTTACTAACAATAATTAATACATTTTCAAATTAAGCAAAAACAATACCCAGGGATCTTATTATTACAGGCTGCCATATTAATGGTAAATGGTTTCAAGTCTTCCACTCTGTTAATAATATATATCTGTGGATAATAGCAAGCACTATATATGTAGTAGACAATATATGATAAAAAAAAATGTTAAAAGATTTTTTATATAATTGAAATATTTTTCATGGAACTAATTATAGTTTGAGAAGAGAAGCTTAAAATATTTATAATAGTTATCTGTAGTTATAATTTGAAATGCTTATTAATATGATCAAATTATGCATTTAATGGATAAGAATAAAAGCTTTTGACTTAAACAGGAAAATCTTATACAGATCACATGTTAAATTTTAAAATTTAAATATAATGTATTCTAAATTTCTTATGTTTCACAAAAGAATACATGATTGTTTAGCAAACTACATGAATTTATTTATAATTATACAATAAATTTATAATTAAAATGTAATAAAGTTTAATTTAAAAAGATTAATCTCTACTAACAATATAAACAAAAGAAGATTTTTTTATATTGAAAGTAAAAGAAATTAAAGATAAAATAAAGTGAGATATTTATATCTTATTTATTATTCTATTAAAATTTTTTTATATTTTAAAAATAGAATATTTAACCTACACACACTATTGTTTAAAACTAGAATTCCATTCCTGAGAGGAGAAAAAGTCAGTTAAGCAATGAATATCTAAATAAAGGAAGTTACTTTAAAATCTTTAATTTTTTTTTAATTTTCCAACTTATTAGATTTTCTTTAAAGTGTACTGATTATCTCTTCTATTTTGCAAAGTCCTTATAAATATAATTAGTCAACGGAAGTCAAGCTAAGCATAGAATGGTCTTCTTTCAAAGTGAAAATCTTATTTGCTTTTATTTTTTTATATAATAAAGATACCAATTCCATGTTTTTATTAAATTTATAATTAACAAATTATAGATCTTATTAAGATAAATTGCTTGTTGAATGACTATAATTTTTTTCATTATTCATGGCATCAGAGGGTCAAGCAAAATCTTATGGAGATCTGCAGAGAATGCCATAAATGAAATTATTTTATTAGAAACATATACTTATTTCTATTAAAAGAAATGCTGCATCAAAGATAAAATGCAAGGATTCCTATGTCTTGTACATTGAATTGACATGATAAAAGAATTATAGAAAATGGAAGTTTTTGTAAGTATTATACAACAAAACAGAAAATTATTTAATAATTTTTAGTATCATTTTGATATAAATTTTGTTTAAAGTGTATTTCTTTGTGTATAATAATATTTAAGGCTTAACCTGGATGATGAAAGGAATTCCCTGAAGTTAATTTTGTAGTCCATGCGTTATCTAGTTTCCAATTCAGAATTGGGCAACTATATGTATGAGATAATAGTCAGATAATAGAGTGTTCTTAAATATACTCGTTTTTAACAATAGGGCAAAAGCACTAAAATGTACTAATTACAAAATGATTATAGTAAATCGAAATGAAATCCATCTCCTGGCTTTAAGTAGATAATATATTTATCAAATAATTCAAGGAATCAAATTGATATTATAATTAAATTGAAAGGCTGCAAACCTTTCACACTTATTATAATACTTATCTGACAGCCAATCAAATGTCATGATGTCTTTCTGAATAAGATCAAAACGTAAACACAAGAGAGAGAATTTTACAAGAAAAGGATGGTCCACCTTTTCTTTACTTGTCTTTCTATATATCTAAGCCAGTCTGAAGTATTTCGGTTTGAAAGCATGAAGCTTTAAATATCTTCACATTTAACTCACTGAGTCTAAATTACAAACATACTGCATGAAATCCTATAATTTACTACGCAATAGTTTTTAGATGTTATAGCTTGCAGTAATGTATGTAAATGATATTTATTTCATATAAAGTGCAGATAGTTAGTTGAAATTAAATTGAAAGGCTGCAAACCTTTCATGCTTATTATAATACTTATCTGACAGCCAATCAGATGTTATGATGGCTGTCTGAATAATGATCAAACTGTAAACACAAGACAGAGAATTTTACAAGAAAAGGGCTGTCCACCCTTTTTTACTTGTCTTTATATAAAATAAATATTATAATTAATAAAACAATAAAATTATTAAGGATTTAAAAAATATCACTGTATTTTGTTCTTAATGCTTTATTATTATTATTAATAATCAGTAAATTGCAAAAAAGAAAAAGAGTAACTCTTTTTACTTGCTTGCAAAAGTGAATTAAGAATTTAAGAGATAAAAAGAAATTTGATTTCAAAGAGAGACGAAAGGAGCTTAATAGAATATTTATTTTTCCATTCCAAAATTACATTATTATTTAAAAGGTTAAATAATTCCCTTATTATTTATTATGCAAATAAATCATTCGTAAGTGTAAAGAAAAGATTAAATAATTTTGTAACAAGAACAATAGTAAAAAATTATTAATTAATTGACAAGTTATTAGACTACTTTTTTTTTTGTTAAGATAGAGAACAAAACTTTTGTGACTAAAAATCTTACTTTAACAATTTAAATTGTTATGTGAAAAATAGCAGGGGATCATGAACATATGAAAAAATTGTATATTGTATAATATAAAAAAAAGATGGGTCAAAGTAGGTTTTGTCTTCTTGGGTCATTCATGAGTTTTTATTCCTAGTTATCTTTTGTTGTTTTTATTATTATGCTAGGAAAGCTAAAGTCAAATTAATGGCCGACCACTGACTAGACTACATGTTAGAAATAAGGAAATAAGAGCTGCAATTATTATATCCACCAATAATGTCTGAAATAAACATAGTTGGTAGATGTAACAGAAACATGCAGTACAAGACCTACTTTTGAGTTGCTTGGTCCTTCATCCAAAACCACTTAACTATAGAGTGAAAGAAGTAGTGTAAATCATCTTAAATGCCTGTTTGAATACTTATCATTTTTATCTTATTATGAACTTGCCTGTTTTTTTTTTAAAAAAAGGTAATTAGAAGTACAAGTATCTGTAATTTATGGTAGTGAAAACCTGTCAATTAGACTGAAGAAATATTACAGTGAATCTGTTGTGTTTATGTGTGATTACTTTAACACAGACTTATAAAATACAATTAAATGTTTAGTAATTAAAACAAATATGCAAATGAATATTTACAACCAGAGTTGCCATGTGTTAGGTGTGCAGATTGTGTGGACACAAAGACATTTCATTAGAGGGATGTCAAGACACTTAGATAATTAATAAAATTTATATATAAAAGAAAGTTTGTATTTTCAAATCATTTCATTGTTAGGAATATGTCCAGGGTGTAAATATTTTTTATTTAAATGTGAGAGGAATACTTCATTTTTATGACAATTGCCTGAGCCTCAAATTTCAAGACATGAAATATATATTTACTCATCATTCCGCTAAACCAAACAGGCTGAGGCCATTTTGTTACAATCATTAATAAAACTTATACATGCATGTTTAAATTTCTGAATCACTTTATTGTTAGGAACATGTTTTGATTATAAATATTTTTATTAAAATATAAGAGAAATATTTTTTTACTTAGACTTGTTGTGACAATTACTCAAACCTCAAAATAAAATTCATATAAACTCTACCTTTGTACAAAACTGAACAAACTGATACTTTTTTGTCACTATAATTAATAAATTTATATGTAAATGAAAATATTGAGATTTCCCAATCACTAATTTATATAAAAAATAACACATTACTATTAATAATTTATTTAAAAATAAAATTTATTTTAAAAATTTTATCTCATAATTTCAGTAATTTTGCTTGTGAGGAAATTAAGTTTATCAATGATATTTTGCAGAGCTTGTATATATCAGATAGTTTAGCCTAGTGGAAAAGTATCTCTCTTGAATGCAAGGTTTTTGAATTGATTCTGCTAAATGGCTGTGGAAAGTTTTTTAATAACTATATTCCCCCCCCCCCCCTCTTTCTCTCTTTTGTTTTATTATGCTGTATTTTTTATATGTTTTATTAAACAGCATTTTTTTGCATGCTAAAATATTTAATTCTTACCAAATTTCATGATAATGATAATATTTAATGACATTCTCTTTTCAAAATCAAACCCCTAAATGATTGTACGATTGACATAGTCTAAAAAATTGATCTAATAGAATAAACTGAGTGTTTGGTTTTTTGTAGTTATCTAGCATAATCTATGAATAAACAAAATAAAGTGCAAGATGTTTAAATGGCTTCTAAAAATGTATTGAATAAACAATCTAAGAAAATTCAAATTTCTTTCCTGGCTAAATCCCTAATTGTCAAACTACATAACAAAGTGTAATATATATATAATATGACTTAATAATTAATAAAAGTTAAAAATTAAATAGTAGATAAAAGTTAAAAATTAAATAATGTAGGAGGTAAATATTTTTATTAACCAAAAATAAGTGGAATTATTATTGTTAATAGAAAATGGAAACAAATTTTGTGGGAATTAAAATTAGTTATTAATAATGGAAAACACCACATAAGATTAAATAACAGTGTAAACATTTTCTTATTGAATGAAAACAAGTAAAACTATTTTTGTTAATAGAAAACATAAACAAGTTTTGTGTGAATTAAAAATGATGAATGGATTTTTAAAACAAAAAACATTTTAACAAGGAGATGCTATTGGAATGTAAGAGTTTTATCAGCCATGTTATTTAAAATTGAACTAGTTTGATGATCCTAATAAAATATCAAAGTTATAAGATCAATAAATAATATAAGTATGACAATTTAAAATAGACTATATATTTACTAAATTATAGCTTTAACTTGAATTCAAACCTAAAGTGATAATTCACAAGCAATGAAAATATATTCAAAATTAGAATAATTATGGTCAGACAGTTATGTCACAGCAGCACTAATCCCAAAGTGCCAATAGTGGAATAAGACCGTAAAAAATTAAATAATAGTGTAAATATTTTATCATTGAAAGAATATAATTTTGATAATAATAAAAATATGAATAAGTTTATGCATGACAGATTTTCAATGGGTTTTCAACCAAAAAGATTAAGTTTTAATGAATTACTGATGAGCTAGTTGGGTTCTCTTTGCTCCTTACTATCCAGGATGTAGTTCAGAAATGAAGCATTCCAAAGAATCATATTCTGGATGTACATAATTGTCTTATTTGCAGATATTTCCTATCTGTACTAGCATTTTTTGCAGGATTGTCCAAAAATTAATATGAAAACTTTTGAAAAAAAAATTTCAATTTTACTAAATAAATATTTTTGTTTTGAAGTATTATTTAATTATTGTTTCAAAAATTATTTTTTTAAACAATAATATGTTTTATTTTAGCATGCGTTTTATTCTCCATGTTTATTTTTTTTATAAATAAATGAATAAAATAAGTAAGGTATTTTACCAAACATGTTAAAAGAGCAAAGCTATATTTTCAAGTTTTTTTTGTAAAAGCATGGGAATAAAATGTATTTTAATTTATCAATTTTATTTCATATAATGGGAGAAGGGGCTCTAAAATTTACATTGCACAAAGGTGCTTAGCTATGTAGCAGTGACTGCCATTGGCTTGATTTAGCCTTTGGTTACGGTACATCTATTAATGTAATGGATTTGTGCTTGCCTCATCAGTAGGCATAATTGATATTCCCAATTGTTCTGTGACAGCTTGCCTCATGTTTGATCTAGGTGCTAGCAGGTCCAGTTCTAATGTGAAATTGCCTCATTGATTTAACCATATAGTAGATTCACTGAACATCATCAGCTGTTGGCCTGTTTCTCCTGTTGGATGTGTTAGCTATTCATATATCTATTGGTCTGTAGCAACAAATGTTCAATTTGAGTGAGATAAAATGGAATCTTGACTAATCCAATAATGTCAAGAAGAAAACTGAAAAAAGTGCTTGGATTCCATTAATATTTTATACATACACAATCAAAGAAGATGATCATCAAATGTACTGAATAAAATGCCAAGCTAAAATTTTTTCACATTTTTTTTTATTATTATTATATATATATATTTTATACCTTCTATAGAAATTTATAGAAGTATATGGTCTTTTAAATTTTGATGAAAAACCAACTAATCCATTGCAAAATACATGTTTCTAATCAATCATATCTGGTATTACCAGCTGTTTGGACACCAATAAAGATCATATCAAACATAGTAACTGTGTTAAATTATTGTAATATTTATGTTCAAACTTTAATTATTATCACACTGAATGTTGCAAGTCTACTTAAATAGAAATTAAATTGCTATGATTAATTTGATCTCAATTGATCTCACAAGCAGGTGATTTCATCAAGTTTTATTGATAAATACATGCCTTGTGTGATTTTTCATTAACCCTGCTAGAATCCATAATTAAAACTGATGTTAATATATTACATATTGTTTCTAGAATAAGTTTATATATGTATTTGTGTTCTTTATAAATTAAGAATATAATTTTTATTTTGATATTTTTTATTTTGTATATTTTTAATATGTTTGCTAAACCATGTATAATGCTTTCATTATTCTTTATTGAAACAAGAGTATGTATACCTATTAAATGTATTAATTTGCACTTTCATGTGGATTTAACTAATACTTTTTCATAAATTAAATAAATCATCTTTAGGAAAGCCAAAAGAGAAATAATTTAATGGAATACAAACGATCAGCAATACATATTGTACCAACATTGTGTTGGCACATAATAATTTTATCTAAAAATTATTAAAACAAAAATCTTTCCTTAAAAGAGAATAGTATTTAAAAGTTTAAGAGTTCTTATTGCAGTTTGTTTTCAAAAATGTAAGATTAAAAGTCAAATAGTTTTTTTATGATTAGTTTTTGAAATAAAAGTTACAATTAATTAATTAAAAGAGGGGAGGGGAGTTTGCTTTAGAAAAGTCAAACTAAAAGTTTTAAGTTTAAAGAGTTTTGCTAGAAACAATTAATTTATAGTTATGTAAAATTAAAAGAAGTAAAGAGTTTATTATTATTAGTTGAAATATAATTTAGAGTTTGAAAATATAAATCTCTTTTTATTTAAGTAAAGAAAAAGGTCATCTTAAAAAACTAAATAATGAATGATTGTTAATAAAATATATATGTGCGTAAATGACGAATGCTTATTAATAAAATATATATGTGTGATTATAAACATTGTATAAATACATGCGTGTTAAAATGAAACAAAGGAAAATTATATTTAAAAACACAGCGATGGCTACTAATCAAAAATGTAAGAACAACACATTTGCAGGGCTGCTAATTAATATCTCCAACAACAGGATTAAAAGCTTATCTCATAAGAATACAAGGAAAGAACTTCGACAACAGATATAGCTGGAGGATATCAAAATGGACAACACATCTTAGGTATAAATAGTCAATTTTTTATTGGACAGTTAGTTGCATTTGAGAAACAGTTGAGTTTTAGTTTTGATCAGTCAATATATGAGTTCAATTCATCAATCAGTTATGCAATATTAATAGCTTCATTGGAACATACAATGAACTTCAAACCTTGTCCAAATACCAAGACTCTGCCTGAGATGAAGTAACAGCTGCTCAATAGGTGAGAGCTGCCCGAGTATCTACTGTTTTAATAATAATAGTGCCATGAAATAAATAACTGTCCTCAGCCTTAATAAAAGAAGTAACCAGGATTGTCAATCAACAGGAATACTCCACAGAAGTTTAAAACCAGCTGGCTGGTAATAAAACAATTCAGAAAGACAGTGGTAACATAGGAAGCAAACAACCAAAATCTCCACACTCCAAAAACCTAGGTATTTAATAACTTTCTTATTTCCATTTATAAATTCAAAGTAGTCATTGCCATTCGTAAAGCCTCCAGAGTCAGTAGTAAAGGAATTCTATCGACACATAAAGAACTATTGATAAGCATGTTGGTTTGAATGCCTTACATTTAATATTTATCATACTATTTAATACTTTGTCATTTAATGTCTGATTATATTTTCATGTGTATTTAAAATGTGTGGGTGTGGTTATATATAAGTACCTTAAATGTTTATGTTAATTAAAAAATATCTAAAATAGTTTAAAACTTTAATAATTAGTGTTAATTAAAATAAACTGTCTTTTAAACTTAAATAAAACTTTAATAATTAGTATTAATTAAAATAATCTGTCTTTTAAACTTAAAGCTTTATTTGTTGGTCAATTCTTTGCCACTAAGGGAAACAATGATTTGTTATTGATTACAAGTAGCTGAGCTAGTTATGGGTGTAACTTGGGCATTGAATTAGTGCCCATTGTTTAAAGCGTGTTATTTATCTTCTGGATAAGTAACTGGCACCCATGTTTCTACAAAACAAAAAAGTGCTTTGAACGTGATGTTGAATTCAACAGTTGAGAAAAGTTATGTCCTGGAAATGTAATGCTAGTTATATATTTTATAGCTATCGTTTGGACATACTTACTCTCTGAGTATGTTCTCCTCTGCCTAAGAGGCCGGTAGTAAGATCTTCATTTAACATATCCGGTACAATATATATAGTAGAGTGTTTTATACAATCAATTTCTATTAATATCAATGAATTAACTTCTTTGTTCTTTGATAAAATATTCTAATTATTACAGGCATATGTGGGATTATATAGCTTAATATTTAAATAATTATTCATTTTGTTTTTGTGCATTTCGTTGAATTTGATTCTGGTGATAATAGGGAATGCCATAAGAGAAAGGTGAGAGGATCAATTTTTGACAATCTGAATTGATATTGTGATGCTTGTTTACAAATAAAAGCTGATTTCAGGGAGATGCAATTAAGTGAAATATGTAATTATTAAGTGCATGAATGTTTTTATAGATGTTGATTGAGATTTAGTTAGGTATTTGGATTAAGTTGTCTAACAATATAGAAAACAATATCTGGTATTTAATATGTTTGGTGTGGATATGACCATTACCAATAGAAATGATTATACATTTTATTTAACCAATACCCAATACTTTATCAATTATTTAGTCCAGCATATAACTTGATTTATTGATTATTATATAGTTGGCATTGCTGATATGTGTTTAAAGATATATAGACAAATCTGTGCATTACTAAATCTTTAATCTTTATTTTCCATTTTTAATTCTGATTACCATCTCTCTACTATGCATAACTAGAGTTTCTATATGGAGCGACTTATATATGTGTATTTATAAATATCATTGTTGATCTTTTTTAACACACAAACAGAATAATGATCTTTAATGTATTTATTTTTTAATTATAAAATATTTACTTTATGAAATTTTATTGATATATTCATTTAAACTCCTTTATGAAGCTTTAATTAACTAATATATCAAAAATGTAAAAAAAAAAAATCAGATCATAAATTATTACTTTTATCTATTTATTTATACAAATGAAATATATTTATGCAAAATTTCATTCTTATCCTATTAAGATCTAATTGCACTTTTTATATAAGAAAGATTATATACATATTTATATTTTCCATCATATAAAATTAAATATTGAATGTCTTTAGAAAAAAAAATTTCCCATTACAATCAATAGTTAGTAATAGCACACAGACTGGTAACTAACAGATGAATGTAAAGTTTAAATTTTTTTCTATAAACGTTCGATATTTATTATTAGATAATGTAAACAATCCAATATATAAATACAATTAAAATGCTGTCATCACAAATCTTCAGGCAAACATTACCTTAAATCGTGATTTTAAATATAGACTAATAATAGTAAAAATATTAAAATTATATTACAGTATATGTTAATTATTTCCCATATAATATTAATTTTATCAATTACAGTATATATTTATAAAAAGAAATTATTAAACTCAGGTGCTTACTATACATGTATATAATTTTAATGCGCAAATACGCGCACAACAACCAAGCTTCATCAGAAAAGTTAAAGAAGCATGTTTTATTGCTATTGATGATAAGGCTATGAATAGGAAAGATGCGTGTTACAAAATCTCTAAGAAATGGATCATTTAGAGCTGACGCATTTATTTTCAACTAATTTACATATATCAGCATATTTTAGCATATACCAACACGCTATGCTTATTCTTTGTTGCCCATGATTATGAGAGCTAAGTTCTCTTGAAAGAGCTCGGGCATTATTCTTTAGATATTATAATTATTTTGAGTTTATAATATATTGTTATTTAATCCTGATGAAGCTCGGTTGTTGTGCGCGTATTTGCGCATTAAAATTATATACAAGTATATATTTATATACATTATTGCTATATTTCAAGTTACTAGAATTTTTTTTAAATATACTTTTTAATTTTATTTATCATTATTGTTATTTTATAAATTATTATATAGAAAGTCATTTTTTATTCTATTTTCATTTTTATTATAAAATTTTGCAATTATCATTTACTAAAATCAATAATAATCATTTAACTATAATTCTTTATAAATATGGTCCATTAATATATTTAAAACAACAAATTCTTTAATTCACTTTTTCTTTTCAAATCTTGTGAACTATTTATTTCAGTTTTCCTCCAATATCTTGACCATATTACATGGTTATTGTCAGGGATTGATTATTCCTATAATTATATATATATGTTTACAAAGAGTTTCCGAAAATAACATAAAAATATTTTAAGATATAAATTATAATTTTTTTATTTAACTTACTTCTTGTTTCCTTTCCTATGTCTATATCTTTTTACATTTAAAATTTTTGGTTGTCATCGATGAGCCACCATATCCCACTGGATGGCGCTGTTTTCATGCTAAAACACATAAAAATGTCGTTTCCGCGGCCGACACATTCGAACCCGCGTTTTCTATAATACAACTTTTTTGTTGTACTACAGATTGCAGGCCACTATGTCGCGTCGCAGTACAGCATGTATGTTTATGCAGCAAATACATTTTCCCTATTACGCACAGTTTATAAAATGGTTACGGCTTGGGGAGAGGGTGTGTTTTTTTGAATTGGATGGAAATGTTATTTTCAATGTATTTTTTATTTTATTTAAAAGTATTGAAATGTTCAGATTTTGTAAAGTAATAATTAACAGACTTTTTACACCATAGTGTATTGAAATTTTAAGTAGTAAATGTTAATGAGATATATGTATAAAGTGAATTGGAATTAGGTAACACGTCAAGTAACGTACTGTTCGTAACATTTCCATGAGACATTTTAAGATTGTACTGTGTGTATATTTTTGAAATAAAAAAGAGCGTTATCACAAAAATATACAGTAAGAAAAGTACAATTGTACACTGTTTTTTTAAATGTCTTAAAAGCATATATTATAAACATTTTATGTATATATTTGTTGTTGTTTAAAAAAGTTTTAGTTTCTTTCTTTTCTCCAACTACTGTTATACTTTGTTGAATATAGTTTACGTTTATTGTTATCATTTATTTTATAGATGTTAGTAAAAAAAAATATTTACAAAAATACGATTTTGATATTTTTTATTTTAACCGTAAACCTAACCCTAAAACTAACCCTAAAGCTAACCCTAAAACTAACCCTAAACTAACCCTAAAACTAAACCTAACTGTAACAACTTTTACTTTTAGTTGTCATTCTATTTGAAATAAAAAAATAGTGGTAAACAACAAAAAAAAAAAGCCGTAACCCCAGTAAAAAAATCTCCGATAGAAAATTGATTTTTCTAATAAAAAGAAAACTAAAAAAGACGAATCGAATTGTAATTTGTTTATTTTATTTTACATTTATTATTATCATTTAATTTGTATGTGTTAATAAAAAATAATATTTAAAATTAAATAATATTTAAAAAAGACGATTTTCTTTTGTTTTTATTTTCGCATTACAAAAAACACATCAAAATGATTATAATTAACGGCCCAGGAATGATCATATTTTATAGTTTAAGCATGATAACTGCGCCATCCAGTGGGATATGGTTGCTCATCGACGACAACCAAATTTTTTTTTAATTCACATTTTTATATAAAATACCCTTCAATTACATTCATTCCTAACACTTTCCAATTCAAACTATTTTTTTCCATTTTTATATATAAACTTTATTTAATTAATCTCTGTCTATAAGATCTTACATTTTCCAACATCTTTATTTCAAAATTTAAATGCTTTGTCGAAATGTTGCAAGAAAACTGAAATAAAAAATGATTCACAAAATATTATAAAATCAAAATTTGAAAAGAAAAATGTGTGTTAAAGAATTTGTTGTAAATGTTATTTTATGCATTTTGCAATTAAGTATATGAATTTTTTTATTTTTTTAAAAGTTAAATTTCAAATTGTTGTACAAAAGATTTTTTGAAGATACTGTATCATCAAAAAATTTTTTTTTCCTATAATATGTATTAATCTGTATATTTATAATTTACGTTTGTCTTCAATATAATAATATTAAATCGTGCTCATTTGCATATAATTTGCATATCAGATTTATTTATATAATGATTCCAAAGAAAGGATCATAACTGGCTATGAATATGAGAAGTACATCTTCTTGAAAGTGCTCAGCCATTTAATTTAGTTTTCAATTTGTTGTTATAGCTTTACGTTGGAAATGTGAAAGAACGATTTAATATTATTATATAATATGTATTTAAAAAGTTATATTGTATAACAAATTTTTTCTCTCTTTATTTTGTATAATTTTCTGTTACTAAATTAACTTTTTTTTTTGCCAGTAATGATAGACTTTTAATATTAGAATAGCTGATAGAACCATAAAATGTTACTCTATATTTAACAATATTCACATACAGATTTATATATAATGTAACAATATTTTTTTTCCTATTGGTATTTACATATTTGTATATAAATAAAAGTTAGGTTAGAACTTAGATGCTACAATAACAAAGGTATATATATATATATATATAATAAATATATATATATATATATATATAATAATAATCTATACTATGAAATCTTCCAGATGTATGTGTAAATAAGTTGAATGGTTAATAGAATTTCAATATAAGACAAAATTTTAACAATAATACTAACCAGTGTGCTGATGATGACTAGGATTTATAATCAAAAGTGCTTCTTATAGTATTTTATTTGTTTTAGGTTTCAATAATAAGAAATTCCAGGCACCAAATCTCCTCAAAATAAATAAAGTTTTACTTAGAATACTAGTGAAATAATGATCAGCATCACTTCAAATTATTACCATGACATTCTAGCATGTTCTTCACTGGTTTGCATGTTATCTCAGGCTTGTGGATTTGTAAATAAACATAGGTTATAATGCTAAAGCTGAGTTACAAAACCAACTAAATAATAATTTAATAATTTATTAACAATGAAAAAAAATAAATCAGTTGGTTATTTATACTAATGATTATGAATGTAAATAAAATCAAATACATCCTAATGATTAATGCCTTCTCTGTTTTATGTTTAAGGTCTTTTTAATGTTATAATGTGAATATCTTTAAAAGTCATAAACCATGGATTTACAGATATTGTTTTTCTTTGTAGTTATAGTTGTCTTCATAGGTGTAGTTGATGAGTAGATTTCTTCTCCTTGCACATTGGAGATTTGAATTGTAGTTACAGCAATATGGTGATATACTGCAAGTAGAATATCAATAAGTCTTTGGCAATTTATCAGGATAGTTCATTTTGTTTTATTTACGAACATCATAGAAGCTATCACAATCTGGTTCTGCAGACTTCAACATTATTTTTCTGGATCAGACATCTTATTCAGGGTCGTCTAACTGATGTGTTACTTTTTTCCTAGCCTTGCATGGTAAATAATTTACTACTGGGTGAAAACATTATTATCACTGTTATGACTGTGTGAGTATTGAAAAGTACTTTATCACAATCAATAACTTTCTTCTCCATGCAGCTCCTTTAAATTTGGCTTTAAAGTCTAACTTGCAATCTGGAATCAGAATAATGTTCTAATGGAAATCAACTATGGAACACCATCAACATCAGATTGAATGACTGCATACTGTCAATGAATTTTGAATGGCCTCTTTTTATACGTCTCTGTTTACTTTCTCCTTTCTGTCTATGTCACTTGCCAGCAATAGAACCATAATGTAAACCACTCAGACCCCTGAATAAAACATTTCATTATTCTCTTCTAAAACCAGTGGGGGAAACAAACTAACAAACTTATATAGTATAAGATAGGTGGAGCTGCTTCTAGAAAGAAAATCACCTACTTTACAGCTCTCTTGAAAAGACTTTAAAAAGTCAGTTTTCCTGCTATCAGAGGTATTCCTTAGATGTATTTGTCCCTTTAAAGAACATTATTTGCTGTTTGTGTGCCTTTTCATTTACAATTATCAGTTTTTAGTGTATTTTTATCATTTCACTGCATCTACCATCTGATCATCTACAATAGACAACCATATTCTTCCCCCTGTTTGATGGGTAGTTTCACTGTTCTATGTACTATAGAGGGTTTTATTCCCTCTTAGACTCTTGACTTCATTTCCAATCCAATTTTCCTATCACTCAAAACATTTTTTATCAATTTTTTTATGTATTGTTCCAATTATTTAGGTCATTAAAAACGATGTTCTTTTCTCACCACCCCCCTTTGGGTAATAAACTGCCTAAATTCTAATCAATTTTTGTATTAGCCAACTAAAATTAACATTAGCAATCTCTCCATTGTGAAATTACTTCGTTTTTTAAGATCAAATTCTTTAGCTTTCACTTCAAAAATTTTTTCTTCATATAATCTTTAACCTTTCCAAACAGTTTAAAGATGGCCACCATCCCTAGCGGCAAAAATGTGCAAAAAACATAATTCACAAAAACAAAAACCTTCAAAAATTCCAAAAATGTTAACTAAATTAAACTCCAAAGAAACCTTCAGCACAGAATCTATTTCAAGATCTCCATCCCCAGACCCTCTGGATTTTCCTGCCCTACAGGGTGAGGCTTTTCCCATCAAAGGCAAGAAGCAATCCCAAAAAAGTAATCTCACCAATCATAATGTTGCTCCAAGAAAAACTGGGAACATTAAAAATTCCTCTACTATATGGAGAAAAAATCAGCCTGCTACACCTAAGTTTAATACAGAACCTGACAACTCTGAATCCTTTAAAAATCTAACACACAATAATTACTCCAAAAATTGTGCTACTCATAATCCTATGAGCGCAACCAAGTCTGCCGACATTACTTCCACTATCATCAGCCACAGTATAGAGCAATCTCTTATTAAAAATCCATCACCACAGCAAGCCTTTTCTAATTCCTATGCTCAGGCTGTATCCAGCATCACACCAGAAAATCATAATATAACCACATCACAAACTTACCAAGCTGAGCTCCTTCAAAATCTGTGAGGCCTTGATGAGGACAATCCAAACAATCATGTTTCAGCCACCTCTGCAACCTTCATTCCTCCTAAACAACACACCAGAAAAACACACGGTGATCTCAGAACATTTTAACCAAACAGTTCCACCACTTCTCCTCAAGTCACTTCATTGCTACCAGAGTGACAGCTCTGTCATTCTGGCAGTTACAGATTTACAATATGGACTCCATAAATTCCCAACACAGCAGCTCTATAACCTTATCAAACTCCACACTCTAACTGATAATATACATAAAATCCTCACCCTTTCTAATGACCGATACATGGCAATAGAGTTTCACAACACAATACAAAGACAAGCCTTCAAAAACAGATTTAAATTTCTACACAATATGTTCATGGTTCCAATAGACACCAAAAGACCATCCATACTTAAGGGGTTTATCAAAAACTGCCACCTAGGTTGCAGAGGCAGCACCTACAGAAATATTTCAAGGCATTCGGACAAGTTACCTCATTTGAGTACCTTAGGAATCATCTCATCAATGGTCTTACCTTCACCAACACAGCTTTATTTCAATTCATCCTTAAAAAAGGTTTTTCTCCTGAAAGCATTCCCACAACAATAGCAGCTGAACTAGCACCTTTGGTCATCTCGATTAAGAGGATGAGGCCACAATGTTTCACTTGTAAAGACCGCAACCACCTCAATCGGAACTGCCCTAAAAATGCAACTCTTGACAGAAAGAAAAAGGCCTAAACCACATCTGTGCTCTGCACAGCCCCAATATTTATGAACTTCCTCCTTCAGCTAACCTCTCACCTCCACCTCACATCAATTCAACCTTTCAACATTCGGCCACCCTCTCACCTTCCAATAAGACTCCAGTTTCCTCTAGGCCACATAATTTTGATCTTACTCACAGCCTACCACTCTCAGTTACAGCTCCCCCACAGGACCCTCTTTTCTTAATGAACATGAACACTTATTCAAACTCAGAAATCATTCTGTCTGAGTCTACCAACTCTGGCTCTTCCACCACTAACAAGAAACATTAGAAGTGTGCATGCCCTAACCCATCGGATAGTGACACCAACTCTGACAGGCAAATTTCCATCCTTGATTTTCCCAGTAAAACCATAATAGAGCTTTTTCCTGAACCAAGGGCATGTCTCAGACATTCCGAATGTACAAGAAAAAAAGAGTTCTTTTAGCGAAAAATTCTCTGGCTTCAACCTGGGCATCATCAGCCTCCTCCCTTCGCACACTCTCACCTTCCTCTGCTGAATTTTCTTGGACAGTGGTTCATCAAGTGACATCAAGAATGAATCATTGTGTAATTCTGGCAGGGGAAGTAAGAACTGTACTCCTCATATCTCACCCAGTCCAGTTCATCCCCGCTCTCATAAAAATTTCTGAATTCTATTGTTTTCTGCATTCATTATGTCTGTATCTTGAGGTCACATATGCTTATCTCTGTTGTTGGTTTAAACATTCGGGGCCTTTAGTTTCAGCAAGGAAGAGGATGTTGGGAGAAAGCTGAAACTAAACTCTCCACTCACTTCAACCACAGGATTTACTCCACTTTGTCAACCTTTGGTCTTTTCAAGTTTTTTACTGCTCCAACTTCTGCTGGAGGAGTCACCATCCTCATTAATAAACATACCTCTCCCTCTACCTTTTCCATCATACATATTGATGCTCATTCCATTATTTTGGAGATGCAATTTGGCTGCTTCAGAAGTTTTGTGATTTATTTATATCTGCCTTCCAATGACAGTGATACCCTCATTAAATCTATTATTCACTGAATCACCATATCACAACTTCCACCTCCCTTCCCATTCTTCTTCTGGGTGACTTCAATATGGGCTATCTTCACCAACAAATATCTATATCTTTTCTCCAGGTGCTTAATGTGTGGCCAGGGCTTTTTCACAGAAAATGCCTACTCTTTCTACACTCATAAGCATCAGACCCTCATTGATTTAAGATTCTACTCTCCTGATCTCCATTTTATGATTGAATTGGCCCCAACTCCAGACCATACCTTTTTCATATCACAAGGCATTACACCTCTCCCTTGACATTAACTCTGGCCCTCCAATAAACCTTGCCTCAGAAGAACAATAAGATTCCTCAACAAACAAAATATGCCTATAGCACTGCTTTCAGAAATTTATATATATCTCCATAAAATCAATATCCTTCAAATGGAGCCCATCTCTGCATGGTTCGTATTTGTGGAAATCCTGCAAGCTGCCATCCACAAATATACCTGAAATTCCTGAGGGCCACTCAAGCTGCTGGCTTTCATGGACAAAATTTCAGAGCAACTAAATGATCAGGAGAGTGGGCCATTAGACATTAGCACCATTATCCAACTAAAACTTCAATACCGTGATGCTCAAAAGGCCTTGGCTGAGTACATCTCAGTCAAACATACCCAGAGGTATGTGGGGAATCAGCATTTTTGGACCAGAAGTTACCTGGGGCGGGTTCTTGGTTCCCACAGGAAGCAAACCACCCCCCACCCATCACGATCAGCAACAAATCCTACATAGGTCAGGAATTGCTCCTTCAGTTGAGAAACCATTACAAGCACATGCTTCTCAAAGCTGACAACCCTCCTTTCACTATACCATCAACCTTGAATGTGTTGGTTCTGATCCTGGCATCACCCAGGCCATGCTACTTAACAAACTGAAAAGCTTTCCTGACCTTGTTCACCCTGGTCCTCATGCTATCCCCAAGTTTCTCCTCCATCTAAGTCAGTTCACCATCCCCATTACTCTCAATATGATCAACAAGCTGGCCTCAGGTGCTTACATCATCGAGGGTCTCTATCTGGTAACATTAGTCCCTTTCCTTAAGAAAGATCGGCCACCTACTGAGCTCAAGAGTCTTAGGCCCATTACGATGACCACTCTGCTCATAAAATTTATTGAGTCTACCATTAAAGAGTCACTAGAACAACCCATACTCCCTGACCTTTTTGTGTCACAGTTTGCTTGTAAAGGGCACTCCACTCTTGGGGCCACCACACTCTTACCAAGCATGTTAGGCAGTCTCGAAATAGCAGGCCCATCGCTGTCCAACTAGATATCCAGGCAGCCTTTGACTCCATTAGAATTGACCTGCTCCTTGGTGTACTCAGAAACCTCAATGACCCAGAAGCTCTTCTGTCCATCCTCCACAATCTCCTGTCCAACAGAGAAATCCTAATTACCCTGGATGGGAAAGTTGCCGTCGGCTTCACACCAAACATATCCATCCCTCAGGGATCTCCACTGAGCACTTTGTTGTTCATTGCATTTCTGAATTCCCTCTTGCTCAGGCTAGAACATGACCTCCCTGGCATCTTCATTCCTCCACTGAGCAAAAGCATCAAATGCCTTGCTTATGTAGATGATGTGGTTGTCTTCCTTCCCTCAGTTGATCTCATTCCCAGGCTTCAACAGATCCTCACTTGGTACTCCAATACATACAGGTTGGAATTCAGCAGTGATAAATCAGAAGCCTGGCAACTTTCAACTGGTAAACAAATACCTTCCACCTTCAATGCCAAGCCACACAACTTCCTCGGATTCCCCTTCATGCTGTCTCCTAGGGACATGAGAGTACGGATCCAAACTGATAGTGTCAGTGCTATCACAGGCATCTACCTCTCCCTTTATGGGAAAGTCACCCTCCTCAATCTTCTAGTGCTTCCTAAAATAGTATACTACCTCTCCATTGTTCTATCTACACATTCCTTTATATCCAAAATCAACTCCCTTTGCACCCATTTTCTCTGGGGAAGAAAGGTGGTGGCCATCAGCCTAAAAGAACTTGTTTTCCTAAAAACCTCAATGGGTTGGGCCTGCACTCCATCGACACTCTTCTGATCCAGAAATCTCACAACATTATCTTCACACTCCTAAGTCACTTCCCTGACAATCTTGTGCATATCATTATCACATATCATTATCACACCCACTGACACTTCTCCTCCCAGCGGCAGCCCTAGGTCATGGACCTCAATCATTGCCAACATCCTACAAAAGGCTGGCTTTGTTATACCATCCATCAACAGCAAACTAAAGTACTGGGAGGTTTTCAATCAGACTGCAGACTTCTTTGCTCGGATTTACCAATGCCCAGTTAATCTGCAAATTCAAAAAGTGGTCCCTTGAAGCAAAATTCCTTGATGAGGAACCTCATCAAAATCAATCTTCACTCCCTTCTCACGAATCAATTTTTGGTCAACCGTAGGGGTTTCACCAAAATCTCTCCCATATGCCAGCTCTGTAAAACTGACAATGAAACCCTCCAGCATTTCCTATTAAATGTCCTTTCCTGCTTGGCATGAGAAATGTCATCATGGCATGAGAAATGTCATCAACTCCGGCCTTTCCTCACACATAAATACCATCTTCAACTTCCAAGAACCCATAGAAACGGGTCTTTGCAGCTATTAGACTTTCAGTTTTTCTCATGTATGCTCTCTGGCTGCTCCGATGTGCCATTATCCTTGACCAGAGAGTACATTCAGCCAGTCAAGAGCTCTTGGACCTAATTCGCGCTCTCAAAACTCGAGATACCAAACTAGCTCCACCTCTACTCCTCACAGACACTTGGGCAATCCTCCAACTCCCATCCTCTCAACCTCTGTCATAGGACTCAATCATGAAGACATGCATTTCTAACCGGCCAGGACTACACACAATTTTCCCTCTCCACTTCCCATTCCCTTTTTACATATATCCTTCCCCTCTTACCATGTTGCTTCTGAAATTTCATTTGTTTCAACTGTATCTGTTTTTTTTTTTTTTATGAATAAACATCTCATCACTGAGAAAAAAAAAACTTATATAGTATATTATAATATAATGAAAAAATACATAGTTGCTTCTTTTCTTCATTTACTCTTGTTACAAGGGACAAAATTGTTTGACAACCTTTATTTTTTATTTCTAATCTCTCCAATATCATTAATTCATACTTTTTAATCATAAATTTGAATCCACTATTCTCTTTCCCATAGAATCAACAAGATTTTATTTCCAAATTGATTCAAAATGAAAAAGATCTCAAGAATGCCTTGAAATTTGTAAACACATATTTTAAAATTGATTCACGATCCAAAGTATATAAATATTTTTACTTGAAATCTCATTTATTATTATATTTCTACTTACATATTACCAAGTATATAATCAATAACATTATATGTACATTAATAATTCTTTCTTTTTAGTCTCATGAGCAATTTCTTTAACTTACAGTATATGCATGTGTATATACACATGTTAAAATCTTTATTAATTAATTCCTATAAATTTATGCATAAATTGTCTTTCACATTAGACAATAAATATTGTTAAATGCATATATCAACTTTCTTTTACTATTTTAGGGAGTTTATTCCAATAGCATATGATAAAGACTGATGGTACATTTTTATTTTTTTTATAGATTGTTTCACCCTAACTAATGTGAACTGCATTAATGAGAATACTTAAAAGGAAAACATTGTGACTTTGTAAAACATTAAAATGAAATATTCAAATTCATTAATTACAGAGATAATACGATGATTGCCAGACATTTTTTCATTTATTATCATTCCAAGATATTTAATATATTTTACCACTTCTACTTTTATACATATATTATCATTACAACATATATCAATTATATATGTAATCATGTAAATGTTTATATTTTATGTTACTATCATCCATTCATATAAATTCTTTTATCAAAGCACTAATGGAGAATTTTGTTAAAGCTTTTTTAACAATTTCTAATTGCAGGGTCAATGTCATTATTCACACTCATAATAACGTTTTTCACCATGAATTATTGTTTATGTAATATTAATATTCCCCAAGTCATTTATAAAAATTAGAAATAAAAACATTAAATATAGAATCTTGAGAAACTTCAGATAATTTTTTTTGTCTATTTTTAGATACATTTGATATTTTAATTACAGCATATCAACTATTTAAATAATTTTTGTATAAGTTGAGAAGTTTGCTTCTTATTCCATAATTACATGTAATTCAACGCGCATTGACCTATTGATTAGTTTCCTAAAACTGTGAATTGTTTACATTTATACTTTATAAAGTATATAAACAATATATTATGAATTTTTTATCATTTAATACTCTAATCATTTTGTCTACAAAAACTTCTATAACATACTAGTAATTCTTTTTGTATGAAACCATATTGATTTTTATTAAGAAAATATTACATATTTTTTGTTTATTTATAAAAATATAATTGTCAAATAAAAATATAATTGTCTATTATTTTAGCCATTTCAGGAAATAAAAATATAATTCTATAGTTTTCAAAACTACTTTTATCATTAGATTGATGTGATAAAATAACCATATTGTTCTTTATGCCTATCATGCTGATTTTTTTACTCTACATTCTTTTAATATTTCATTTTTTTTATTTATTTAGATTTGGTATAAAAATTGGATGAGATGATTACTATAGCTAATGCATCTTTATAATTTTTAAAAGTTATAGAATTTTTATATAAATCAATCTTTATATCACCATGATTTTAATTTATCTAAAAATATTGTATAGTTATTTTCAGGTAGTTTGTATGTTTTGTATATTGCTAATAATATAATGTCTTTCTTTCTTTAATTCAAAAATTATACATATAGCTTTATAAATCTGCATATTGCAATACTATTTTTACCAATAAGTCACTATTCCATCTGTTTTCCAAGGATCTCAACAATCAATTTCTATAATACAGTAGGAACTTTAATATTATGTAAACATTGTAGAATTTTATAATTTATTTAAAAAAAAAAAGAAATATATTACAAATTTACAACCACATCAGTGCAAGGCTAAAATCTTGTTCCCCTTTTAAAACCTTACTGTATATAATTGCTAATATTTTATTATCTTTACATGTAATAAACAGTACTTATAATAATATGTGGTAACTGACACACAGGCTTATTATATACCGGTGTTTATATATGTAATATATAGGGTATATGAGCACAGACTTTCACACGACCCACCACTCTCCATACTATCTCATAACACTGATACACTTGAACACATATGTTGAAAAGATAAATAATCACCAATATGCATATTTCATGCTAAACCAGCAATCATCAGTTGGTCCAGATTACCATCTCTACACATATATGCTTTAAGCGCTCAGATATTTATTAAGATAGCCAATCCTCATACTTTAATGGACAGGCTTCAATGCACTCCACACTCCAACTTTTCAACAGTCCATCCAATTGAAAAATCTGATGATGGAATGCTCAAAGGCCACCCTGAGGCCAAGATTCTTGTCAGGGTGGTCTTTGAGCATTCCATCATCAGATTTTCAATTGGATGGACTGTTGAAGAGTTGGAGTGTGGAGTGGATTGAAGCCTGTCCATTAAAGTATGAGGTTTGGCTATCTTAATATATATCTGAGCATATATAGCATATATGTGTAGAGATGGTAATCAGGACCAACTGATTACTGCTGGTTTAGCATGAAATATGTATATTGGTGATTATTTATCTTTTCAACATATATGTGTTCAAGTGTGTCAGTGTTATGAGATAGTGTGGAGAGTGGTGGGTCATGTGAAAGTCTGTGTTCATATACCCTATATAATAATATGTGGTAATGAAGTAAATAATTAAACTTTATTGTAGATATTATTATTTTAGGTCTTGCAAGTCAAATACATTTTTTGTGCAATGCACTCAATGTGCATTTGGCTTGAAAAGACTAAAATAATAAACACAATAAGAATTAATTATTTATTTTGTTACATTATTACAAATGTGCTATTTATTATATATACTATAATGGAATGGTAAGGCTTGCACAGAAAGATCATTTATTAAAAGTTCAGATGAACTGGGTTTTTTTTATTAAAGATATATATTGTCACAAAACCACAAGAAAAATATCCTGATATATAGACAACAGATCCACAAACATACTAGTAGTAATACTAAATGAAGCAATATTGTGTAAATATCTCTGGTCTAAACAATAAGGCTAATGATCCTAGTCATAATATCAAACTAAAATGCTCATAGCCAATTACATAATAATATCAAACAAATTTTATAAGTTATCTATTTTTAATATAAACATCAATGAGTATGACAATAATAATTACAAAAGAGAGACTTCCCCATTGAATGGTTTGTTCTATAAGTGCAATTTCCAAGAATGGAACTTTCATAATAATGGTATTTAAGTGAAACTAATGCCAATAATAATCATAATCTTGTAGAAATGACTTTATTTCCCTCTAGCCATGTCATTAGTCTAAAAAGATAGGAATTCAGTTAATATTAGAATCATATACACCTATTTTCCTTATTGAACAGTTGCAATCAGTCTCCCTTTTATATATAAAAAATATTTTTTTCTATGAATTGATTTGCACATTTTTACACTCTTTGAAAACAAGTGGTATACTATGAAAGATGGATGGCCAATGGGCTTACCTGTCAGTGGCATTTTATCTAATGTCTACTTAAATAAATTTGAGAGCTCTATAATAACGAAATATTACAATTCCACTCATGATTTTACATATATTCGATATGTGGATTATATATTTATTATTTCCTCTATGGATAATATTTTACATATACGAGAAGAACTTCAAAGTTTATCTAATTTATCACTTAGCATTGTATATGAAAATAACAACAAAGAAATCAAATATCTTGACCTTTCATTATCAAGAAATTTTAACTGTATAGATTACAAGATGATAATTAAGCCTTTTGAAATTAGAAGCTGTATTCACCCTAAATCTAACTCACCTGCATCACACAAATTTGCTGGTTTAAATTCTTTCTTATTTAGAAATTTGCATCTTTGTAAATATGAAGCAGACTGAAAAGAAAATCTGAATAATTTTATTAAAGATTTAATGACAGCAGATTTTAAATTTAAATCTATTAAAAATAATATTACTAAATTCCATAATAAAATAAATAATATTGTACCATGTATTCAACTTCCTAGAATTACTATTCCTTACATTTACAAAATATCTAACAAACTAACTAAAGCATTATTCAATAAGTTTAAAATAGGATTTAGAACTCCTCCTAATTCTAACAGATTGATCAACAACTCAAAAGATCATATTGATCGTTCATTCACCCCACATGTAGTATATTCCATTTCATGTCCTCAAGAAAAATGTCTTGCTGTATATTATGGTGAAACTAAAGCTACTATTAATACTAGGCTTGCTCAACATGTGTACACTTACATGGGAGCTCAGAATAACAACAATATATCTTCTGTATTTTTGGAGCATTCCATGAAATCTGGACACAATTTTACTCCTTCCAATCCTGTAATTATATGCACTGAATCAAATGATCATAAGAGGAAAATAAAAGAAGCATTCTATATTAATGGAAATATTAATGCTATAAATAGAAAAGACACTTGTTTTGATATATCGAAGAAATGGTCCATGTAACACGTGCTAATTTAAATATCTTTGTATATATTTTATTATGTATTTTTAAGAAAGCTATGATTATGAGGCATGGATACTCGAAAACGTTTGGCTTATTTTTATTATATTTATTTATAACTTCTCTTTTTTAACTTCACTTTTAAGTTTTTGTGTTTATTTATATATAACAGGAAGTAATCTATTTTATTCTATTGTGTTATTTTTATAACAATGCAAATGTAAATATCAATATAAAATTACAGAATTATTTTACAAAATTATATATGAAAGTAATATACCTTTTTGGGTTCATCTCTATTAGTTAGCATCCTTTTGAAAGTATTTATTGAGTTATGATTTTTCAATAGAGCAGCTTCCATTGAATTACTTATTTAAGAAAATGCACTTATCACAGCTTTCATTCCCGTAATTTAAGCTGAAAGAATTTTTAAAAATATGCCACTGGGAATGTTCTTTATGTTTTTCCAATTCTTTTATTCATAGGATATTCTAATGCAAATTTATTTGTCTTGTATTGCTTATTTTTGAAGACATGTATAACAATTTATCTTGAGCATGAGAAATTTAAATATTTTTCTTTTTAAATAAATCCAGCAGTGAATTTAATGACACTTCTTTCTTTAAAAGCTTATAATGGATTTATTATCTAACTGTACATTATTTACTATATCTATAACTTTCTTTTTGGTAAATTTTGCTTTTAAGAGTGGTATCTATTCTACATATGACAAAAATAACAATAGATTCCACTTTCTATGAGAATAAAATTGCTTTATGGTTGAGCTTCAATTAGCACTGCATTTGAAATATTCTTAGTATGATTAGTAAAATAATATAACAGATTTCAAAACAAACATTTTTCAATTAAAAGACTACTTCAAAGTTATTGTTTTACTTTTAGGTAGTATTTTTCAGACATTTTTTCATGATAAAGAGAATGGAATGACATTAATTTTCTTCCAGAAAAATTCTGATACTCTAAGCAATTACAATTCTTAATTATTTAGATAATTAGATATGCAATATTTGAAATTATTTTTTCTGTTAATAATTTTCTTTGAACAAGTACTTTTTTAACAATAGATTGAAAGTCTAATTAATCATAAAATTATTAACCTAAATATATGCATGCCTACATATATGTAATTCTCTATCTACTCACACATGGCATTCATACAGCTTAAGAAAGGTAAGCTATAGGTTTGGAAATTAAAAGAAATAATTGTTAGTTTTTAATTATTATTTGTTTAATATGAAGTTTTAATATGAGAGTAGATTTGATATATATGTACATTTAACCCCTGTTTAATCTTAGTTATATTTTTCCTCATTTAATAAAAAAAACAAAAAACAATTTGACAGAGATGTGATGTGATGCATGACATATACGTATGAAATAATAATTAACAAATTAAAATGAAAAAATGTGTTTAAAAATAGTGCAGAAAAGAAATATATTTTCAAGTAAGGTAAAAAAATATTAGTGCTATGTTTAGAAATGAAAGGATTTATCAGACACTAATTAGTTATATAAATAGTATGACACAAATAAGTGCATGGTTCAAAAATCATTAAAAATGCATATATATATGTACAAACAGGTTATACGGTTTAGAAATATTGTAAAGGGTTTATAAATGCTTTCAGATGCTAATAATATATTGGGTTAAAATCTTATGATTAATCAAGTTATATCTTTGTTCAACTGTTAAAAGATAAAAATAAGCAATGTCTAAAATTAATGAAGACGAGGTTGCATTGAACTCAGAACTTTGACGACTATTTTCTGGCTTGATGAATTTCTCCTGATAGAGGACATTGCCTATCTATGCCCTTTTATCCAATCTAAGGGCTTCAAATTTCAAACACTCTAGGATTTTAACTCTAAATAAAATTTCCTATAAACCTATATATGTTTGAAACTAAGCAACTATGTGCTGTACTGCCAAAAATTATAGGCAAGCTGCAGAAGTGTATTTTTATCATATTGCTACTGAGCATCTCACTACCTCTTGAATTTATGTTTAATTAGACAAATACTAGCACTTATTTGGAAGAATATTATGATGAATTGTTAATTAATGAAAGTTTGCCTGATCTAATACAACTGAATGAGAGGAGTTCTTATATGATTGTAATTATCTAAGTTAATTTTCTTATTGGTAGTTTTCCCAAATATAAGTTTTATTTTAGTGTGCATTTTTGAGATTAAACAATCTTCAAGATGATGACAATTGATAGACCAAAACAATTAAACAATTTTTTTGAATTAAATCATTAAATGACTAAAAGATTAGAATGTAATAAAAAAAAAACTATCTTACAAAATTAAAATAGATATAATAAATGTAAAATTAATTAGATTAAGCTTTATGTTAATAGGCTTTAAAAAATTGAAGCAAGAATTGTATTAGAATAGTAATAAACTAAGGTTTTTTTATAGCCTACCACAAATAAGTAAATATCAATCCTGAATTGTACAATATTCTACTAAAATTAAATTATTAAGACTATAATATTTCAAATAATTTAATTAAACAACTTTGGTTACAGATTTTACTCTAATAATCAACTTTTAATTGTATCTAGTTAAAATTTGTTTTTCCTCCTGACATATGACTTAATGCTTAGCAACAAGGATTTTTTAAACATAATATTTTTTTTATAATTTTTGTCAACCAAGTAAATTATAATGTAAAGAATAAAGCAATATGGTGCAATAATACGCTTTCTTGTCTGAAATCACTTGCAGAAGTAATTAGCTCAAATTAGAGTGTATAATAAAAAAATATTTAATATCTTTTATCTTCTGAGATCAGTCATATATTTTCAATAATTTCCAACAATGTTTTTATTTAACTGAGTCAATGTCTTGAGCAGATTGATAAATGTAATATATTAATCACATTTCTGTTTGCAATATTTGTCTTGCATTTGTGTTGCAGCAAGAATCATAATATATATAATTCTCATTTCCTTAAACGACAGTTTTTGCTAACTATTCATTTATGACTAGAAGAATATTCAATAAAATCCTTGAAAATTTTTCTGCTGTAGTGGATAACTATGATATTCCACAATTGTTGTTCTTTAATTTGTTTTATATATTTTTATTTTTATTAACAGAACAATGAAAGCATTCTTAAGATTGGATGGCATAATTTCATGAATCATATATTTCTAAAAAATTCCAATAGCTTTGAAGCATAGCCCTATATTTGAAAAGATTTTCAATTAATCCATCATTTTTAAGATTACAAAGAATTGTTTTAACTTCATCAAAAGAGATATCCCTATCCAAATCTAAATGAATCAGCAGAATGAATATATGATTAAAAGTATTCTTCTAAATTCTTATATCATTATTCTGAAGTTGGTCAAAGTTCTCTTTTTATTAATTCAAAATATAATCATTATCATATTAAAAATGGCAATATTTTTCAGATTCACATGCAATTTACAGTAAAAAATTCAAAATAATCTATTTTAATTAAATCATTGTCAAGAAAATCTATCAGGATTTTTAATTTAAGTAAACTCAGATGATTGCTGGTTTAGCATGAAATACATACATTGGTGATTATTTATCTTTTCAACATGTGTGTGATCAGGTGGGTCAGCAATATGAGATGGCACTGAGAGTGGTGGGTCGTGTGAAAGTCTGAGTTCAAACCCCGTATATATTACATATATGAGTGGTAGGTCATGTGAAAGTCTGAGTTCAAACCCCGTATATATTACATATATAAATGCAGGTTTAAACCTGTACAATGTATTAACATATCCACAAGAAAGTGCCACGCATCAGTGATTTTAATAAACTTGAAAGTTGACATTTGCAATTATAGCATTTAACAGTAATTGAAATTTTATATAATTGTAAAAGTTAATTTAAAAAATGAGCATTAAACTTGGATAGGAATACTTATTAGTGTAATTATCATTTCAAATGTGTAAATCTATACTCAATTGAACATTTCTTCTTGCTATTAGTAGATGAGTGTGATTAAACAAAAAGTTTTTAAAAATATTTTATGTCTTTTATATTAAAATAGATAAACAACACAATGAAGAAGTAAAGTTTATACTTGAAGAAATTGAAAAATATAGACATAGCTGTATAATGATAATGGATATTAAAATGTAGCAGAAAGAAATAAAAAAAAAAGTCATTGTGGATTGAATGTTAGAAAGGAAGAAAAGTGAAATATTAATTACTCTTTTTAAAAGAAAAAGTATCATCATAATGAAAGAAAAAATAACAAAAAAAAAGATACTTGGAAAGCTCCAGTTAATATAGATTTGATTTAAGCAGTTTAGAAAGAGTTTGAAATGTGAATTTTCATATTTTGGAATTGAAATAAGTTTGAACATAATTTTGCTGTTATATAAATGTAAATAATTTCCAAGAAAACAGGATTGAAAAGATATATATATATAATTTATAAAGAGAAATCGGGTATTAAAAAAATAGAAGTACAAAGGTAGACAATTTGGTGGTAAAAATTTAATTAATTTGCCCAAAAAAAGAAGAGGATATTTTGATTTAATAACTGCTAGAATAAAACTATTTATGTGGGGAAAAGCATTTTAGTAAAAGTCATCAAGAATAACTAAAACAAAATTATCTGTAAGGAAAATGAATGTAATGAAAAGATAGAAACGACAGAAAGTATTCATTGCAAAGATAAGATCAGGAATTATATTTTGAACAGCTGACAGAAAAATGCCATTTACTGAAAAGTTAAAAAAAGACAAAAAATAATTTAGCTTTTTCTTAAAAGTCAAAAAATAATTAGGAATACATCAATGAAAAAAACAAATAAAATTGATAGGTGGTCTTAAAGACAATAATCAGAAAAACAGAACAAGAAACAGAGACAGTGATATAAAATACTTTATGAAATTTAATGATTAAAGATTACTTAGTGGCTCTTCCAAGTTTAATACTTTATAAACTTTATTACTTTATTCATTCTTATTTTGTATATATTTTAATCATTTGCATTATTTAATATTTTCTAGACTCTGCATCTAACTAAATATTTCCATCATCTAAAAATTGTAATCTTAATGCATTATCTAGAAATAGGCATTTCAATATCTATCATTCTTGACAACATTATATGCTTTTAATGTTTCTCATGTATTTGTTTTTTAACTTTAAAATTCTGATTGTATAATATCCTATAATTGGGTTTTAGTTTTTGAAAGAATATTGTTTATAAAAGCCTAGTTTTACATTCACAATAGAGAACTGACAAACATTTATTAAATGCTTTTCTTCTAACACTGATACAATTTTTTAAACAAACAAAAAAAAGAAATGGAGTTCTAGGCAAATGAATACTTTGTTCTCTAATTTATTTCTAACATTATATTATTGAAATCCTTTGCCTACTATTGCTCACATTTTACAATTTAGTATTATTTACTTGTACTTTCCAAATTTTCAAGAAGTAAATATAACTTTTGTAATTCGTGAATTTTATTTTGTAGTTCCATAACAGCAGCAAAAAACTTGGAGGTGATTTTAATATTTCTCATTCATTATAATAAGTTTCTTATCCTAATCAATGTTCTAAACATCTTCAATAAAAAAAAAGTTTAAGAGAATACATTTCCCATCTTTTTTGTTTTGTAAAATTTTTGGATGTAGATATTCTGGATGCATTTGTATGTTATTTGGATTATATTTATGTTACATATTGATATGCTAAAATTTCAATCTCAAAAGTAAACTTTAAAAAAAAATCTATTAGTTAATGTCTATTTATAAGATCTTATTTTAAGACAAAAGAAATACTAATAGTGTACAGATGCACCCATAACTGGATAAAAAATAGAAAATCCTACAAGGCCAGAATTTCAGCAAGCAAAGAATGAATCCAAATATATTCCTAAGAAATTGATGTTATGGGAAGCATTTCTAGAAAATCTCTATTTTGTTTTGTTTTATTTTTATTCATTTCTCTCTATAATGTTGGTCTTACTGGACAACTTATATAAAGAGAATTGTGAAGCATTGATAAATGTTTTAATGTGCTTTAGATTAATGTAGCATTATTATATCATTTTTATTTAGGGATGTAAAGCTAAACTGCATATTGTAAAGTCATTTCCTTCTGAAGAAAGTCAAATTGTTTACAATATTTTATTAGCTCACAAAGCTATAATCTGTCAGTCTTATATTTCCAAATCTCAGGAGTATGTATAATTGCTACATTTTAGCATTTTAGTTTATGTTTTGTTAATATTTATTTAAATTTAATCATAATAATTATACTTTTACAGTTTTGGACTGATTTTTTCAAATATACATTTTAGATTACTTATAAATCGACAATTAACAGATGAAATAAAGGTACTTATCATCATTTCGTTTTAAAAAAAATGCTTAGCTTTTGAGTAATTTTTTTGCATCAAGATAATGATTTTCTTATTTATTTAATTTCTTAGTTTTTTTTCTTTGTTTTGCTTTAATGAAATTTATCAGCAGCATTTTTTGTACATTACTTTGTTAATTCCTTGACATTTAAAAATTGTATCATATATTGCTTTAAAAAATTAGATATGATGGCAGAATTGTGTTAGACTTAAAAGTTAATCTAATCTATAATTAAAATAGATTCCTTTGTGATCTAATATTTTGTGCACATTCATAATTTATACTATAACAACAGATTTCAGTTTTTATAGTGTCTTGTATTTTTCTTAGTTACTTGTAAAATAATTAGATAAAGAATTAACAATAAATGGGTTTGAATTTAGAAATAGTAACTAAGAAAATTTATCAAATTTAAAAAATGATCTAATATTTTTTTTCAATAATTATTGAAAACATATGTAAAAATGCTCCTTAACATTTATAGAATTCATGAAAAACTTAAGTATTAAATCTGTAAAAAAAAAAAAAAGAAGTTTACACACTAATATAAACATGCAAATTTCTACAAATTAATTCATCAAAACCTGGGTCCAATAGAAAAATCAGTTTTTTAAAAAAATGCAAAGAAATTTAAGCCCAATGGATTGTAGAGACATGTGTTTATGAAGGAAAATAATAATCAGTGTACTTTGTTCATTCTATATTCATTGAAATATCAAAAAATAAAAGTAAAAAAAAAGACATCATAAAAAATAATTATAAGAAAATGCAAAAAAAAAGTATGTAACCATTCAAATTAATCCACAGAATTTAAATCTTTAGCTCATCTGATAATTAGAACTTTTTCTTTCATGTATATATATAACACTAGCAAATATTCCCACATATTACTGCTATCTAGTGAAAGCTCTAGCAATAAATAAATGCTAGAAGGTTATTATAATCCTGATTCAGTACTTTCCAATATCAGATTACTTTCTAGAATTTTTTTTCTCATGTCATAGCATCAGCTGGGAAGTGAACCCGCTAACCCGGGACAACTGCTTGTAAAGCAGCTGTTACTGACCTCTTGACTACCACTGAGGAGTCTTGGATTAATTACTAGAGCTTGCATTAGGTGACACTACTGCATGAAAAAATTTGATACTGTTTTAACAACTTATTGTAACGGTATACTATATGCCGTTACATTAATTTAAAATTAAAATAAAAACTTAAGTTCGTAAATAAAAATTGATTTATTAAAAAGAAAAAATGTAACTTAAAAACTGAAAATTGAAAGTTATATTTAACATATATATTGTCGCTCAGATGGAAAACTTAAACTATTTTAAGAAAAAAGTATTTGAAAGTATTTTTTTTTTGTAAAAAGTAAAAATATAAAGATTGATATTTTGAAAATAGAAATAATGTTGATTTCTATAATCTTGGAAAATGGAAATGATTGTTTTATTAATTAAATGATTGTTCTAAATCACACTAGCCCTTGGGGCACTCAAATAATTAAATGGTCAGATAAGAGAATAAAAAGAAATTAAATGACCAATGCAAGCATGAAACCACAGCATGGACTATAAATGAAACACGAGAGGAGATTTGCTGATAAGAGGCTAATAAAAGTATAAAACCCCAAATTTTTTAATTCAAGGGGGATTATTATTATTATTGTTGTTGGAGAACTGACTTTGAATCTTTATATGAACTATAGCTGTATTGCATACTTCACGATGTAGAAGTCTGCAATAGATTTAATTTCTTAACCAGCTGAGACCTCCCTATGACAGTTATGGACCAAAAGGAATGGCAAGTAGCGGCTTCATTTTTTTTTTTTTTTAAAAAAAAAGGTGCTTGTCTTATAGATAAAGACGCCATTCGATGGTGCCATTTCACGCTAAAACTATAAAATACTGCCATTCCTGGGCCATTGATTTTAATCATTTTGATGTGTTTTTTGTAATGCAAAAATAAAAACAAAACAAAATCATCTTTTTTTAAATATTATACAAATTAAATGATAATAATAAATGTAAAATAAAAATAAACAAATTACAATTTGATTCGTGTTTTTTATTTTGCTTTATTAGAAAAATCAATTTTCTATCGGATATTTTTTTACTGGGGTTACGGCTTTTTTTGTTGTTGTTTAAAAACTCATAATCGAAATAAAAACTAAAATTTCTTGGTCTTCCTTTTACATTTTATTTCTACAGAGAAACAGATATTATTGTGTTACCGCTATTTTTTAGTCTTCATTTTTTTTTTTTTTACAGACAAACAGATATTACCGCTATTTTTTACTTCAAATAGAATGACAACAAAAAGTAAAAGTTGTTAGGGTTAGGTTTAGGGTTAGTTTGAAGGCTAGGTTTAGGGTTAGTTTTAGGGTTAGGTTTAGGGTTAGTGTTCTGTTGTTTGTAATGCTAAAATAAAAAATATCAAAATCGTATTTTTGTAAATATTTTTTTTTAGTAACATATATAAAATAAATGATAACAATAAATGTAAACTATATTTAACAAAGCATAACAGTAGTCGGAGAAAAGAAAGTAAAACTTTTTTAAACAACAACAAATATATATATATATCTAGAAAATGTCTTCATTACTTATTAACCATGTTTATAATATATGCTTTTTATGAAATTTAGAAAAACCGTGCAGAATTGTACTTTTCTTACTGGATATTTTTGTGTTACCGCTCTTTTTTGCTTCAAAAATATACAAATGGTAGAATCTTGTTTGTCTCATGGAATGTTACAAACAGTACATTACTTGACGCGTTACCTAATTCCAACTCACTTTACACTTATATCTTATCAACATTTTCCAACTTAAAACTTCAATACAGTACGGTGTAAAAAGTCTGGTAATTATTACTTTAGAAAATCTGAACATTTCAATGTTCTAAAATAAAAAAAATCCAATGAAAACAACATTTCAATCCAATTTAAATACACACACCCTCTCACCAAGCCGTAACCATTTTATAAACTGTGCAAATTCGGAAAATTTATTTGCTGTGATGCGACATACATGCTGTACTGTGATGTGACATAGTGACCTGCATTCTGTAGCACAACAAAAAAGTTGTATTATAGAAAATGCGGGTTTGAACGTGTCAGCCATGGAAATGGCATTTTTATGGGTTTTAGGACAAAAATGGTGCCATAAAGCGGCATCTTTAGCTATAAGACTAGAACCAAAAAAAAATGGACAAACAGTCTACATAAATGATCATGAAGATGGACCTCTAAATCTGTAGAATCTGTAAAGTATAAACTTTTACCAATTGAACTTTCTTTTAAATAAATACAGTATATCTTCAATAAGTAATCAATCCATAAAAAAAAAGTAATGTAAATAAATGGACTTTTATCTGACCAAGAATAGAACTCTAAATCAATTATAATATTTATTTTTATATAAGTTTTCTATTTCAATCATTTCCATTTTTTTTTATTATTTATTTATGTTTGTATTTAACTAGATTATTTATTTCTATCTGTTAATTAAAATGTATTAAATTTAAGTTGGGGGTGGATAGCTATATAGATTCATTAAGTTTATGTTAGTTTAAGGGGTTTTAATTTCAGGCTATTCGTCTCGTAGTTACGTCAATGCTGGTGGAGGGATATATGCGTGTTTATATCAATGTAATAATGTTAAGCATGTTTAGCATACAGGGCAATGTGCCCAACTGAATACATGACACCAAAGATGTAGTCATGGCATTGCAATGGATGCAGATGTATTTCCTGCACCATTGACCCCTTTTTAGCTATATGGATAGGGACTGTAAGTCTAGACCGCTCTCCCCCATATGTAGCATTTCTCTTTAATTATTGTATATACATGATTCGTTCACCAGACAGATGCACATCCCTGTACTGGATGAGGATTATGTCCCTCAAATAATATGCTGTCAAATGCACATTCCTGTCAGCGTGATTTTATGCTAGCATCTTCATATTGCGTTGGTTGCGCTATATATCTGGAAGCAGGTGTTGGTTTGGCTACAAAGTTTTAGTATGAGATTGAATGATTTGTTTTGAAAAGTTATTAACTGGAATCTATGTAGCCTATCTATACTCAACATGCTAAAGTAAAAATTATTAAAATGTCCATCTGTGCAGACTATTTAAAATAGTAATTAAAATTTAAAAATTAATGTTAAAACTTAAATATAAATTTTATTCCTCAATTTTAAATGTGCATTAATAAAATCTGTTGTGTTATTAGTACTGGAAGTGAACTAGTTTATTCTTTTTAATCTTTATTAAAAATATATTTTAATAAATATGTTTTAAATCTCTGCTACTCCATGAGCTAATGGCAAGGGCTGACAGCTGTGGTAAAATATCTATATAAAAATTAGATCTTTAACAGCGCAGATCTGCTTACTCTATAAATTTACTAGGTTCGAGTAGCCTAGTGTCATCCTGTAGTGCAGATATGGTAAGACTGGAGATTTCTTATCAATCTCTGACCATTATATTTTGTACATATAAGCAAAAGTGATTGTGTGATATTTTAATGGCTATATGTGTATAAATTGAGAAAATAGGCTATTTTCTTGACTAAGTCAATAGTTTACTAGACTGTAATGAAATTAGGAATGCTGGGAATTAATTTGTATTAAAAAGAGGTAAACAAATTCATATGATACTAAATATCAGACATTAAATTGATGATTATTAAAAATAAAAACAATAAATATGAAGAAATATAAAATAAAACTAATAAGTATCATAAGAATGCAGTGGTAGATGACAGATTTCAGATATTAAAATCATCAGATTGAATCCAGTTCTGACACTATTGACCCATTATTATTATTACCACTATTATTACAGCATTAAATTAAGAAACAGTATAATGAATTTGATGAATTACACATTCAATCTTTTGAGAATAATTAGCCTATCTTCTAAAGCTTATGCAAAACTGAATAATTATTAGTGCAAGAAATCTGGAATAGTTCACTTCTAAAGGCAAGGTCAGATATGACATCCATCCCTCTGGCTAAAATTAGCCCTGGAGTAAGTAGTCATCATGCTGGATGATATTGTTGATGGCTTCCAAGTTGTTCCTGGATGTTTGCTGCTGCCTTGATTTTGATGTTTGTCTTTCCTGCTTGATGTACTTGCCCCAGGTTAAGTTATTGCTTTTATCAGCTTCTCTTGTGTGGTTGAGTCTTAGCTAGTTGAGATGGCAGTGATGTTGATGACCATCTTCTGTTTGCACAACAACATTTATAGAGACCCTTTAGTTGAGTTACCACTTCTGGTATCCATTTTGTAAACCCGTAGAACATATGGCATATCTTCTTGAAGTTTTATTTTCTTTTTTATTTTCTTGTTCAAGTTTGGAATTAGGCTTCATGGTTGATAGAATAGTTCTTAAGGGTCTGTTGAATAACAGGTTCTGCTGGAGTCTTCCCTATTGAGGTGCTCAGTGTGGAGTGCTGCTCTAGCAGAATCCTGGCAATTCTGGTGTTCCAACTTCCCATATCCATTTTTGTTATCAGCTTCTAGTACCAATCTGTCTCCCTGATCATTATTTTCAGGGTAAAATGGAGAGCTGTTCATGAGTTTGATGTTATTAGTGCAGAAGTATTTGAATGCACCAGTTAAAAAAGCTGTGTCATTGTCAGTCACAAGTGTTTTAGGAAGTCCATGTATGGAAAATAGCCTCAGGTCTGTCATGGCTGTGGAGTGAAGAGATGATATCTCGACAACTCCCAGACACTTGGAGAATGAACCCACTATTACCAATAACAGTTTGCCTTTTTGTAGACCAGCATTGTCCAGATGGAGTCTCAACTAGGGCCCTTCAGGTTTGGGAAACTGGACTCTTTTGTCTTTTATTGGCAGGATCACACATGTTAGGTCCTACCTTAAATGCTGACATTGAAGCCATAAGTCCACCACTTCTGGCAGTGCAAAATGAATCGGACAATGCCAGCAAAAGATAAAAAAAGTCCAATGGCCCAAACTTGGAGGGTCCTAATTTAAACTTCATCTGGATGATGTTGGTCCATAAAAAGGAAAACTGCTGATGATAGTGGTGGTTCATTCTCCAAGTGGCTGGAGGTTGTGGAGATACCATCTCTTCACAGCCACAATAAAAGCTCTGAGAAATCTATTTGCCACATATGATATTCCTAAAATATTTTATGGCTGCCAATGGCACAGCTTTTTAGCTGGTGCATTCAAAAGCCTTCTGCACTAATGACAACACTGAACTCATTTTAACCACTCCACCTGAAAGTAATGGTCAGACAGAGAGATTGGTATAAGAAGCTGATAACAAAAATGGATAGGGGAAGTTGGAACACCAGAATTTCCAGGACTCTGCTAGTGCAGCACTCCACACTGAGCATAGCAATAGAGAAAACTCCAGCAGAACTGTTATTCAACAGACCCTTAAGAACTATCCTATCAACCCTGAAGCCTGATGCCAAACTTGAACACAAAGAGAAAAACAAAATAGAACTTCAAATAGGTACACAAGTACTATGCCATATGCACTATGGATCCACAAAATGGATACCAGCAATGGTGACTCAACAAAAAGGTCTATACTGTCATTGTGCAAACAAGATGGTCATCAACATCATTGCCATCTCAACCAGCTAAGACTCAACCACACAACAGAAGCAGACAAAAGCAGTAACCAATGGACAAGTACATCACCCAGGAAAGACAAACATCAAAGTCAAGGTGTAAGCAAACATCCAGGAGAAACTTCATCAAGCAAAGAAAAGAAGCTAAGGACAACAATGAACAGAAGCCACCAACAAAGCAGACATGTTCAGAACATCTTGATGACTCATCCTCGAGTGCTAATTTTCGCCCAGAGGAGGGATGTCATATCTGACCTTGCCTTTAGAAGTGGACTATTCCAGATTCCTTAATGGATTGGCTAGCCCCCAGTCTCTATCCAATGGGGATAAATCCTTCATTGGGGTTTGTGCACATAATCTGAGTGTTTCCAGATAGGATAGAGGATCTACCATTAAGTTACAGCCTTTTTGGAGGCAAGGCACCTCTGCCATTAGCAAAGGCATTTTTTCTAGTCATTAGCATGATGTTCATGCAGTGAGGCAGATCCACCTAAGGTCTGAAAACTGCTACATCCACAGGTGACTCAAGGCAAGCTATCCTGCTCAGCCAGAATCTGAACTAGATCTGACTCAAGGTAAGCTATACTGCACAGCCAGAAGAGTCATACTTAAACTTGCAAGACAGGTTATTCATATAGCTGGAAGTGAGTTCCATTGTTCAGCATGACTACCTCAGCATTAAATTGTATAGACCATATTTATATGCTTTATTAACTAACATGTGTGTATATTTTTGTCACTATGCTTTATTAACTAACATGTGTGTATATTTTTGTCACTAATAAATTATACATATTAATTGTTGAGTAGTGTCATCTTCTGTCTGTTGGTTTGGAACTGAACTTGTAAGTTTAGCCAAACACAATAGCATATAAAACAGAGAATTCTGATTTTAAGTGAAATATGAACTTCTTTATTACATAGAAGAAAACTGCATAAAAATAAAATTGCATTAAAAAATAAGCATAAAAAGAGATCCAGGTATATATTTCAGTTCCATTAGCTTTTAATAGTAAAGATAATTTCTTTGAGTTTTGAAATTATTATTTATCAAATAACTTTTTACTTGTTAAAATGTAGACTCCATTCTTCAGCAGTTTTCTTAAATAATTACTTGATGTTGAATTGATTTCTTTTTTCTCAATAGCTTTTAAAATTTACTTAATAAAATAATTGGCAGATAATCCAAAATCCTTTTAACTAGTCATTTTTGCTGAAATATTTGCTCACTAGCCTGGAAGATTAAGTCATACATATCATTGGTTTAATATAAGGCAGGGGTCCCCAACCTTTTTGCACTTAAGAGCACATTCTATAATACTGGTCAGGTGATGGGCACCATTTATTTTTCAACCAGGTGGCGAGCACCATTTATTTTTTCAATGTAAATTTATAGTTGGATATTGTTAATAATACACTTAATGTACAAAAAAATATTTATTTCAAAAATAAAATTTTAACATATAATTAATGTTTATATTTTTACGCTGTAAAAGTATAGTATGCCCTACAATTTGATTACAATATAATAAGAAATTTAAAAAATTAAATTTATTTGTATCAGATAAATAATTTTTTATCGTGTTCAGATAGCGGTGGGCACACGTAAAATGATCTGCGGGTGCCATGGTGCCCACAGGCATAGGGTTGGGGACCCCTGATATAAGGTTTGGGTTCATGAAAGTTCTATTGAGAACTGTTTACAACAATTATGTTAACTCTAGAACAATAGAAACTTTCTAACTTCAGTTTGATAATGTTTCTATATTGTCTTCTAATTTTAAAAATAAACCAATATGAAGAGGATTCTCCATATAGTAGTGCCATCTTGTGCTAACAAGAGCAATCAATGGATGCCAGAAGGCTTGTGCATAAAATCCCTATCTAGTGCCTACTCATCCAATATCCCCAGACTAGTTTCTGGCTTGTGGCCTTCATCAGTGAGGAGCCTTGGATCTGAGAGCACTGCACCTAGATCTTAGGATCTAATGCAACCCTCCAGCACTCACCTTTTAACTCTATTAAACTACAAAACTATGAGAATGAAATTGAAAACACTATTAATATTTTCAATCCAAGCTCAATAGCCTATATAGTCATATGGGTCTGAACTCAATTCAGTACCCATACATTTTGGTGTCTTTGGCTCTTTAACAACCATAGCCACCACTATCCTATTAGGCAGGATTGGTGTTAAACCACTAAACATCACATGATCACTTTCTCATACTAGCACAATAATTGTTATTAAACAATCCAAAACAAAGCAAAACTCTCCATATAGTAGTGCCATCTTGTGCTAACAAGAGCAATCAATGGATGCCAGAAGGCTTGTGCATAAAATCCCTATCTAGTGCCTACTCATCCAATATCCCCAGACTAGTTTCTGGCTTGTGGCCTTCATCAGTGAGGAGCCTTGGATCTGAGAGCACTGCACCTAGATCTTAGGATCTAATGCAACCCTCCAGCACCCACCTTTTAACTCTATTAAACTACAAAACTATGAGAATGAAATTGAAAACACTATTAATATTTTCAATCCAAGCTCAATAGCCTATATAGTCATATGGGTCTGAACTACTATATGGCACTACTATATGGAGAGTTTTGCTTTGTTTTGGATTGTTTAATAACAATTATTGTGCTAGTATGAGAAAGTGATCATGTGATGTTTAGTGGTTTAACACCAATCCTGCCTAATAGGATAGTGGTGGCTATGGTTGTTAAAGAGCCAAAGACACCAAAATGTATGAGTACTGAATTGAGTTCAGACCCATATGACTATATAGGCTATTGAGCTTGGATTGAAAATATTAATAGTGTTTTCAATTTCATTCTCATAGTTTTGTAGTTTAATAGGGTTAAAAGGTGGGTGCTGGAGGGTTGGCGTCTAGATCCTAGTGCCTCGACCCAGGCTCCTCCCTGAGAAGGCCACAAGCCAGAAACTAGTCTGGGGATATTGGATGAGTAGGCACTAGATAGGGATTTTATGCACAACCCTCTGGCATCCATTGATTGCCTTGTTACAAGATGGGAGAGTTTGTTTGTTTTGGATTGTTTAATAACAATTATTGTGCTAGTATGAGAAAGGACATGTGATGAAGAGGATTATGAATTTGTTGTTAAAAATAATAAACTTGGTATCATTGCTTAATTACCTTCTCTTAGCAAATTTGATAAATTTCTAATTAACTCCTAACAACAGATTCTCAATTTTTCAAAAGTAAAAACGTATTTTTAAGTAAACATTATCAAAAAATAAAATCAACTTATATGTATATATTTTTAAAAAATTGAAATTTAAAGAATGAAAGAAACAATGCTCTTCATATTTCTTTTTTACAAAATAAAAAAAAATGTTTCTTTTTTTTTTTTGCAGTTAAAGTAAATATATATATATATTGTGCCATTACAATTTAGTCAGTAGCTAAATTTGTAGTAATGTGCATGAAAGAAAATGTGGAACAAAAATCATCACATTTTTATATAGTAAAGGAAGCTGTAGGGCACCCAAGTTTAAACCCTACAAGATCAAGTTCTGAAAGCTTAAGACAAAAAGAGAGTGGGGCAACAGTTATGCTCTTTATTTATTTGTGTGTTGATAAAACTCAAACAGAATAGTATACACATTTAATTATTCAATATTTAATTTTTTTGTTAAAAAGTAGAGTAATAACACATATATAGGCAGTGTGGGTATAAGCTATTTAATTATTGCATATTTCAAATATTAAACTCTCTTCAAAGCTAACCTACATTTACTAGATTCTAATATTTTATTCTATATCTATTTTTTTTTTAAAGTTGTAATTTGGGGTTTGAAGGTTAAGGATTTAATTTTGGATATTGAGATTGTAAATTTCTAAAAAGCATTTAGATTATTTTATATGCCTGTTTTATAAATGATAGTGTGTGTGTGTACATTGAACAAATAAATCTAGATTTGTACATATTAAAAATGTTAAAGAAAAAAAAGACAATTCTGTTAAATTATTTTTTTTTACCCAAAGGTTTTGTTATAAAAGTTTCTTGTTTGTATCTGCATTTCTCAAGACTCAGAAGTCCAGCTAGAAATCTTCAAAGAGAAGATTTGGAATTTTATGGTGGTGTGAAATTTGTCAGTGAAGTGAGAAGGGAAACATTTAAGATAATTTTACTTGAAAAACAAATTAAGCTTTCCAAAAATCATGTAAGTGCAAGTTTCTTATATTGTTTGTTACTATCACTCTAACTAAGAAAATAAAGTATAAAAACCTGTCTGGGAAAAATCAGAAAAGAGATTTTAAAATATTGAAACTAAGGAAGACAAGCATTTTAATTCTGTCAGATATCAATTTTAAAAATCATTTTTAATATAAAGGTTGTTTTGTGAAGATTAAAAACAGCATGCAGGTTGAAAAAAAAATTTTTTTTTCATCTGTTTACCAGACTGCCAGAGCTAGCATATCATATAGAAAAAAAAATGTCTTGCCTGAAATTAAAATATTATACACCTGATGACTGATTGAAAAGAAAAATTCGATATTTTAAGCAAAAGAAACATTCACCTGCATTTGAAAGCTGAAGAAAAATGATTAATCGACTGATAAGTATTAAATCATTTAGTACAAATTAAATCATCTAGTACAATTATTCCAGTGACTGAATTTATACCCAGTAAGAAAAAATTGCAAATGAGAGAACAACTGATATACTCTAATGGAAGAATTATGCTTAACAAGGAAGGGAAGAAAAAGTTCCAGTGGCAAATAATATCACCATAACCATTAAATAATTACAAGCCTCAAGAAAAAGAAACCATGATTGCTGCAAAAGTACGAACATTAACCAAGGTAAGTTTGAACCTGTGGGACTGGTAATATGAATTTTCATTAACTATTTTTTTTTTATGATCTCAAAGACTATTTGTAACATTTAGAGATGAAGTTTTTTTTTAGAACTTTAAAACAACCATAATTGGTTGAAACCAAAATTTTCTTCAATAAGAATAGTTATAACCCTGAGTAATAATTTTATGTATACCCAGCTTATTAATGAAGTTTATTTTCTAAAGGGTATTATTGTATACCAATCTAAAATTATGAAATGTTTGTTGATATGTAAAATATTTTTTGTACTATTATTTTGCTTTTAAATAATGTTTAGTTATAAGGGGATAAACACACATACACAGTAATATATTAAATTGTTACATGTATACCATTGCGTGTGAATGGAAAAATAATAAACATATATAACTTTAAAAATATTAGATTATTTTTGTTTTGATTTAAAGAATAGCGATCTCCAAGCTTAACAGGAAGGGGGAGAAGCAATTTAAAAACTTGTTTCTGGAAATCTTTTTCTTTTCGGTTTAACTAACACATTTTCTACTTCATCATTCTATTCTATATGTTAAGTTTAGATGTATAAAGATCAAAAGTATGTGTGCCAAAGAGTGAATATTTTTTTTTAAATGAAATATTTTCTTGTGAAGAGAAAACTTTAGCAAACTCAGTATCCAATTTAATATACATTATATATCTTTGACATGGAAAGGGGGAAGAACACAAAATTAATCTTATGATTGCCAAATAATCAATTATTATTATCATTATTGTTCATATAAATTCTTAGTTTTATCTTTAAATTGTTTGTATATGTTCATAATAAATTAATAAATGTTAAATTGTTTTATTAAATGAGGCATATATATTTCATTGAGAGTATTCTTTATTAGTTGTGATCATTCATCATCAATGGTTAATAATAATTATTTAAGATGTAATTAGATATGCTAAGATTAAACAAGAGTTATGAATTTCTTTAAAAATTACATTTTATGATTAGGCTTAGTCCTAAAGCTGTGGATGGAACTATTATTGTTATCATTATCATCATCATCATCATCATCACATTTGAATTAATGAGCTAGATAAATGTTTAAAGGCCATAAATAAAGAGTGAATTCATGGTATTTAGTTGACATTCGTGAATATTTATAATAACCACTATTCCATCATCTATATCATGCAAGGATGAGTGAATTTCCATCCTAAATTAATAGTATAATCTGAGCTAGTAAAACTTATAAAGATATTGAAACACATTTATTATGTTAAGATTTAGGAGATGATTTCTGTCTAATGAATTTTATATACTCCACTTTAGTTTAAGGATGTTTTATGTTTACCTAAATGTGAGGGCATACAGTGATATGGGTCTAAAAGTAAAATCCTCCATTTTTGTTAGAAATAAAGTACCAAAAAGGGATTCAAACCCGGTACATGTGAAAAGGTTATAAGATATAACTGTGTCTAGGTTCAGATAATCTAGTGGTGCCCTGCTAGACCATATTCACTTGTTATTTACTTAAATATGCACTTGACATCAAACCAAGAGATGAAAGTGGATAAAATCTACTGTCTGTATACCTGAGAAGATATTTTATTGAGTTACCAGTGTACTCACCCACTTGATGTTATTTCCTGAGTTATAATAGTTTGTTCTTAATAATTTGTTTATAGTTTCTACTTGTTTATTGTTGATGCAATGCCTGCCAAACTAGGGTTTGAAATAGGCCAGACACCTGAAATGACTAATCTCCAAACATTAGTGTGTCTAATTATTGATATTATGATATCTTTAGAAATTTTAAAGAGAAATTGATGAATTTAAGCCACCGATATTTTTATTTATAATGAATATTCTGATCATTGATAAATTTCAATGACTATTTATGTGTATGAGTCTCCTTAATAAGTTTCATTTAATCAAAGTCCCCTTATTATGATTGATAACTCATCAGTTTGATCGTTTGTTAAATAGCTTTTACTCAGCAAGTTGCATATTTTAATTCTTTTCTCTTTGATATAAAATTTACGTTACCATTTTTCATTTATTAAGTTATGGATTTTTTGATATTTTAATATATTTGTTTAATAATAGACTATTCAGATATCTTAATTCTTTTGATCCAGTTTATTTATGTTACAATATATATTACAATGTTTATCATTCTCTCAAAATATTTTTTAAAAGTTTTTCAAAAATAAAAAATGTTTTAAAACTTTACAATATTTTATTTGGAGTAAGACGGAGGATAGAGAAAGTTGAAAGAATAGAATAAGATCTGATGAAGACTGCATGGTGCAGTCGAAACTGTAATCAATAATAAAAGTTTTTTGCTGAAAAGTGAAAGAGTGTAAGATTTTTGAAATTCAATATTTAATATTTTAGTTGCTAATATTAAGTAATATTATGGGGTTATGAGGCTAGAATGTCAAATGATAAATTGATTAATGATTCCTGATGAATATATGTAATTAATTAAATCTTTCAGATTTACAATCAGTTTTTTAAAAGCTTTATAAATTTTAATATAAAATTTTCCAGACTACTCTTTCTCTCACTATACATGCACTTCACAGAAAACCCCTATTCATCACATGAAAATGCATGTAAGTCATCAGTGAATTCACGAATTGTCAGGAATTCAAGCTTAATCCTTAAAATGGCAATCTTAGGAAAGATTGGTTAATTTTATGTCCTAATTGAAATTCAGAATATACATTAACTAGTTGTAATTAGAGAGATCCTTTTGTATTAGAATTTTTTGAATTTCATTTTTTTTCCTTTTATTTTCTGAATCCTCAAGACAATCACTATCAAATTATTTAATATTTTCAATTGCAAAATTAGTTCTTGAGATATATTTTTTTTTTTTTGAAGCAGCTAAGATGGGATATGGGGGATTAATTTGATATGCTTGAATCAAGATCAGTTTGTTCATAAATACTCTTAACTATTTTTCACAGATCACTAATTTATAAAAGGATTAATAATTTGAACAACTTTTTAATAAGAAAAACATTAACTTTAATCTACATTATGTAATTCATTTATATTACTTTTCATCATTTTATTCTTATGTTATAGTCAAACTCTCTATCTTAATAATCTTAATGTCACAATCACTGAGCTTATCAAGACAAACAAATTCTGCATTTTTCGGCAATAGAATTAATTGGAACAAAGTTTGTATGATCACAATGACAGGATGTGGTGATTTCGTTAATTGTAACAGTAATTAACATATGTATTATTAATCTAAATATAAATTTCCTTATTGACTTTTACCTGCTTAATAATAAATTTTTATAAACTACAAGATATCACTTGAGAATATTGAATGGTTGCTTACACTAATTCATTGTGTCATTTAGCAAATTTACAAAGCTTGATTTTTTTAAAAAGAAGGATATTTATATTTGTTATATTATTCATTTACAAGCACACATACATTCTTTAATACATTATATATAGGATTATTTTCCAATTACTTTTATTAAAAGATTTAGTAATAACACTATATTTTTGATCAGTCTTTTGCTACAAAAACTTTTAGAGAAAAATGATCCTGTATAATTAAAAATTTTATTCAGACTTTTCAGCTACATTGAAAGGTTAGAGTAAGAAATCAGAAATTGTCTGTCACTTTTGTCTAAATCTATGAGCTTAATTATAGATGTACTAGGTTTTATCAAAGAGTTGAAGCTTTTTCTCACCTATATATCTAGTATATTACTAACCAAAAAATAACATATTGTAACTTTATCTTTAGTAACACATTCATCTGTTACATTGTTTTATTTGCCCAGTAGTTAAGTAGGTGATCATCATATGCCCATACTCATTGTAAATTCATTTATAAGATGCTATTTAATTATTTTAAATTGATGTTATCATTTCATTGCTTTATGTGCATTGCTGACTGAATACAGTTATATCGTTAAACATTTTGAATTTATTGTTTTAGCTTGATCCAACCAAACGAATTCAAGACAACGGAAATGATGAGAAATGTTTTCAACATTTTAACATATTACAAGTTGAGAGCATTGAAAAAGAGCAGAATATGGAAAATCTAAAGTTATCTCCTGAAAATGGTAATTGTAATTAATATCTTAACAAAATTCTATTAAATAAATAAATTCTACAAATTTATTCACACTTAGATTATAAAATATATTAGAACAATTAAGAAGGATTATCATTAGTAATAAATCCATAGTATCATCAATTTTATTTTTAAAACTTTTATTAAAAGTCGAGTTTATGTGATTATTTACATCAAGCATAGATGTCTTTTTGTGTGCAAAGAGTCTCATGAGATACAGCTTATTATGAATTAAACCACACCATTAAAAAAAATTCACATATATTACCTTTGTACTGGCAAAATCATAAATTAAGTATGCTATATAAAAAGTAATAAAAAGTTGCATATGATTTTCAGGTCCTAAATTGTCAATGCCTGATTTATATAAATATATATACTTAAAATGTTAAGGTTACATATAGAAACCGTTTTTTTTTAGTATTAAATGTAAACAAATGAAGTCATGTAAAACTCAGTTTAATAAAATTAGTATTTTAAATGCATTCATCATCAAGTAAACTAGATATAAAAGTTAGGTACATTTTTAAATAGCTCCCACAAGGCAAAGATCTATCCAATAGTTCCCCATTGAGTGATAGTGCAGATAATCATTACTTACCAGCCTTACCATCTGTAAAATAAAGAGTGTTTTTAGAACTTTCTATTCTTGTTTTGTCTTCTAGCTGAGAATATCTAAGCATCAACTTACCATTGATATTTAATGCCTAATTATATATACATTAAAGAAAAACTCAAGCTATATATCCTGAAAAAAATAGAATATTACACACAAATTCAAACTGTAGGATATTGGGTATGGGCAAATTTTCTACTGTACTGATGTTAAAGTTACTTCAAAAAATGTAGTGAAGTTTGCTTCAAATGCTCTCTTTAGATTATTTTAAAATTCCTTAATTGCCCTTTCTGCTATGGCTTCCACGATAAGAGTCCAAAAAAATTAATATAATGTAAATCTCACTGTACCAATTTAGTAACTTATAATGTTATTAGCAAATAATTCATTTTACAAACAATAATATTAACAAAAGGAAATCAACATTTTAAAATTTAGTTACTTTGTCTTAATATAGTTTTTTTTTTTTTAAAAAAAAAAAAAGATTGCAGTAAAGTTGCCTTTGGTATATCAGGTATACTGATATTTTAACATATACAGAATGCAAGAATGGTATATTTGTAAAACATATGACTACTTTAAATATATGTATTGTAGCTGTGTATATCCAACTACAAGCATCAAATATTAATATTAAATATAACAATAATAAATAACTTTTTTTTTTATTCTAGACACTCAATAGATAAAAGGTTAAGTTTTGTTTTTCTAATTGTGTGTATGCATATCTTAGCATTGTATCTCAAACAAATATTTGTGTATATAAATTTAAAAAAAGATTTTGTTAATTAATTATAAAACTAATCAATGGAAAGAAAAAAGGAACAAACACTCAAAGCAAAGTAAGGTTACTAAAATGATTAATTCCAAATTGAATTCTTAAGTATCTAAATTTCATTTATATAAATGTATTGTACTGAAATGAATTCATATTAATAAAAAGAGTAATATTTTTCTGTTCTTTCTTTTTTTGTTTCCATTATGAATCATAGGGTTTAATTGACTGTTTTTTAATAAACACAACATTAAAATGGGATTTAGATGTTTTGATGGAAGTGATTAAGTTATTTTTCAAAAAGGTGTTTACTAACTTATAAAAAGGGCAATGTCTGCATATTGCTGATATAGAGTGTGGTGTAGAAAATTTTACTGTGAAGATCAACATTGAATAGTGTATCTACACATAATAAGTTGAAGAAATGTTATATTGTGTTCCTATTTAAATAATGGTATCATACATGTATGATTTAAATTATAGCAGAATGAATTGTTAGAAGCTCATGTGATCCATCTCTTAGCTATCACACTGGCTCCTCGAAGGAAAAAGTAGTGTTATCCAGTTTTTAAATGAGAAATGTTCTAGCAAAAGAAGAAAGCACAATTTCTCTATCCCAGCTCTATCTTATGTGTTTATTTATATGTGTCTCATCCAAGAAAAAAAGATAAAATTTATTTATACCTGATAACTATGCCACCAAAGGGTGACAAAATTTTGAATCAGTCACACACCCAATTAATGGAGAAATATTATGAATTATTTGTATGGAATAGAGCAAGTGTGCTCTATTTTGCAACTATATAAATTTTATAACTTTTTAAAAAAATCACATGGATTAACTTGTTCATCTTCAATCAAATCAAGAAAGTGTATAGGAGTAATAAGTAGACTAAAACTCATATAACTCAATTGACAAAATGGGAAATAATCCCAAGAATTGTTACAGTTGGAATAATTAAAGTGTAAGATTTTTTTTATGTAACTACTTTTTACCAGAAAAATATTAACAAAACTAAAATAAGAGTTACTATTTTCAATATTATATATATTCTAACCATGCCATATGTAGTCTCACTTCTGGGGCAGTATAGTATTAAATAAAAATGGGTTAGCTCAGTTAATGATTATGTTCGGTTAAATGCAAATAATTAATAAATAAAATATTCTGCATTAATATTAAATGTTTCACTAGCTCAAATTCAAAATAAGAATAAGGTTCAGTTTATAAAATAAATCAATAAATATTTTTAATTTCATGAGACTTGGGAGTGAAAATACAGATGCCAAGATAGATTACATTGAGCCAATATCCCACAGGATACTACCTCAATGGCATAAGAATACTATCCCCCCTATTACTATCTCAAATAAATAAACTTATAGCATTCTTAAAACTTTAATAAATCCTACTCATTAAGATTAAACTAATAATTAAATCTTAATCTTTTATTTACAATAATTTAGCTCAATAAAATCTCAGGTTCATAAAATTATTCTAAGATAATTAAAATCACTGTAGTAAAACATGATAAGGGATTTTTATGTCATACTCTACTACACTTAAATTAATAATAATAAATAATAATAATATTCTTCATTGGATGGACTAACTTTATGTATCTTTTCTTCACTATAATTTTATTACCATAATAAAAGTATAAAATACTATAATATAATCTTTTATCTTCATATAATAATGTAAGAATAATGTGGTAGTATTAGATAATCTGAAAAAAAATCAATGTGTGGCAATGGATAGCATTATAATTCAGTGTACCATTATGATAATTGATTTATGACCATAAGATAATATAAAATGTGATTACTTAAATAAATAAATACCAAGAAAATATTTGAATTCTTAAAATAATTCTTTATTTATTTCTGTGCAAAAATTATATGTTTGATTTTACTATTCTGGATGTATCACGCATTTGAATGGAAAAGAAACAGTCTTAACACACAAATTTTTGAAAAAGAAATTTTAACAAAGTTTTATTATAACAATAAAATAAAATAAACAATTTATTTACAGTATTTACACTGGATATCCTCAATTTGCACCGTTATACATTTTTATTTAGAACCTAGTTAAGTCTTCACTCTGACTTTAAGTAATAATAATAAAAAACAATACAATTTTATTGATCCCTTTGTGATCAATCTTATGATAAAATTACATTTATTTATACTTATTTAAAATATATTATATCTTTACCTATTATTTAACTATGCTTCTTTTTTATTAAACATCTATTGAAACATAGTACGGAAAAACAAAATAATAATAACAATGGAGAGCATGGATATTTTTGGATATTTTTCACTAGACAATTTCATTTTGCAATGTTAAAAGATATCATATAAAATATCTACTGATAATTATTACTAAATTGTGTGGATATCGTTGTTTACTACACAATGACTATCAAATATAATATATCCCATTTAATATTACTCTAATACTATATAGTTGTAATCATTGATATATTCTCTATTATTTAATAAATATAAAATTGTATCTATGCTTATTGTTTATATCATTTACTTTATAACATTGTATTTTAAAAATATGCAATACTCATTTAAAATGAAATAAAATATTGAAAAGTTATTTAATATTTTAAAAGCAACTTTGCTTTACATATTTACTCCTGAAGTTTATTTTATTTCCAAAATAAAATCTAACAACATATTTTTTGATTCTTTTTCTTCTTAGATCCATTGGATTTTCAATTCCAATTTGCATAAACTATACTTCTTCTTACAAGTAAATGAACTCATCTCATTCAGACAATAGTATATCTTAAACTCTAAATTATCTATTATTTCTTTTAAAATATCACATACTGTGTGATGTAGTTACTTTGGAAATCTAGATAGCGAATAGATGTGTAGGCTTTAGGGAAGAAAAACTAGAGTATAACTCACAATATATATCAAAGAAAAATACCATGGCACAGTGTATCTATAAGAAATAGAGGCATGACCTATTCTGTCTAATGTCCTCCAATACTATTAATGATGTCAAGCTATTCCTTCAGCTTTATTGAAACATCAATACTTAAAGAAAATAGACACTGTCCACAAATAAATATGCACCTACAGGGCTTTGTTAACTGTATTGCATATCTAATCAGATTACTAAATACTATTCATATTCTCTTATTACATCCTTCCTTAATATCATATCCTGGGATCATGTTCACCATACTACTACCAAGTCACTATCTTATCATTATTTCCTAAAAGATTTATCAAATCTTACATCAACAAATAACTAACCTGCATATTCAAAATAATAAACAAAATTCATTTATAATTAGAGCAATCTCACTAATCCACAAGAAAAGTCTGCTTACTTTCTTATTATATATTCTAAACACATAAAAAATAGTCATATAAATACTTTGAATATCCAATAATATGAAAGTTTTTTAAAAGAATCACATAAATATTCTTCATCATGTTGTGTTATATTACTAGTAAAAAATTATAGTATGCATATTCTCAAAATAAATCCTAATCTCATAATTTAAAAAAGTGCTGTACAAATGTGTTTACATATAATTTAACATTCATACTTCCATACATTATAATTCATAGGCAATCTGCAAAAAAAGAAAAACAAAAATATACATCATATAATATATCAATATTCATTAACTATTACCGAGTGATATTGACTTGTCAATTTCCATCAATTAGATACAACATTGCATACATGAAAATACAATCCATACTTTTACTTAAATGTTCTTATTTAAATTATTAAAATTATTCTACTATAAGATTATAATATTATCAATAAATTAATATTCATGTTCCTACTCTTATAAACCAAAAATAATTACATTTAAAAATTAATAAATGAACCAAAACTATATTTATTTAATCTTCAGCTGAGACAAATGTTTTTCCTAAATTCAAATATTTCTATTTTCTTTCTCCAAAGTTTTTTTTTTTTTAAAAAAAATGTTCTCTTCAAGAGTGATTTTGAACCCCCCCCCCCCAACAAGACAAACTGTTTCCGGAGGTGAGCATTGTACTCCTACCAGTACGAAAATCTCAGATTTAAAAAAAAATAATAATAATAAAAAATAATACAATGTCTGAAAAATCTTGAAAAATTAAATAAAATAATCACCGACCCATCCTGGAAAAGTTTTATAGAATAATAGTTTACGTTTCTATTGTCCAGAACAATGATTATTCAAATCATAACAAAATCATAACATTTAAAAATAATTCAGTGAAGCTTTTATTCTAGAATATTCTATGTCGGCCTAGTGATGATGCATCATGTCCTTTTAGCTTAGTTCGAACTATCTGGATAAACTTTTTGCACAATATAAAATATTTCCCATAATTCCATATTTTTATTTATTCATGTATTCCTTTTCTCTGTAGGTTTCTTCTTGGAAAAGTTATTGCTATGTATTACTTATTTTCAGTGGTTTCATTCTTGTCTTAAAATTCAGTTTTTTTAAACAATTTTATAAGCACATATAACCCTATACCTCAGGTTTTATAACATACACTTTTGTAAATATTTCCATTAGTTTTTACTTAAAATAATTTCTTGCAAATATTTTAAATGTTTTCCTTCAAAAAGGATATAACATTAATTTCTGTAGCATTGTTTCCATCAATTATTATAAAATATATTTGTCATTTTTACATATTAATCTTGGACAAGACTATATTGCTGTTATATAAAAATAATGCATATTTTACTTTAACCAGGAAAAATACCTTTCCTATTAAGCTTCTTGTACAATGTCCATAATAATAATTTATTCACTGGAATAGTCCTCTTGGTTAATATTATTAATATTATATTCACAATTATTAGATTTCGCTTTAAAATTTCTCTTAAATACATTTTAATTATCGGCATATTCATATTTTTATTGCGAAGTATATTAAGTTTTCTGATGAATACTCCTGGTAACGGAACTTTTAAAATTAACAATGCATATTAAAATGAAGTTATTAAAATATATTTATTTTACACCCTCTTTGAAAATACTTTAAAATAAATGTCCTATTAGTTTTGCAAATAAATTGTATGAGAGCACTAAAAAAATGACTAAAATAATAAAATTTAAAATTACTATCACCTCGATAGCTTCTTATATGAACACTAATACATTTGATCACTTTTGACACCCCCATGCAAAGGTATATATATATCCTATAAAATACCTCATCCTATTGGTGGATTCTTACTTTTCATTTGATACCAAATTTGCATATTGTTACATTCTTACACAATTAAATTTCAAAATAAAAAATATGACGTATTATAACTTTAAAATATACTTTTAAATCAATTATTACTTTACTAAATTACTTAAATATTTAAAAAGACCTTTTTAAAACAATATTTAATAATTTATCCTACCTTTAATATTTAATTTATCTATTTTATTTTAAAACAAAATATTTAACTGTTATTAACTGTATTTGCCTTTATTACATTGTTTAAATATTTTATAACAACTAACTTAATATTTGCTTTTATGATAGGTAATAATTACATTCAATTCTATAATGCAATTTTAAAATATTTTGAACTTGACTAATCTAAATACTAGCAAGCATGTGTGTATAACCATACATTACACAAGTCACATGACTAATAGCCAAGACAGACTATCCGATTTTCTGTCTGGGAATAATAATAAATTGCTACACTTGTTGTATTAAATAAAATAATACAATAATACAAAATTTGGAAGAATAATTTGGAAATATAGAATTAAATACAACTTTCACTACCATAAAGCTTACTTTTAAAATATATGATATTAATAATTATAATTATTAAATATAATTTATAATTTTAAATATAACATTTATTTAACTATAAGTTTAAACTATTAAAATGGAACTTTTTAAATATACTTTTAAATATTTATAGCTGCATTATTTATTATGGCCAGCTTCTGCAACCATATGTAATTAATATTTTTAGCTTTACTTAACTATTTTAAGTGATTTATCATAATTTTATGCATTACGTATTTTATTTAGCCTCAAATTGTATCTTTAAGATATTATTAATAGAATATAACTATCACATCAAGAGAATATATTCTAAATTTAAAATTTTTTAATAATTTACTGTGATGAGCTGATTCTGACCTATAGAAAATGGCACAATATATATATATCTTAGTTGATTAACGATTAACCTATATCAATTTTTATTTATAGTAATCTATCTACTCTAAATATTATGTTTGTCTAGAGTAAAGCATATGTTTATATTTCTTTTTTATGTATTAGTTAATTCCTAAATGAAGAATTGATACATGTATTAATATCATTATGTGCAGCTATTCATGCATATAGTTTAAACTTTGATTGGAAATTTGCAGTAATAAAAAGATTTTTGTGTGTGTGTGTTTATCAATTAATGAAAAAGTAGTGTAATTTATCATAACTTAGTAATGAAGATACTTTGTCAAGAATTGTAACACCCATTGTTTGAAAGGATGTGGAAATACTTTACATGTTACTATTAATTAAAATAAAACTGACATTGTTATATATTTTTGCTAATATTCACTTATAATTTAAGTATTGCACCAAATTGACTGAGATAGTGCAACATTGCAAATGAATTTCATTACTGTTGTGGATTTAATATTATTGGCAATATATTTTAAACTCATAATGTCCCTTAGTAAGCTCATCATAATTTATGATTGGGTCAGTAGGCCATAATCTTATATACTTGGAGTTTGTTTATGCACATGTCATGACCCAATGGACTTTCTTTAAGGATGTCAAAAAGGCATTGTAGTACAAGACAAATTTAAAAATAAAATCTATATTTCTTATATAAATAATGCAGAATATGATGCAAAATTTGATCACTTGCCTGCTATGATAATTTATGGATTATTATGAAAATATTTTTCCTGGTGTATATTATCAAAAAATTTTGTCTCAGTTTTTTTTTCAATTAGCTTTAGATAACCTAGTAGATATAACAGTCATAAACACTTCTTGCTTGCTTACTTATTTTAATCAGATCTTATTTGTTATTTAAAGTAAGATATTTATTGAATTTTCATTTTAACTCAAACATTTAATAAATAATTAACATAAATATTAAATATGCAATTAACTTACAACTTTTATGCAGGTGATTGAAATTATGGATAATACAATACACTATATATTACATGATTTTAACATATGTTGTATATGCCATTATGATATAATTTAATACAAAAATATATACAAATTAAAATATCAGCAAAAATAATTATCTCAAAAATAAAATGTTATATAAAAGAAAGTATAACAATAAATTGAGATGAAAAAGCAGATTAAAGTATATAATAATCAAACCTGGATAAATGTGTTCAATGATCAGTCTCTCAAAGAAATATACTTTTATTTAATTACATAAAAAATGTACTTCATAGTTTATCTTGCCATCATCATTATTGCACTCTGAAGTAATTTGAATTAAAATTTTTATTCAATAGTTTATAGTAATAATATAAGAATAAAATAATGTTTCAGTATGATAGAAATTATGTGAATAACTGTATGAACGTCATAATACTATTCATATGGGTAGGACTATTAAATTGAGGAATGTTTAAATTTGGAAATGTCTACTTTTTGAATTGTTTTTAATTTAATATTTTTTCAAACTATATTAAATACTATGTATTTAATAAATTTATAGACTGAAAAATCATTCTATATATGTGCTTGCAAGAACTCAACTAGTTTAACTGCATATTACTAAAATGCACACATACACATAAATTAAAAATAGTTCCATTATTAATTAAAAACTATTAAATGGATACTACTTATTTTAATAGTTTATATTAAACTATTCTCCTCTGTTCAACTTTCAATATTTTATGTTATTATATCAATCAAAATATTCACATTAATATTTTATAATTTTTATTCAATTTTTATTTTTGTGGGCCTTTAAAAGAAATCTAAAAATGCAATATTTTAATATCAAATATTATATAAACTCAAAAATTAAGAGATCATGCAAAGCCATTTGATCGTATTTTATTGTATAATACTATAAAGTCTCATCAATGATAAGATTATTATTTCTATATAAATTTTGGACAAGTTTAATTTTTATTACCATGTTTAGTAACTTGCCATATTTTTTTTAAGGAAAGAATCTATTACTTATTAATAATTTTAATTAAAAAATCTTATAGCACTAATGACTACAAGTTTTATTTAAAAAAAAAAATACCACTGACCATTATATTAATTAAAATTTCATATCGCAAGATTATGAAATTAATTTTAATGTAGTTTTGGAAATATTATTTTTTATTAATTCTAGTTAATTTAATAAATTAAATCACAGTGCAATTTCTTATTTTGACTTCTTTCATTTATTTTAAATAAATTATCCAATAAGAAATCTTTTAAAACTAAATATTATATATGCATTGTATATAGATTCAGAATTGACAAATTTGAGATTAAGAAATGATGAAGAATTATACAGTGTTTCATCAGAGCATTTGAAGTAAGTATGGCATATTGTTAAATTGTAAAATTAGTTTTCTTAACCAGAAATTGAAACTTTATTTTTTTATGTTTTTGGCTGAATAATGTTAGATTAACTGGTACAAAAACATGGGATAATTCTCAAAGTGTCCGATTCAATCAAGATGCTCAACGGGAAGCAGGTAGTTAATACTAAATATATGTGTATCTTTGTATATGTACATATATATTTATGTATAATTAATAAATTTACACTGAATATATGCCAAAACATACTTATATATACTTAAATTGCTTTATCAAACTGTATGCAATTATGTAAATTAATTATTAGCTAATTACTCTTATCATTTTTTTATTTCACTCATCCATTTCACATGTAATTTCATTCTAGATTTTTTACAATCTCTCGAGATTGAATTATTGCATTTCATTTTTGTTACTTCTAACATATCTCTCTCCATACTTGATTGAATGATCTGAAGTCTCTGTCTTCTGTTAAGTCTCTAAAACATATGTATTAAACATTATTTTCAAAAACATTGCATATTTGCTTTTAATATTAAGTTATTTCTATGAAAAGCATTCCATCCAAGTTTAATTCTATGATTAATTTCATCAATTTTGTTTCCACTAGCATTAATAATGTGATTACAATATTTGTTAATTTTTATTAATTTATGATTATTAATCTTTATTTTCTTCTGAAAAAATCATTGAAATTACTTGAGTTTTTTAGCATCTGCCTTTAATCCTACTTTCTTACTTTAATCTGATAATTCTTGTATATTTCCTGAAACTTTGAATCATATTTTATTGCTGAACATTTTTTGGAGATCTAGAATAATGATCATATCTTCCTCAATGTTAATTTTTTTTGTCTCACCATATAACTTAATCATTATGGTTGCATTTTGATAAATATTCTTCACATGTATGACAATATCCTGGTTTTATATCTTGATAATCCAAATACTTTAGTTACTGTTAAAATGCTCATGTAAAATTAAATGAGCTCTTCATAATCTGAAAATCCAAAGCATAATGGCAACTCACATTTATTGATTCTTTTTATAATTTCTTTTTATCTTTGCATGTGATAGTATGTTAAAACCACTTTCAAATCCAGCTTGTTCTTTAGATTAGTTATAAGCCAAAATTTTCTGGAGACAAGTTGTAATTATCTTGGAAAAGATTTTATATAAAGCAGAAAGAAAATTGATAAGTCTGTAATTTCTAATATCTCCTTTACCACCTTCTTAAATATCAATATTACTATTGCATACTTCACAACATCTAATACGTCTTTATCATTTAAACATTTTGTATATAACTTTGCCAACAAGTTTATTTCACTTGCTTTTTTCAAGATATCAATTGTAATTTCATAATTTCCTAACATTTTTTTCTCTCTTCATATACTTGATTGGATATGTCATTTTTAAATTTAAAATGCTGGACAACTAAAAAAATGTAATAATTATGGTAAATAAATTGTTTTCTTTGTTCTTCATTACTATATAATTCTTTATAGAATTCTTCCACACATTTCATAATATCCTTTCTCTTTTTAGTAATAGTTCCATATTTTCTTCTTATTGCAGAAATAGATTTCTTTCTATATCAAGTAATTGTTTTACAATTTTGAGACTATTATTCTCTTCTATATCTTTTCTTGTCAATTCATGATTATATATTTTTATATCATTATTGACTCTTTTTCATATCATTTTACAAAACTCACTATGCACTTTCTCTTTAATTGAGCATTAAAAAAAATTTATGTTCTTTCTTTTCTTGTTATATTCTTTAGTCTCAGTAGAAAATTTACTGGAAAATTGTTGCCTTTTTTTGTTCTAGCTAATTTTCTTGCCATTATTAATAGAGCATCAGTTAGCTTTTTATTGATTTAAGTCAAATCAGAATAATTTTAAAATCTGCTAATATTTTAAAATGATTTGCAAATTCTAAAGATTAATGTTGACACTGACTTTCTTATTAATTTTCATCACTTTGTTTTGCATTATTGCATATCTTACATGTGATTAGTCAACAATAATTTCCTGTGTTAAATCTATTAAGAACATAACATATTTTCTGAAATCAAAATATAATTCAATTCTGTTGTACCTTCATTTGAATGCTTCTATATTCATTACCATTTTTCTTAAAAAAAGAATTTATAATATAAACTTTTTCTTTTTATGCAAGCTCAACAAGTCTATAACCTCTTTTGTTTTTATCACCACAATTAAATTATCCACAGCACTTTCATTTTTCAGTTATTTATTCTAGTATTTAAATTTTCCATAGGTCTTATCAAAAACATTTTGTATATCATATAAAAATTCTCTTTTTCTTCATCACATGATATATCATTTGATAGACTACAAAAAATCTTTAAATTTGATGTGTTACATTATGTTAGCTCCTAAAATGGCAGATATTAAAATATGAAAAATGTTGTTTTTATTTCAAAATTTCTGGGTTTAAATGAAAAAAGAAATTAACTTTTGAAAAGAGATTCGAAATGATTTGAAAATATAAAAAAATAGGTGAGTTTTTATTTATATACTATAAGTGAATTAAAATATATATATATATCTTGTAATTTTTTGTAGATAAATAATTGCCATCAAATAAAATACAAACATGCCAGTAGTCTGTGCACTTACTCATATTTGTGTTTGTGCATATATTAATATGTGAATTATATATGTTTATTCTTAATCATTGTAATTTATCACTGTTTAATTTAAATGAATGTGCACACAATAATTTATTCTCAAATATGTTTTTTTGGCTTTATTGGAAAAAGCAATAGATCATACAACTAACCAATATATATATATATAATGGAACATTGGGGTATACCATAAGATGATGTAAATATGACTAAGTAGTTGGATGATTTGAATACAAATGTCAAACAACCTACAACAAGTCATTTCCTAAATCCATGATTCGACATCCCATTTGGGTGTGCCAGATATTACCGAATCAAAAATGGCATATAACAAAGGAGTGTATCTCACTACTGTCAGACCTAGGCCTTCAAATAGGATGCTAAAGATCTAACAGTGAAATGCCTAGTTCCAAATCACATCTACTTTTAGTATGCTAACATATAATTTACTTACAACATTTCAATGTAATTTAGACTAGTGCAAATACATTACATCTCTCTTTTTGAGCCCCATTATACCACATAATTCAAACTCAGGGAGTTCTTGCAGTCAGCTCTCTTCAGGGATGGACTTACTTAATTATTGACCAAATATGCCTATGTATAAGCATACATATAAAAAAATATTGATGATGATCAATCATTTAGGAGAACAATGCATAGTGATGATGATGATCTTCAAACCTTTAATAATGTAACTTCATAATGATAGTGATGATGAAACTTTTAATGGTATAAATTCCTACTGATGATGGTGATGATCAAACAGAGATCAGATTGGTTTAAACAACTCAATACTTTTATTAACAACTTATAAGATATTATAACAATCTGGAAATAAGTAGACTTAACATAATCTGCACTACTGGGCCCCACTATGCATTTGAACCTAGAAAATTTATATAGTAGACAGATACATAAGTTAAAATATATATATATATTTTTTTCTTTTTTATATTTTGATTCGGTCATTAGCCCATTGTCACTAGCTCAGTGGAATAGCAGAGATTTATATTTTATAATAAATTCTTATCTAAGAATATATAAAAAAGAATAAAATAAGCCACTGCCAGTAATTATACACACAAACATTTATTTACGCACATCTATAATATTTAAAATTGTTTTAGTGTCAGTTTTACATTTTAAAATTTAATTTACATTTTTAACTTTGATTTTTTTTATTTTAATTTACATTTAATTTTTATAAATTTACATTTTAATTTTTATAAGTTCGCACAGATGGATTTATAAAAGTTTGTTTTATAATGTTGAGTATAGATCGGTTACATAGATTACACAGTTAAAAACATTTCAAATTGAACATCACCGATCAAAATACAAGGTCATTGATAACATCAATTGCAGAGGGAATACAAGAAACCCAATAGCATTCATCATAAGATGCCGCATTGACATCGATGACTTATATATTCCAATCGAATATGAAAACCACAAACATAAGTAACTGATAACGAATCCATGCAATGTCCATACCCAACTTAAAATTAATGCATTTTTATTTAGAGTGTCGAGTATGAATAGACAACATAGATTTGCATTTGAAAAGAAAATATTCTATCCTTATTTAACCTTAGGCCAAAAGTTCACAGTCAAACCAACGTCAATCCATCTGATATATTGATGCATTCAATGTAACACGAATATGGCAGCACAAAAGGTTAAGAGAAGAAATTGCTTCTTGTCAGATAGGAATACTACATCTATCTGACAAGAAGAGCAATAAAAAAAAACTCCATAGGAAAGGACTGCGGTCATTTTGTCGACTTACGATCGCATTCCATAGGCAAAAAGGAAGTGTGCAGTGTATAAGGCGATTCTGCCTGTAGCAAATCTCGTACTATATCTACTAATTACACCAATATATCCAATCCATTCACCTAATTCAACTACAAAACGAATAACCTAAGATTACCCTCCCCTAATAAAATTTTACAAATCTATATAGCCATTCACGCCCGACTTAAGTTTAACATTTATATAATATTAAATTAGTGAAAAACAAAAATCATAAATAAAACTTAAAAGAACCAAAATAAATAAATAAATAAATAAATGGAAATGATTAAAAAAAAAAAATACATCAATAAAAAGAATTAATAAGGAATTTAGTTTGGTCAGATAGGATTCTATTTCTATTTTTTTTTTAAATACTGGGAAAGTTTATATTTTAAAGTTCTTAGTGTTTTCAAATTAATATTCATTTAAGTTCATAACGTGCTTACGGTTTTAGAAATGTTCATTAGTTATCCGTTGCTTGCCATTTGGAATCCAGCGTTAAAATCCCTCGATGATCCTGTGGTCCTCAATATAGGAAAAGCAATGTTTCATTTTCTTTTTTTTTTATAACAACTGAAGGAATTGAAAGTGCGTCTTTCAATCCCTTTACCTCCGACTCTCTGACTTAACACATCTCTGTCTTCTCTTAAATTTTCTTCACTCACTAAAAATTTTATTATCAAACTTTTTCTTTTATATGTAATTTTAGGATCCAATGGACATTACGCCATCGATGATGATGATCCTTCTATTGAAGTCCGATTCCCCGGTGGATCTCTTTCATTGGCCATTAGTTTCTATTGTTTTCCTATCTGATCGTTGCTTATACATTTAAATGCCCAAGGGCTAGTTCACTTTGACTAATTAAAATAATCATTTCCATTTTTCAATAACATTAATTAATTTGTTTTCCAAACTTAAAAATATATTTTTATCTCCAAATCTTTTTAAGTTTTTGTTTTTAAAATACATTTTCTATTTTTAATAAAGTTTTATTTTAATAATTTTTTTCATCTGTGCGATTTTATATATATATGAGTTTAGTATAGAATTTTAATTTTCAATTTTTAATTCTTAAAAAAAAGAAGTTTTATTTGCGAACTTTTATTTTTTTCATGTTTAATAATAAAAAAACAATGTAACGTCGTATGTGTTTGTTACAATATAATAATAAATATTTACAAACAATAAATAAATAAATATTCAGTTAACAAGAATGATCTTCTATCATTGGATGGCTCAACACAAATTCTTTGATTCAGATTTCATGATAGAAGTCTGTCCTCAATCAATCTTATTTACACTAGAGAAACAAAATAATTCTAAATACAGTATATACAAAATGATATTAAATAATTTATTAAATATATATATATAAAACAAAAAGGAAAAGCAAAATGAGAATTCCGTAAATTTAAATCTACCCCAATAACATAATTATTAGAATGATGTTTATAGGTTGGGGATAAATATATTTATAACTATTTTTTAAAATATATATATAGTCCTACTCCCATCTATATGTGTATGTAAGTCATACTAAAAATTAATGAAAGATAAAAAACTCGAGTGAATTAATTGAGCACTCAGAAATAAAGACTTACAAGTAAATATTATTAAAACTTATTAATAAATAATATAGTTTTGTTTGTCCTAGAGTTTGCACTTAAGGTTAATTATATAAAAACCTTACTTGAGGTTGCCTTGATGGATCAGTGTTGAATTTCTGTAGGGATCTGTGAATTTACTTTTATTAATAACTATACATATTTATGAACTATGATCCCATTTTTAAAATACATCAGCATATGATACATACACTGCTTCCACTTTTAAAATGCAGGTGATCAAATTTGAAAATGAAACTTGAATACACAATAAAAAAAATCACAATACATGACCATTTCAAATAGAGATAATAAAAACAAAAACAAAAAATCAAAAAAAAAAAATCATGTGAATCAAAAAAGAAAATATCTATATATATTTGTCTGAAGGTTTGTAATGATGGTATATTATAAAATGTGATATGTTGGACTATTTCCATCATTTATAACTGAATGTTGAATGTAAAGAAAATTTTAAACTTTATTTAAACTTTCCAAATACAAACAACTTGTTAGTAATAACACATAAATAGACAATACAGGTTAGTAATTACACAATGTTTCGAGTAGTATTACTCTCCACTCTTCTTCAGGTGTTGCTGGCCTATATGCACAGTGACAATATTCATTTAGAAGTTGAACTCGCACCTTTAGATTCTTGAATATTGAATTTTAAGGCAAACACTCTACCAACTGAGCTATTCTGTCAACTTCTAAGCGAATATTGTCACTGTGCATATAGACCAGCAACACATGAAGAAGAGTGGAGAATAATATTACTCGAAACATTGTGTAATTATTAACCTATATTGTCTATTTGTGTGTTATTACTAACAAGTTGTTTGTATTTGGAAAGTTTAAATAAAGTTTAAAATTTTCTTTACATTCAACATTCACTCATAAATGATGGAAATAATCCAAAATATCACATCTTATCTATATATATATCCTGAAGAAAACAAGCATTTTGTTCACAGTTAAGAGTTTATAAACTCTGTTAATATTTATATATTTCATGCTACTTGTTTAAAACAAACACACACCAATTATCTCTTATGAACATATATCATAAATCAATTGAAGATTGATGTTCACCAGCGTTTTGTAAAAATAGACATTTTGATGGATAATTTTAAAATGATGTCGAAGATAACTTTGGAAACGCCGACAGTATTGGTTTTTTTACCCCACACCCATTGTAATGATTCCTTTATTATTGACTATTATTTATTGTGGCTTCAATATATATATATAAATAGCTTAAAGAATCAGTCAATTTCTAGTAGTATCACATTTCCTTTCCATTATTTCCATAATAACAAATTCAAGCTTGTAAAACAAATTAAATCATCAGTTCAATCCTGCTAATTATATATTGAAGTTTATCACTTTATCAGCTAAGATTAAAATTCCAATTTCCTTCTATCCAAATTATAAAGATTTTGTATTAATTTTAAAATATTGATATTAAATTTTAAAATACATATTCTTACTGTTTTCTTTTTTTTTTTAAATGCTGAACATTTCCTTTTTAAAAAAAAATAAATAAAAGACTTTTCATTTTTATGTCCTGATAGTTCTGCTGTTAGCAGACAAGTGAAGAAAATGCTAGATTGTTTTCTCATGCTAGCTAAAACCTATTGTTACAACTTAATCAAATATGTATATAAATTATAAAACATTATCAGATTTTATTTAGTCTTCATTATTCAAAACCCGATCACCCAGCAACTATTTTGACTTTGTATCTTTTGACCTTTGATTATGTCTGTCTTATAAGTCAATTAATAATTATTTTAGTTAATGATATTAAATGAAAAAAAAAGTTAATTTCTACAAATAGACAAACATATTCATTTATAAGTAAGTTTATATACTTATATACTTCATGTGTATAAAACGAATTTGTCTGCTTTCAAGGTGATAAAAAAAAAGAAAGAATTAATTTTTCAAAATAAATAAAAATATTTATTTGCCTACCACTTGGCCTGAATTCAAACATTGTAAAAAAAAAACTGGAATAAGTGTGATGATTGGTCGTAAGTCATCTCTTACAATATATATATATATTAGCAAGAGATTAGAAAAATGTATCTTAATGATGGTATGAAATACTGTAAGTAAGGCTATATACATAATTTTAATTATAAATGTGTGAAGAATGTAATAAACCTGTTGTCATAAGTTTAATTTAAAGATTTATCTACCCAAAATGTAATTTATAAAATGAATGTTAAATTAAAATTTTTTAAAATATTTTTAAATTTTAAATGAATTTAAATTTTATAATAATCACTACATTTTTCTAAGGTTTATTCAATTTTGTGTTACATTATCTTTATGGCAGAATATAATATATATGCACAAAATAAACTAAAATGAAAAATAATGCAAAAAAAAAAAATCCAAGATGGCATTCTCTTGGGAATTCAAATTAATATTTAAATAATTATTATGGAATTTGATTAAAATTTCCATTTGATTTATTTTATAAAATATTCAAGTTGAAATTTTACTCTCTTTTTTGTCACAATCATTAAGTTTATAATGTTTTATTTTGCAATCATTTTAATAAATAAAAAAATTTAAGAAATATGATAAAGCCAGATAGTTATTAGTCTTTTATTCATATGAAACTTTCTTTATTGGATTTTTGTTATAGGAATAGAAGGGTTAATAATTTTTAATACTAACAGTTATACTCAGAGGAGTCAATTTGTTTCTGACTATTATATATATATTTAGTTAAGTTATGTATAAGTTGAAAATGTTAAAATAATTTTAATCTGTCAAATTTAAAAAATTCTTCAGGGAATTAAAGTTACAACTTTTATCTGATTAAAAAAAACTAATTACATCTGTAATTGGAATTTTTCTAATTTGGAATTTAGAAAATTTAGTAATTAAATACATACTTTAGAAAACAATAGCAGTTCTTACTCTAAATTCCCCCAAATATAAATCAGCTCAGTCAGACTTAAGTTCAAGAGCTGAGAAGAAAGGCAACATAATACATCCAGCAGAAAAATTAAAGTAGCCTAATGGGAGTACAAGAACCAAGAAAGAAGACAACAGGATACTTCCAACAGAAAAGTTTCATCCCAGTGTAGCCTCCAAAAGGGAGTCACAAATTTAAAAGGGTCGTATGAACCTCTATATTATTTATTTTTAGTATTTGATTGCTGGAATAACCTCTCAGCTGCTGGCACATAGCAACTCAAAGTACAACATTGGTGCAGTACAAATCTTTGGAATTTACAAAAACCTTTTAATTAATGCCAAAAATAAATTTAAACAGTCCTTCAAACCATTAGGATATTTGGAATTATTTAAACATCAAGAAAAATAGTAATCATAAATTTGTAAATATTAAGTGATGCTATTACTAAACTAAATTATGGCACTGGCTAATATTGGGATATTTGACTACATAGAGAATCGGAATAGCCTTTCTCTACAAGCCATGTTTTTCATTAACATTATAGAAAAGGATGAGAAAAAAATGCCATTTAGTTATATTTTGCAGGCCTAGAGATAATCAAAATAACAAATTATCTATGAAATTCTAAAAAACCTGAATTAGAATTACAAGGCATATTACAAAATCTTCTGACCCCAAACTCATTAAACATGTAACATACCTCCATTTTCAGAATTGTAGACAAAATAGAAATGATAAAACTCACAAATTCGATATTGCATTATAAGAATTAGTCAAAGACTGTATTTTTGGAAGTTATTTAGAGGTGCTGCTAAAACAGTTTTTATGGGGCATGATGGTAAGCTCTGAGAAAAACTATTTACATTTGATGACCTCATATACAAAGCAGCTATGAAGCAATCAAAACAGTTTCAGATTGCAACAGTAGTGTAACAGCCTCAAACAAACATTTTAAAAACAAATAAAGCAAATGGGAATGAAGAAATCAATTGTTACAGGTATGGGAAGTCCAGACATTTAGCTAGAATGTGTCAATGGAAAAATGGAAAAATTGTGGAAAAATAGATCACTTGGTGGACAAGTGTAAAAATAACCAAAAAAGGTGAGAAAAAAAAATTAAATTCAACAAACCAGTTACCAGAAATAACCAACAAAGTAGAAATTAAAAATGCAAAAACCATAAATAATGATCAAATAATGTTGCCAGTTAAAATATTTGACTGACCTTTTGACATAATAATTGACAGCAGTTCTAGAATATCATTAGTAGCATATAAAGATTAGAAGACAATATTACAATTTTGCAATAAAACAATTTAGAAAAAACAAAACTGATAGCAAAAATGGTAAACAGGAAGCACATTGAAATAGTTGGAAAAGTTATTGTTCTGGTACAAACAAATGGTAAAATTGCCAACTTTCGTTATATATTCTTTGAGTAAAAACAAACCCTGTAATTGGAAGAAACTGGTTTAAGCCTATGGACATTAAAATAACTATTGTAAAAAAAATTGATTAAGAAAGAAATACGCTATACATCTCTGTCATTGTTTAAAAACAACTAGAGGAAATCAGAACAAAACCAATCGATACAGCTGAAAGAGAATGCAAAATGTATAGTGTGTAAACTACAGAAGGCATCATATACTCAACAAGCAAAATTGGCTAGTGCACTGGAATAATTAACAAATAAAGGGATATTAACACCCATAGAAAATTTGGAATTGGCTACACCTATAGTAATCATTACTATGCTGGATGGCAGTATATGTATCTGTGGTGACAGAAGTAAATATTCAGTAACAAATTCGCATAAACTTTTAGCCACACTTGAGGGAGATACTACACAAAATTAGATCTCAATGCTGCATTCCATCAAATACCAGTAATAGAAAAGTCAGCAGAGATTTTAATATGACTACAACTTTTGATCTATTCAAATACAATTGATTGCCATTAAGGATTGCAACTCCACCAAATATTTTTCAATCAAATATAGACCAACTACTCTAAGAGATGGATGGCGTGATACCTTACTTTAATAATATTTTAATGGCCAACTCAGAAAACACTTCAGAGTAAGGTTCATGAAGTTTGTGAGAAGCTTGCCAAATTTAAGAGCCCACTTAAATGAAGAAAAATATATCTGGAATACTTCAGAAATTAAATTTCTAGGACATATAATATCTAGTAGTGGTAAAAAACCAATGTTTTCTTAAAGGAAAAGCCCACATATCCAGGAAGCTATATGAGTTATTAGATATAAAATAGGAAGTGTAGCTCAGACAGAATCCCTGAAGATGCATTCATCAGAAAAAAATTACTGATATTAGATGACTTACTAATAAAATATAAAGAAACAATGCACAGGTAATACTAACCACTGATGCATTGTAGTACAGAATGGAAGCAATAATAAGCTACCCCACAGGCAAAGGTGAATGACCCACAACTTATGCTTCAAGAACATTGTCCAGGGCTGAATGAAATTACAACTAGCCAGATAAAGAAGCCTTAGCAATCATTTTTTGGGATTAAAAAATTCCATCAGTATCCATATGGAAATTTTTTTACAGTTATCACTTTGCAAACATAAATTTTTGCTGTAGGTTTAGCAGAACTCTGAAATGGCAGTTCAAGTTTGATCACATATCAGGCTGAAGATAAATAATTAATCCAGACTACATTATCCAGGGGTAAATGATACGCACATAGGAATTAGCTGCAATGAACCATAATATCCATTTTATAATATTCATATTTGTTCATAACTTGGCTGCAATTAAAAATAAACTGCTAATAATGATTATAAAACAAAAGACAAACTGAAAACGGTTGATAAGAATGCTAGCTTTCAAAAAAAAAAATTTTAAGATCACATTTTATTTAAGCTAATATTAATTAAAATAAATAAATCCTATTCTATTCCTTTTCTAATCATATTTCTTTTTAAACTAATTTGATTACTTACAACAAAATATTTATTGTAATATAAAATTCTTTTTATAAATTTGACATTTAGCAAAACAAAATTAAATCTTTTTTTAAAAAATATTTTATTTCAAACTTTTAATAATTTATCTTTGAACCTCGAACTTTAATCTTAGAAATGATACAAGTAACTTTAAATTTGTAAACAAAAAGAAATCTTTTTTTTTAAATTTATTTGTCTACTCTTTTTTTTTAATAACTTCTCTTGTAATCAATTATGTATCTTGCTTTGCGACAAATACATTGCTCTCCTACAGGTCAGAAATAAAATAAGTAAATTCAGACCTGTGACATTGGATGATTTGATTTCTACATTAAACATTAATAACTTAATAATCAGCTAGAAATTAAGTAAGACAACAAATTTAAAATTACCTTCAATAGTAAAGTAAATTGAATAAATGTCAAGGTATCAAATTTAAAGTCACTTTTCCATATGAAAGTAAACTGGCCAAATGTTAATTAAACTGGATAATGAGCTAAAGAACAAAATATAAGAGGTATTAAGTTTAAAATCACTTTTTCATATGAAAGTAAACTAACTAAATGTTAATTATCTTGATAATTAATGACCTAGAGACCAAAATAATAGATACTAAGTTTAAAATCACTTCCAATACTAAAATAAACTGATTAAATGTTAACTAAACCCAATTTTAATTTCTTAAAGATGTTGCACTATATTGTGAACCTAATTGTGCAATATATGGTTGTTAACCAGGGATCCCTGATTTGGAAAGTTTTTTGCAAATGTCAGAAAAACTCTACTGAACATCTTACTTTAACACAATTTATTATCATTTCTTGGGAATTCCTTTCTACCATCTACTCTGTAGTGAACCTGAAGATATCTTTCAACTGTACTTCATTATGAACTTACATGGAAGTTTTGAGTACAAGCACACACCTGCAGTTCAGCTGACTCTTTCAAAGCAAAGGCTTAATCATACAAATATCTTCAATCCACAATTAGCACATATATTAAAACGTTACATCCTATCCCTCTAACTTATCAAACCATCTACTTGTCATCACTATTTAATTTTTCTTTGACAAATTTCAAAGAGTGGACATTATATGTTTACCTTTCTATTCCTTCATTAGCTAGTATAAAAGCATTATTGCTATGTTGGTGAATGATACCATCATAAATTTCTTGAAATTTTTTATAGACATGTTTTTCAGGGTGACTTATAGGACTAATCTGAATCATAACCTTACCCACCTAACTGAAAAGTTTAGCTAAAAATCTTGTGCTTATTTATTCTTAGATCTATTTTTATTAATCAGTTTTGCTTTGGTTATTCTGTACAAAATTGTAGGCATCATATGACTAGCATAGAACATCTATCTAGAAGAGAAATTTTCAAACCCTCATTATCTCTTCATACAGAATCGTAATAAACAGTAAATAAAATTATATTCTATAAATATTAATACTTCTTCTGTGAATATAAAGCCATGCAACTCAAAAACTTCACCTCTATGATAACTATGATTCTTAATTTCATAAGGTATAACAGCAAATATTATATGCATAACATATAATTAAAGTTTTAAAAGTATCTTAACTATAAACAATTCTTTTTACTGGTCCTTATACCCCAAAATTATTATTTATCTCACTATATTTTTTTAACAATTATAATGTTTACATTTCAAATTATTATTTGTCTCATTGTGTTTTTTAACAATTATAATAAAGGTTGAACATACATTTTTTTTTAAAAAAAAGTTTCTGTAAAATTATATTTTATTTTCCATTCATACATAGCTCATTAATTCATTAATCAGATCCAGGGTTTTTGATAACATAAAGCCTTCCAAATTTATAATAGTATTAAACTGGGATTAAGCTTTCCCTTTCTCCATGTATTTTTCAAATACTCTCTACATTTTCAAATGAAATAACAAAAAATTTCTATCTATGCAACCATCTATCACATGGTTATCCTTACTATGAATCTTCCACTGGAGTAGATATTTAGTAGTTTTCTAGGGATTCTATTCCCCTTTTCCTTTGCCATTATAGCTGTGACTCTTTTTATCTTTACTTTTAAATTTCCCCTTATTCTACAAGATATGGCTTCATAAACTTGTGTTACTCACTTATAATTAACCACTTGAATTTTTAAATTTTCTGTTCCTTCTGTATTATCATAAATTTTACTGTCTAAAATTTCTGCTTCTTTGGAAATTATTTTATTTTCCAAGCATATATCATTTATGCTCTGTTGACTATTTATAGAATTTACTTCCTCACTTTATTGTAACTGTTCAACATTTGGATGTTTCATATCTAAGCTTTGTTGCTCTTTTATATATTTTATTCTTACTACATCCCTGTAACACTCCATTTCTATCTTTTCAAGAATTTCAACAATAGTAATCATTTCTTAATAACCCTGTTCTAATGCTCTTTGATTTTCTGTTTTGTCCCTTCTATTACCTCATGCAACAAATCTATTTGTTTTCTTGTTCAATTTTATTTGGCATGCCTCATCAACTTCGTTCTCAATCTGTGTTAATTTTCCTTATAACTCTTATAATTTCTTCCCTTATTTGTGTGTATCCCCTTTTAATTTGAGACTCCAGTTTTCCAAACATTTCATTTTGTTTTTCAAATTTTATAGCTGTCTTTTTTGTTTTGACTTTCTATTTTTTCTAATATTTTACTTTGGTTTTCAAATCTTATGGCAGTTTTTTTATTTTTATTTTCAATTTTTTCAAACTTTTTGACTGTCTCTTTGGAAGTCTCTTTATTTTGATTTTCAAGTTTTTCATCTCTTCATTTTGATTCTCGAACCTTACATACATTGTTTCTAATATTTTACACATCACTGCCATAAACTTATCTTTATTTGAAACTTCTACCTGATCTTTAATTTGTTCCTCACTGGAAATGTTTTCTGCTTCTTTTTCTGGAGCCTGCATTTTTGCTTTTGATTTAGTTTACATCTGATTATTCACAATATTTAATTACAATATTTATCCTTTTTAATAAATTATTTTAAAATTATTTCTTCTTAATTTCTTATTCAATAAATTGGTGTGACCATTCATCCCTTTCTTCTATAGCCCTATCTATTACTACCTGCCTGATTATTTTATTACCTGCCATTTCAGTAGTTTGCCCTATTTATGCACATTAATTTATATTATTTGCTTATATTTTCTCTGAATATCAAAATTCAACCAATATAAAATTCAATTCAGTTATTATTTTAATTGTTAATCTCTTCTCTGTTCTCACATTTCTTATTTCTTATTCTTTTATTAAATAGCCAGGTCAGTACCAAGCACTCAACTTACTCAGGGTCATTCTCAAGCACATGTTAGATACCAATTGTAATGGTTCTGCCATTTGGTAGAAGAGATGGTCAAAGATAATTTAACACAAATTATAATAATCATACAGATATGAAAAATCAGTGTTTAATAATTAAAATAATCTGAGATTTCACATTCAAATCCAAATAACAGAAATGAAACAAGATAGGAGTAAAAATATAATTTAATTCAATCATACTAATGGTCAGACATCACTATAATAATAAAAATATTACAAACTATATCACCTTTCTAAACCATTAATCACTCTTAAATGACTGAAGGGAAATTAGCTCCTTTATGGATTACAAATTTATATTAGGTTTAAAACCAGAGCACCGTCCCAAACTGTGAAATTGTTAGGAGGATGTTTTACACTATCAGTATTATTAAACAATACCATGAATAATTCAGTAGAATATCAACTCTTATCTCCCTAGCTATTATAAATTTAATTTATAATTTAAATAGTAGAACTTGTGAGAAGAGAAACAGAAGGTCAGATTAATAACTAACAAAAAAATATTATTATACAATAAGATATATATGAAATATTTAAAACATCATTACATTAAATTATAAAATAATAAGTATTTAAATATTATCATTCAAGTGATCACTCTTTTAAACACTAAAGTTTTGTCAATGTCTTCAGTTTAAAATCCCTTTTATGTTAAACTTAACATTTTTTCTTTGTTTTCTTTTCATTATTAAGTCAATTTTAGCATTGAAGACATGTACATCATATTTGAAAATGTAGAAACAATAATTATTTTTAATTTCTTTAGCTGCTTCAAGTTTTAATTTATTCAGATCATATTTCTTAAATCATATTTCTTCACCTCTCCAAAACAAATATTCTATAAGAGGGGACTTTCAGTTAACAATCACTTTGCAAACATAAATTTTTACTGTAGGTTTATCAAAACTCAAAAATGGCAGTTCAAGCTTGACCACATATCAGGTTAAAGATAAATTATTAATCTAGGCTATATTGATTCAAGATAAATGATACACCCATAGGAATTAGCCACTGTGAACCATAATATCAATTTTATAATATTTATATTTGTTCATAACTTGGCTGCAAGTAAAAATAAACTTAAAGTTTTTACAAGTTGCTAATAATGATTGTAAAACAAAAAACAGACTGGAAATGTTGATAAAAATGCTAGCTTTCAATAAAAATTTTAAGACCACCTTTTATTTAATTCAACATTAATAATAAATCATATTCTATTACTTTTCTAATCATATTTCTTTTTAAACTAATTTTATTAATTACAAAAAACATTAATTCCAATATAAAATTCTTTTTATAAATATGACATTTAAAAAAACAAAATTAAATATTTTTTTTAGTTATATTTTATTTCAAAGTTTGAATAATTGACCTTTGAATTTTAATCTTAGAAATGATACAAGTAACTTTAAATTTGTAAACAAAACAAAATTTTTTTTCTTTTTAATTTATTTGCCTACCCTTTTTTTTTAAATATTGTTTTTATTAAAATTGTTATCCAAAGATAATAAGCAATAACTCCTCCTGTAATCAATTATATATCTTGCTTTGCAACTGATACAATGTATATTACTGGCAGTAATTTTGTAAAACTGCAGTTGTAGAATTTATTTTGAAATTAAATATTGAATAATAAATATTCTATTCAAGTTAAATTGTATGGAAAATTCCAATCAAATAATTTCTGTTTATAAAAATGGTAAAGTAAGTCAAGAAGCTAATAAATGTAAAATGCTTTCTTAGTAGTTTTTTTTTAAGAAAACAATTTATATTATTCACTTTTTGATTGTGAATAAGGGAATCCTCTATTCAGAATCAAGAATGTGCTCCTCCTGATATGTAAAAATGAATTTAGGGCAATTCTGCATAGGTCATATTGGTCAATTATTAGTTTGAAAAGCCTTCAAGCAAAATCACCAGCATTGTAGGTAATACATGCAAAATGTATTCTTTGAGCCTATGAGTTCATTCTCTAGTATTATGAACAAGATATCATTTGCTAATTAGTTAATAATTAATCATTGTGACTAAATATTTGTATTCACAATAAGACTTTATTACACTTTTGTACTCTATACTAATTAATTTGTAGCTTTATTTTTTCTGTCTATCTTTTCCATGAATTTCTATTCTTGTATATATCAGTTAAGAAAGATTAAAACAAGTTATTTTTAATAAAATATCAATTTTTTTTGGCATTTTTAAAAACTATAGTAAATATTTATTGTTTTCCAGAAGGTTTGTGATTATGGTATTTTAGTTCTATTTATATATTGAACTATTTCTATCATCTAGTATTGAGTATTGAGTGTCTTTAGAAAATATTTAACTTTATTTTAATTTTCAAAGTACTGAAGAGATCAGTCTGAGAGTCAGACTGCACTTCAAGACCCTACCTAAACTTTGTACCATCAAACAGGATTTAAGCCATATCTTTCCCTGCAGATACACATACTCATTCTCTTAGATTTTTTTTATTATACACATAGTAAATTTAGGGATATATATGTAATAGCCATGAAATAATGGATAAATAGTCATGTATGTGTGGAAAAATGTGTATATATAACAAACAATAGAAGATTTTAACATATGTAATCATATTTTATTTATATCTTCTATTAATATTTTAGATTTTACTATTTATTTAAAATTTTATAATCAAATGTATATTCATTTAATGATGGTCACAGAATAATGCAATTGGTTTTGAAAGTTCTAGAAGCATTCCAAATCTTTAATTATGAAAATTAATTAATAGAAAATGATCTATTAATCTGATAAAGTCAATACAGCATTCATTAATGAAAAAATTTATCATTTAAGAAAATCTAATTCCAAAATTAGAAATAGATTTTAAACAATTGTTTAGAACTTATCAACCCGATTGCATTGTTTTGTCCTACCTGCAGAACAAAAGTAGATTTCCTGTAATTAAAACCATCTTGTAGCAGCATTGTACAATGTCTCAGGAAAGGTATCTTAAAAGCATTCTTGACATAATAAGGGATCAAATAAATAGGGCTCAAATTTAGGCCAGTTTGTTCAGTGTCTAATTTTTTGAAGCATCGGCTAAACTAATCCATGCCACCCAAATTGTTAACATGCCAACTGCTGAGTAGAAAGGGAGAAATGCCCCTTTCCCTGGCTGCTCCTGAACCCACATCTGCCAGAATGCCATTCTATGTTTGAACAACCATGAACTGCTATACTCATGGAAATCTGCTACTTGCTTTAAATATGATTTGCACTTTAAAATGAGCCACTGTGAAATATTTTGAACTTCACTCTGAATTGGAAACTACCAAAGACTAAAGGTAACCATAGAATGCTGCTTTCATAGATTCTAACCTTTCTCTCTAGTAATTCAAAATATAATGAAGTCTGTAATATTTAATGTTTTACTAAGTGTAACCTATTGTTTTAAAAATTAGTTAATCTTCTAAATATGTAATTTCTTTGATTTATGTGACTCTCTATAATACTTTCTAAAATAATCTTTATTAGCCTCATAATTTAATCTGTTAATTTGGTGCAGCAAAATCTTTTATTTTCTGTTTCATTTATGTTATATATATTTCAAATTCAACTCATATGTCAATAAACTCCCACCCTCACAACTATAATTACTTTAGCTTAGCTACCCACTATTAAAGGGGAATGCCAATTTATTAATCATTTTGTTTATCAGTTTTAAAACATGGATGCTTGCTAGGTTGGGAGAAGATTTCAAATATGTTTTTTTTTATATTTGCATAAACAATGGAGGGGAATAAAGTTCCACCTTTGATCAGTTTACTATTTAGACAATTCTCAATCATTTTATGATAATTTATTAATGCAATCTTAATTTTAAAATAAATATTCTATTAATTATGTATTTCATTCCACATCTCTTAACTCTCATTCACCCAGTTTATATGTTTTCTTTAAAATAATTGAAGCTCATCTCAGGTCATAAAGCTGTGATTCAACATATGTGGGGGTGATACATAAAACAAAGTGAAAGGGGGGGGGGTCTTAGTTAATATTAGTTTAGATATTATTCTAAAATAATTCCATGTGGTTTAGATTTAGTAATTCGATTACACCATCACAGTTGATGCTATATTTAATGACCATTGTTTGTTTACAGGGTGAATAAAATTAATCAAGTATATATGTACATATTATAATAATAGATTGATTTTGGTTCAATTGTAACAATTATCGTCAGGTGATAGACCTCTTTTTTGAATGATCCTCAAGAAGACTGTAAATAACATTGGTTTGTATTTTTTTTTCAATCTTATTTATTTTAGAGTGTGCTCATTTCAGTTTCAAAGAAATGATTTCATTTTTATTTAATTAACCATTTCATACACTCATTCTTCTTCTTAGTATTATCATATTGAGTTTCTAGTCAAGATTTGAAAACTTGAGACTAGACATCTGATGATCACACAGTCACATAAATTAAGTTTTGTCCTGAACAAATACAAGCTGATATCACTGTATAATCTTTTTGAGGACAATTAGAGAAAATGGCCTACCACTATATGATATAATCAAATTCAGATCAGATCCATATCCATTATAATATATACATAATTATATATATATATGCTATAGATGGAAAACAAATGGAAATTTTGATTAAAAAGTTATGTGAAAATCATGAAGATAGAATAACTCATCCAGCAGTTATGAAGATAGAGGTAACAAATAATAACTAAAACAATGACAGTGAAATAATGATACTTTTTAAAAAAGATTAGAATTTGTAACAATTTCCTTTTTCTATATGTATAATAACAAATATAATATATATGTAATAAAAACAAAACAATGGATTTAACCTCATAAAATTTAAATACAATTTATCCAAACCGCTTAAAACACTTTTTAGCAAGTCTTTATTTGTACACATATATATACCCCTACGTTTCGACTGACCTGCAGTCTTCTTCAGAGCTATGGTATAATGAACAAAATAAAATAAAATAAAAAAACATAACTATATAATAACACCATAAAAAGTTTAAACAATAAAATATATATATATTAAAAAAACTGAAATAAATAATCAAACTCAAATAAAACAATTAATATAAAATAAAATGTACAACATAAATAGAAAATAAATGTGTATAATTTATATTTATTTTCTATTTATGTTGTACATTTTATTTTATATTAATTGTTTTATTTGGGTTTGATTATTTATTTCAGTTTTTTTAATATATATATATTTTATATTGTTTTTAGTTTTTTATTGTTTAAACTTTTTATGGTGTTATTATATAGTTATGTTTTTTTATTTTATTTTGTTCATTATATCATATCTCTGAAGAATACTGCAGGTCAGTCAAAACGTAGGTGTATATATATGTACAAATAAAGATTTTTTGTAAAAAGTGTTTGAAGCGGTTTGGATAAATTGTATTTATAGGATATTACGGCAAAAATAAAGAAAAGTGTGATTTTGGTAATATTCATAAAATTTACCATATCAAAAGTCAAATCTATAAATAATATTACTTTTATAATTAGCTTTTAGTATGTAGACCAGTCCCAGTAGTATGGTTAAATGTAGTTTTTGTCATATGTATTAAAGCAAAATTTTTTCAAGGACATTACTACAACATTTAAATCTCCCCTATTGAGTGGATGGTGATAGGTGAGATCATGTAAAACAAGAGTTCCTTAACTTTTTTTGGCTGCTGACACCTTTACTAAAAACTTTTAAAACCATGATCCCCTAGTCATTTACTTTACTTACTCAAATTAATAAATTTGTATAGTACTCAATATTAAATATTTCACTAGATATCAAACTTTTCATTTTAATCATTTATAATTAATGATTAAAAAAGACAAAAGGACTATGGAATATAGCATTATTTTGTGCAACATTTAATATCAAAACATGCACTAACGAAAGTTAAAGCAAAATATGAGCAGAGTTTTTTTTAATTTTTGACATTTAAGAAATAAATATGTAAATTCAATATAAATACAAACATTGAAATAGCTTTATTAAACATAAAAATGAAGCGAAAAAATCAACATATTCGGGAAGAATTAAACATCAACAAAATTACAATGATTAAAAATTTTAATCAGAATTATAAAAATAAGAATACCAAATAAATTAGCTTCGAAAATTGAGTTTAATGAGATGGGTTCACCTGGTGATTTGTCAACAATTTATTTATATCCTGTTTTAAATTAACGAATTGCTTTCTTAAATCTCCATGTCCAGTCATATGAAATTGATGTCTGTTCTGAAACAGGTTTAAAATTACACTGATACCTTTCTCTACCAGATACAATAATGAAAATGCCAGCAAATATTTTTGTAATACAATCCATAGAGTCAGTTACAGAAGTGGAATATCTTGTTGAAGCCAAAACTTTTTATAACTGTGTTTGAATTGTACTTTGAGATCCTCATTCATACTGATGCTTATCATCTCATCTTGCAAAATTATATTTGGTTATGTGCTAGTAGTGTATAGTTTTATTATCCAGTCTAGTATTTCCAATGATAAAATATCTTTGAACCTAGTTTTGAATTCTAAGTGAAGAGCCTCCAAGTGATTGATGTACAGCAAGATATTTTCTTCTTAGATTGTGCCTTTCATAAATAAATTGGGGAACTAGGAAAGCTCAGATCTTGCAATATTTTGTTTAAAAAACAATCTGGCAATAAAAGCTGATATGACTAATTTTGCTTTGGTGAGATTTAAATTGTCTTCTTGCAGTTGTAAATTAAGATAATTAACTTTGCCAACTAAGTTTGTTAAATAATCAATATCTGTTTTATTCTTAAGTAAATTTTCTTTTGAACTGGAATCCATGTCTTTCAAAACTCTAAAACAGATATAAAAAAAAGTGTAAAAAATCTCACCAAACATAAAACTTTTGAAAGCCAGTAAACTTCAGTATGGAAAACTAATTGATAGAAATCTTCATTGCTTTCCTATCATAATCAAGTGAGCAGTCTAGTATTCAAAGCATTATTTTGAATTTTGTTTACAGCTGTTATAACAAACTGAAGCAATTGATGCAATTTGTCACTAAGGTTCTTCACTACTAAATATTACCTATGCAGGTACATGTTGTTTCAGGTAACTTATGAAGCCACAATAATTAACAACCATAGCTGGTTCTCCATCTGTCACAACAGATATTATATTTGTCGATGGAATCACTTTTTCCCTGAAAAATAGCTCCATGAAATTTAAAATCGATTTGCGTCTGGTATCAGTTTCTAACGTTCTATCAAAAAGCAGCTCTTCATGCACCTTTTGAAGTTGAATAAAGCAAACATATACCAGCAACAAAGTTTCATTATCAGGTAATATTGACTTATCCAATTGGAGGGGGAAAACATTTGTTTTGAAAATGATTACACAAACAGTTTTCCACATTGTAACTCATTTCTTCGATACATCTTTGAACTGTATTATTGTTCAAAGAAATCCTTTGTATAACATCTTGTTCAGGCCTGTGGACTACAATGTTCAATATTTCCATGACAGTTGGTATAATCAGTTCCACCCCTATGATATGTGGCTTTCCAGATTTCTTTGATGAGTAGGAATATGTTGTACAATGTTCTTAGTCCATCATCATTTTGCTTTGATGATAAAATAAACATATTATCTATCATAATTCTCTTCAGAATTTTATATTTAAGTGATTGAAAGTATGATAAATCTTTTTCTTTTTTGTCAGAGTGAATTCTGTTCAAGTAATATGCTAGTTTTGATGGTTTTATAGCATCATTGCTAAAGATTTTTTCGCATATGAGGCACATTGGTAAATGTTTGTTTGATAATAATGGGACAAATCCTAGCTTCAAATAGTCCAAGCCTTACTGTCTGCATTACTTTTTTGATTCAGTCATATTATTATCATAGGAAATAAATTTTTTTATTAACAAACAATTTCAACAGCCTCTGTGATAAAAGAAACAATAAAGTATTTACTTGGAACAGAAGATTTTTGTACAAACTCGAATAAATAAACTGTGTCTTCTGATTTTCTTTTTCATAGTACTTCTCCTCAATAAATAATTATATTCAAAGTTCAAATCACAAATAAGTACATTTCACATCAAATGAGCAAATTTATAGTGTTTTATGAAAGCATGACCATACAAGACTGATAGATTCTGCTAATATTGAATATCATCCCATCCCACCATGGGCGATGGTTTTTCTTGTCCGCACTTGCTTTGATACGTTTGATGCATTATTATGTGTGACTCTTTTAATGATACATTTTACCTTTTCATTCACAAGCTTGGTATGTAATGTGTTTTTATCAAAAAGTGTCTTTTTGAATTATTTTACTTCTATTTTCTATATAAAAAAAAAAAGAAGAAACAAAATATAGATTATTTACATGCTAATGTTAATTTTACATTCTTTCAGTCTATAAATTCCAATTCCAAGGTAAATAAAAAAACAGAAAGGCAAAAATAATGATATATGATGATAAGTTTTGCTGTGATTATGCAAACCATTCTCTGAAATGCAAATGTATATAAACCATGCTGATCTAGTGGTTTATTTATTTGATATTTTGTAATTCTGTCCTTTAACTTCTGCAGTAAACTTTTCTTTTGAAAAGATTTTAATACTTTGTCTAACTATAGTTCTCCAATGTTTGATATCTTCAATCATATGTTTCCAATGATAATAATCTTTATAATGTAAATAGGGTTTACTTCTCCCATGGAAACCATGCTCAAATTTAGCATAAAATACTTTTTTACTATTTCTTATTTTTACATTATCAATTCAATGAATTTATGATTTTACAATTATAAACTTTATAAAATTGCATCCAGCAAGATGAACATATTAATTAAAACCTTATAATTTTCCATTATAATTTTAGAATTTTACTAAACATCATATAAAATTTATCATTCAATAAATTGCTTAAAATAATAGCTCTAAGTACAACTAATTTAATTCCTATAAATATATCATTGTAATAATTTTTTTTAATTAGTTAAATGCACCACCAGCAGTTGATTGAAGTTTGTGCAACAATTCATTATCAAAGTTCCAAATTCCTACATAAAAATTACAAAGTCATTAAAATTGATACATATTCTCAAGTTAATAATCATTCAAGCTAAAATTTGTTGACTAGCTAATAAAAATTTGAATTTTTTGAACATTAATAATTAAACTTTATATGTTGTATAGATTATATTAAGAACATTTTATAAATCAACTTTTGAATAAAAAAAGATAGCACAATTTTTTCATCATTAACTGGTAAGAATTTGAATTTTTTGTACTTAATTACTAAATTAACAGCTTTTATGCTGCATTCAAAAATTAAGTACAATTTGTAGATTGCTTTTTAAACAGGTAAGGATAGCTCAATAAGCAGTCTATTATAAATTCAAAAGCCATGATTATACGTTTTTATTTTCATTTTTATCAAGTTCATATGAAAGGATCTGTCATCAGATTTGTATTATACTTTGATATCTGCTTCATGAAGCCATCTGTAAACAATTGTGAAGATCATTATAAAAATTGTAGATAGTCTATCTCCTTGTTTGACACCAATTTTCATTTCAATTACTTCAGATTTTTCACCTGTAGTAATAATTCTTTTCATTATATTATATAAAAGCCATGTAATACAAATAAACTTTAATGGTATACCAACAATTTTCAGTCAGTCTACAAACTTGTTCAATTAAGTGAATCAAATGTCTTGTTTAAATCAATAAAGATGATATGTAAGTCATTTCTTTGTTCATGATACTTTTCTTAATTATAAAAACCATATCTATAGTATTTTAAAACTATGTTGGAATTCTAGTGAACTTGTCTATTTACTTTATTTTTCAAAATTGGAACAATAAAAACATCTATAAGATCAAGTAGATATTTTTAAAGAGTATATTCACCACACTGAATATCTTTGTACAAATCAAAATGAGCAGATAGAATGGATGTATCATTAAATGATGTCATTACAAGTCATATCATTATTCAAAAAGATGATCAAAATACTTTCTCCATCTATTTGAAATATCATTGTCATACAAAAAAGGTATGGTGGATTTAAAGTGTGTGTGTATATATATGTATGTATAGTTTTTAGGCCCATATATTACTTTTAGTACATCAAAGAAAAATCTAAAGTAACCCTTATTACCAAATGTTTATATCTCTTTTGCAATTATAATTTATTAATCATTTTAAAACCATCTAATCAGTTGTTGAAATTCTACCTTTACATTTTTATATTGATTTTGAATTCTCATATTCAGTTTATTATTCTTCCAAACATGTTTTCTTTTAATAGTAGGATCACTCTCAGAGAATTCACTATCACTGTAATTTGTCATGATTATTGTTTTTAGTAAACCTTAAGAATATATTTACTTGTATCCATAACACCCTTTTTAAGAAAATTCCATGTTTTGGTAAATGACATTTCTGTAAACCCAAATTAGGAGCAATTATTAGTGTTTAATAACTATAGAAATTTAACATGGCATCAATTTTGTTATGAATACAATGGTAATAAAATTTATATTTAATGCAGTTATCATTTTAACTTTGGAGCATATTAGTTTAGATTTAACCAATAATATGTGCCAGTAAAGATTCATGTAATATGAACTTTTGCATTTTAACTCCTACTTATAATATAGTCTATATGGTGCTATTTTAAAAAGAATGGATGCATTGAAATCCTTTTATCACAATTTTTCATGTGCTATGCAAAAATTGAATAGCAATAAATTGAGTTTTTCAGTATTAAGATGATTATTTCCACTAACTTTGGGCCAGAGTTTACTGTTTCTAAGTATGTGCATACAAATTTCTGCAAGAAAATTCTATCTTTCAATGATTTTGATAAAATAAATGTTATCAGAAAAAATTGAAATCTATCTTTCTTTGAATTCCCTAAATGTAATGTTGACTCAATATATATTGATAAAATGAGCACAGACATCATTACATAAAGCTAATTTTATCATTAACCTTTCGTTTATGTATCTAAAAATTTCAAGAATAAGATACTGAACTCTTATTGCAAATCATCACCATGCAACCTTCTCTTACTGGTTAATATATCTTCCTAATAAAACTTGTAATGAGCCAGTGATTTATTAAATTTCTTTCTTCACTAAAATGAATTTTCATTAAAAATAAGGAAAACCAATTTTAAATTGTGACATATTTTTAACCTCCTTGCTGCAATTCATTTAGTCTAAAAACCTTGTCATTCCTAATATCTACTTTCAATTCCAGTTTAAATATTTGTTTTTATTATTATTTTCCCTTTTACCACGACTAATATTATTTATTTTATATTTGTTTCTATTACTTTAATGAATGATCCACTAAACATGACAAAACAGACAGATTACATGAGATAAGATATTTTAAAACTAACTTTTTAAAGTCAATTTCCATCATAGGGAATATTCCCAAATGTGGCTGCCTAAATATACAATTTTTGCTATGTTGAAGCTCTCACTTCAAATCTTGATTTTAATTGTATTGTCTCAAGTGAAAATCATTATTTAGCACTCTCAAACTATTTAATGTTCTGATCATTTCTTTCTTAGCACTGAGGGCTTGTATAAAAAATGAAAAAGGGAATTAGAGTAAGAATTATTATATTTAATTAAAGAATATAAATATGGCATGAAAGGCTCATGATTTTCACCCTCTACATTAACGCAATTGAAATCTGCTAGGAAAAAGGGAAGATACGAACCAATATCACGTCTTACAAAATGAGGAGATACTCTTGTTTGACACTACTTACTGGTTATTTAATTAGCCCTCATATCTGAAGATCATTCTGCTGTTTATTCATCCATGGAATTCATTATTAATCTGAGTGCAGCATATATACACATATACATTTTATTATCACTTATTGACAATTGTCAAATAAAACTAGAAAAGATTACACAAAAGTTCCAGCACTAAATTTAAAAATAGCAATAAACTATCACTTTAATATTGCTTCAAAAAATACCACCATTGGAAATAATACCATAAATGATCCAATAAACACTAGGCAAGTAGTACTCTTTGTCATTAAACTGTTGATCTCAAATGAGAATTTTGAAAATGTGTCTGAATTCAAATCAGATTTATTATCATTAACATTATTCTTTTACATTAGCTCTTTCTATTGATAATAATATTAAGAATAATGTTATTGAAATTAGAAAGTTAGAGTTCACCAAGTGATTTGCTGGATAACTTTCAAAATGAAATAGTTAATCAATCACATAAACAATACAATCCTTGAAACAATGCAAAAAAGAAGTGATAACCAAAAATAACATTGGCAAATCCATTTTTGCAATGATATTCATGTGAATAAGAAGCACAACCATCAGTCTTCAGCTTGTTATTGAGACATCATAAATCAAGATATGAGATATTTAGTTTAAGTTCCCATATGGTTATAACTGATAAATTGGGATTATACTTTGATTCTTTTGATAGTTAAACATGGTAACAGGAATTTGAATTTATGATGCTATTATCTGGCCATAATAAGTCATTATAACTATTTATCATTATATTATATAACCTGCACTACTGTATGTTAGTAAAATATTAATATTTGAATTACCAGAATATTAAATATTATACAGCTAGTTGATTATATATAAATAAAATGGAGATGGAAACTAAATAACAGCTTAGTGTGGGCCAACTAATACGCAAGCTTTAATGCTTGCAAGAAAAATAAATTAACATAATTAAAAAATATTTGGAAAAATATGAAATACACACACAAAAAATGTTTAAATGCATGCAAGAAAAAGAGGAAAAATTTAAAAGCCTATAAGAAGAAATAAAATAGAATTTAAGTCAGCAAATAAAAAAGTTAACATATTAAAAATACATACAAGAAAATATAACATACCCACATACATACTAAAGATTTTAAATGCATCCAAGAAAAAGTGGGTGAAAAGTTTAAAAGCATATAGGAAGAAATAAAAAAAGGATAGGAAGACAGAGAGAAAAATAAATAGGAAGAGGATAAAAATACAATTTCCTAAAAATGTTGAAAAGATGAGAAGAAAATATAAGGTAATTACGAATTTAGATGAAACACATAAAAGATTTTTCCAAAGAATAGATAAATTAATAAAAGGATTCAACTACATCAAAAGAATTTCAACAGGAGAAAAATAGAGAAATGATTGCAAGATATGGAAATGACATTAAGAGTGAACTTATAAGGCGAGGGAGGTAAAGACATCAAAGAATTAACAGATCAGCAACAAGTATTTTAACATTATTTCCAAGTTATAGTGATTGGATCAAAATAAAAATTGGAAAATAATTTGAAATTTTATAATGAGTTAGAAATTTTCAATGAAATATAGAACAATAATTTTAAAGTAATAGAGCTCTTCTAAAATCTCAAGTTTGGGAAAGTGAAATAGGAAAGCAAGATGAAGATAATCAGTTTTTAGATAAATTTCTCACTTTAACAATCAAGATGGAAAAAAAGATCAAAACTAGTAGAAAATGCATTGCGAACTTATCTAGACCATTACAGTTATATATAATAAAAGATAAATACAAGCGACCAGAATTTTGAAAAGTTAAATTGAGAAATAAATAGGGAAACATCTTTAGGAATTAAGAGAAAACGTTAAAAAATTTAAGATGGCTGAAAAATGAGTAGAGTAACCTAAAATTAAAATAGGAATTAAAGTAGATATTATAAAAACATATATCTGTGAGCTAAATTCTGTAAAATATTTCCAAGTTATACAACACTATCAAATTGATATAAACTAAAACAAATTTATATTATAGTGAACCCTATAGAAAATCCTAAATTAAGTAAAAATATTACAGAAAAATTTAAAATTAATTTTGACACTATTTAGAGATGAAAGTCTATTTGACAACATATTCAGTAGTAAAAGTATATAAATAAAAATAATAATTGATTAATATAAGCTTGATATGAAAAATGTAGAATAATTTGAAAGACAGACAATGAGATGTAGAAACAGCTAATATTGATATGATGGAAGTAAAAAATAACCATTTTGAAACTGTAATGGAAATGATTGTTTAACTCTAAATAGAACATTAATTGAGCAGGACAAAATTAAAAAAATTAACTGATAAAAGTTAATGGTTTAAAAGATGAATGAATAAGAAAATTTTAACCATTCCAGGTGATAAAAGAAAGGCATTGCACATGAGTACTTAAAGTATACAAATATGCATATTCATAGATCAAAGTTGATGGCATTTACTACATTGGAGATCTAAAAAAAATAATAATATTGATGCTGGGTATTATAAATGATAAAATTATTATCTAGACTCAGATTTATTTCAGTACTTTAAAATTAATTGTAAAGATATTGTAGAAAAAGTCATGTTGACATCTCTTTCCTTAAATTATTTCACTGTAAACCGAAGTTGGATATTGAATTAGGCATTTCAGTAGGAATGAATAATTACTGCTTCAGGTTATAACAATAGCATTTGATCCTATGGCAAAATGTCTTTACTCATGATGCATTTTCTAGAGCTTTAAATCTTAATATAAATTTATTTAGATATATAAATGTGTTTAATATTTATCTTTTTTGAAATTCGTGTTTAGAATGATATTAAAAATTTCTCTATAATATCAAAGATAATTACATTTTTGAAATTATTATTGATGATATTAAAGAGTAATTTATTTACTCTTTATTTGAGTAATATTAGAGTGCTCTGCTAATCAAGATTTTATAAACAAGGAAAATTCATTCAAACTATTGATCCATCTTTCTAATGTGTTCAGTATTCAAACATAGCAAAATAAATATGTGTAATGATTAGTTCATTTGTAAAAGATGAAACTGATTTGGAAATTAGTTGATTTAGCTTTTATAGTGGAATATACTTCTGGTAATTAGCATGTGTTTAATTACTATTTCATTTCATGATTTTGTATTTAATTATTGTTGAATGCATAATAATTAATAATTGGATAATTGAGTTCTAATTTTATTTCCTTCATGTTTAGTTGCTAAGATACAACTTGACCTTAGCTTATCTCTATGTTTTGAGTCTTGATTAGTGATATTAGTTAACTTAATAATTATTTTATACATGTATATGAATGATTGAAATCTAATTATTTTAATATTTGGTTTTATTAAAATAACTATTTATTTGCCTTGACCTTTATTATTAAAATTTTATAATCTAATCTTCAAGTTATATATGTGTGCATATGGGTGTTTTAACATAAAAGAATAACATATTTACTGTTTATTAATTAAAATTATATTTTTAAGTTTATGGTTTGATATTGCACATAAGCAAGTTAGCTTAATAAGATTGTAAGCTACCCTTACAATATATTTCAATGAAACTATGATTTCTAAAGGTATAAGCCATTATTTTCTTCATAACTTAATAGTGATACTTTATCCACTATATAATCTTATAAATTTTCAGCAGTGTGAATTCTCAATTCTTAATGAAAAAAGTAGATACTTTAATGTAAAATCTCATTTTTAATAATTATAATTAAATCTTTTGAAAATAATAGCCTTAAGGATATATTTAATGAACTTTTTCAAATAAAGTACTACTTATAATGTTAATGTTTTAATTTCAGTATTCATTTTTTAAAAAATATTCTTTATGTTAGTAGCTTACATGTACATCAAAACATGTTTTTATAAAGTCTTTTTATTCATTGAACTTATTAACCAAGCAATATTTTATATGTATGTATTTCAGAATCTTGGAGGCTTGTATTGCAAATTGGAAGCAGAATGGAAATCTAACATTTTAAAGTAAAATATAGTAAATATAAAATAGTTTTCATAATTTTTTAAATGTTAAATAATTTATTGATTCATTTGTTGTTTACATTTTATAACAATTTCAAGTCTAATTATAGCAATTGTTATATTGCTATAATTATTTGAATGATCTTAATATATCAAAGTATTATAAAGGTAAATTATACATAGATAACAATAGCCTTGCTGTAAAAATTTACTGTAATTGATATATGAAAATTCTATTATTTCACAATTTTAAAACTTTTTAAATAAAATATCAGAGTAAAACAAAATAATAATAATAATGATGATAATGATGATGATGTAAACTTATTTACATTATATGTAAAACTTAAATTAATAATTATATATTGCTTGAGAATAAAAGTAGTAAAAATAAATAAATAAATAAAGTGTCCATTTTACAATAGAATCTATTTCTTTGTTTTTGCAAAACTAATTTAATAGCATGCTTTTGCAATTCAAGGATTTAACTTAGTTTGTAGTGCAAAATTAATAAATGTCAGAAATGAATTTTAAAAGATTTTAGATATAAGAATAATTATAAGGAATATGGCTTAAAAATAAATATAAGGAATATCACTAAGTAGTTTTTTTGTTTGCAATTTGATAAATAAACTGACTATATAAACAGGAATAGTATTCTCTTCTCTCTATTCTAGATAGAAAGAAAATTGAAAGAATGAAATGATATGCTGGTGAACAAAATAGATATCAGAGAAATAATTATTCAGAAGTAAATTAATATAGTGGGAATTCTTGTTTATAAACTTCAACTAGAGATGTTAGACTATGCACAGTACTTTAAATAAAGGTTAAAACATATTTGTAAAATAATCTTTGATAGCATCAATTATGAAGTACAAGTTTTCCGAACCCAGTTCATCATAATAAAAAGATTTGATAAAACCTTAAAACCTCCTCTTACCAACATTCTATATTATTAAAGACTCTTCAATAAATTAATTATGCTTGCTTGCAAAATAATTTTGATATTCCTGTGATATTTTTTTGATTAATATCTTACATATGTCAAAATAGTTGATATAAACAATATACAATTATCTAATTATAATGATAGATAGGTATACAATTAATGATTAGGAATCTTCATTTTAAATATTGGATCTTAATATTCAGAAAAAATACTAACAACTCAAGTGATTTAAATTTCATAAGAGCTAAGTTTAATTTGGAAATTAAGAGAAATTTTATTATAAAGTTGCTATATAAAAAAAATTCACATTTCATTCAGTTTGAAAATTTGTATGCTGTTAATTACTAATATTGGAACTTTTAAAGATACTTTGGTTTTATTCCTGCTATGACATATTATTCTAGTGATGTTTGCACCAGTAATATTTATTCAAAGTTTTTGTTTATGATGTCATCGAAACCAAGAATTCTGGCATGACTAATCCATGTCAAAGAAACTTTTTCACTTTAGAAGATATTAAATGGTTCAGTTCACCACAATGACTTTTTTACCCTTCACAATATAATGCATCTCTCACTTCATTTATAAATAATATGGTTTTATATTTAAATATATATATTTACAGCTAAAACGTCAATATATTTGTGTTTCTTATTTGCTAAAACTTTATATATGTTTTTTTTAAAAAAATATTTAAAATGTAACATTTGAAATACCAGACATCTTAAACCTGGAGCCTAATTGTAAATATAGGCGATTTGAACTCAGACTTTTAAGCCACTGTCACTCACTATCCACACTATCTCATATTACTAATACCCATTACCACACACATGCAGAAAAAATAAATAATCACCAATATATGTGTATTTCAAGCTAAACCAGCACTCATCAGTTGTTCCAGACTACCATCACCTATACATATATATATATATATCAGTGCTCAGTTTATATTAAGATAGCAAATCCGTACACTTTAATGGACAGGCTTCAAACTACTCCAACCTACAATTCTTCAGCAATCCATACCATTGAAAATCTGATGATAGATTTCCCAAATCCCATCCTGATGCCAATATTGTTGTTATACCTATGTAGATCTGAAGAAATCACTCTGATTCCTTACGTGTAGGACAGTATCCATTTAAATACATAGAGAGATGGGCAGAATGCAGGCTTAATAGTAAGATGCCTGGAATTTCAAATCTTACATATTAAGCCTGCATTCTGCCTATCCCTCTATGTATTTAAATGAATATTGTCCTATACATGAGGATCAGAGTGACTTCAGGTCAACATGGGTATGACAACAATATTGGCATCAGCATGGTATTTGGTAATTCTATCATTAGATTTTCAATGCTATGGATGGCTGAAGAGTTGGGAGGCTGGAGTAGGTTGAAGCCTGTCCATTAAAGTGGAAGAATTTGCTATCTTAATATAAACTGAGCATTGATTGTATAATGTATGGGAGATGACAATCTGGACCAAGTGATGAGTGCTGGTTTAGCACAAAATATGTATATTGGTGATTATTTATCTTTTCTGCATGTGTGTGGGCATGTGTATCAGTAGTATGACATAATGTGGATAGTGAGTGAAGTATCTTGAAAATCTGAGTTCAAATCCCCTATATTTACAATTAGGCTCCAGGTTTAAGAGTGCCTGGTATTTAAAATCTTACATATTAAGCCTGCATTCTGCACATCTCTCTATGTATTTAAATGGATATTGTCCTATACATGAGGGGTCAGAGTGACTTCAGCTCAACATGGGTATGACAACAATATTGGCATCAACATAGGATTTGGGAATTCTATCATCAGATTTTCAATGCCATGGCTGGCTGAAGAGTTTGAAGCCTGTCCATTAAAGTGTAAGGACTTGCTATCTTAATATAAACTGAATACTGATTATATATATGTATGGAAGATGGTAATTTTGACAAAGTGATGAGTGCTGCTTTAGCATGAAATATGTATATTGGTGATTATTCATCTTTTCTGCATATGTGTGGTCATGTGTATCACTATATGAGATAGTGTGGTTTGAAAGTCTGAGTTCAAATCCCCTATATTTAAAATGTAACATTAAATTTATACTTAAAAATTTGTTACAACTCACCATTTAAAAACTTTTCATGTTCTTTTTCATATTTCTCCTTTTTCTGTAATGAATATATATTTCCATCATTGGAAATAAGATGTGTTTCTTTTAGTTTTGAAGTTTAGTGTTACATGTGCCGGGTGTTTGTGATGGCACAGTGTTGCATTATGCTGAAATGGGAAAGGATGGTTTTGACAACATGAAGTGTCATAATAAAAATTCACAAAATGTGCCATATTAAATAGTCACAACTACCTGTTTTTATTTTATTTCATAATGTTTTTTTCCCTTTTTTCATACTGAGTATATATCTCCATTTTTTTTTTTAATTTGAAATTTCATATTACATGTGGTATGTTGTATTATTCCCAAAGATGTATAATTCTAAGTTTGTGATATCTTTATAATAATGCCTCCATAGGGTCTGCAGACAAATTTTATTGATTAAATTTGTCTGCACATTCCTTGGAGGCATTATTTTAAACATATTGCAAACTTAGAGTAATACATCACCAGAGTAATATGTCATAGCAGGAATAATACCAGAGTATCTATTTTAATATCATATTGTTAGTTTGTTTAGATAATATCTAATATAATTAGATTTACTGTTCCCAAGCTTAGTTTAGCAATGATACTTGTGAATGCAAATTCTAAAGATTGATTAATTTACTCCAAGGTAAAAAAAAATTTTAGTTTAATTATTTGAATGAAATTTTTGTGCTCAAATGTCATATAATTGCCCACCAAGAAACTAATCATAAATTTATCATTATTTTTACTACATAGGCATTTGTAGTAGTTTATCACATTCTGTTTAAAATCTGCAAAAAAAAAGTATTGGTTAAATTCTATATTTTTGGACTGACTCTTAGATTATAAAACAAAATATATTATTTGGTTTTTGTTAAAAGACCAATATGCTTTAATATAACAAATTTAAATACTTTCCAAGTCATTAAATAATTCTTTTTATTTAGCTCAGGAAAATTGAGGATGAAGAATATAAAGCAAACTAAGAGAGAAATATCGGAAAATGAAAATTTAATTTAAAAGAGTGTACTGCTTCTCATATAAGATGGTATGATAGCAAAATTATTTTTAAAAAAATATTAAATAAGTTAAATGATAATAACTATTACAAATTAAATAAAAAAATAATTCTTTGAGATCATTTATTTTAAAACATTTTGATGAAACCAAAATCAAGATGCTGTTTTTTACCTGATTATTATCAAGTTTTTTGGGTAATTAATGATTGTATTTTATCTAAAGAAAAACAATATGAACTAACCAAAAATGCAGATCATAATCAAGATAAGAAAATGAATCTACAATTAAAAAAATTGTTAAGCTTTTTCATAAGGTTGTTTTGCTTAAAAATAAAGAAAAGGAAAAAGTTATATTAAGGAAAGAGCAAAATACAAAAAAAAAGTTAAATCTCCAACTACCTTCTTTCTGAAAATATAAATAATCAAAAAATACAAATGAAAAATTGACTAATTCTGAAAATTTGAATTGTGAAGATTTTATTACTGCATCTTATAAAAAGAAAACTATATTAAAGCAAAGCCAGTGATTGGTATTAATTCTAATCACACATTATAAAACCTAAAGTTCATTTTAAAACATATTTTATAACTAATTTTTTCCCAAAAACATTAGCTGAAGAGATTAAAAACTAATTAGAAAGTGAATTAAAGGTTTCAGCCATATGTCATAGAATTTTAACTACTAATCTAAAATAGGCATCATTTTATGTCTATTCCTGAAAGTTCTAGTAATAAAATGAATAATGTAAACTTATGGCCAGAAAATGCTGTTATATTGACTTTCTTTGGAGAGCTAAATAAAGTTAAGAAAGTGAATGAGAATATTATGAAGAATGATAGCTAATGGAAATAATATAGAAATGCAAGATATAAATTTGCAAGAGACAATTCATAATAAGTCAAATTGCTATTATTGGAATAAACATGAACTTAGAATCAAAACAATAGATTTTAAAAATGAATTACTATTACATGATTATATTATTTTAAAAGAGACCCAGTTGACTAAAGCAATTGATATAAATATATTTGATTATAGATATATTGTAATGATAATTTCCTCAATCTACTAATTATGTAGAAGTTAATGTCTCAGTAGTTCAGGTTTGAACCTAAAACCATGACATACACAATAAAGATAAGATATTCCATGATCGGCAACACATATAATTATAAATGTAAGAATATCCTACTACATATGTCTATGAATCTTATAAACTCTGGTTTAAATAAATATAATTATGATGGTTTTATGATCATAAACATTCTAAAGTAGTGCCAAATCTCAAAAGAAAATGTTTACTTAGAATTATAGATAACAATCATCATCAATTATAAATCATTACTATAATGTCACAGCATATCCCTGATTGGTTCACATGTTCTCACAATTGTAGACATTTTATAAACTAGCATATGTGTGTGTTGAAGTTATATTTAAACTTATGGAAAACAAACAAATGGATTAATAAAACAATATAATCATTTATTAATAAAACACAACATATATAGTTTGATTGTAGCTGTATAATAATAATTCTGAATGTAGATTTCAAATCAAGCACATAATAATTAATATAATTTTAGCAAGTAGTTTATATATTTCAATTCCTTGTCATTTAGTAATTTCATATATAGATATAAAATCAAACACATAATAATATATTTTTATCAAATAATTCATGTATTTTAGTTTTACTTCTAATGATTATATATATATTGTACCGGTATTGAATATGTGTCTATCGAAACACCGGCCTCTTAGGCAGAGAAGAACATACTCATACTCGGAGAGTATGTATGCCCAAACGATAGCTATAAAATATATAACTAGCGTTACATTTCCAGGACATAACTTCTTCTCAACTGTTGAGTTCAACATCACATTCAAAGCACTTTTTTTTGTTTGTGTATAAACACGGGTGACAGCTATCTATTCAAGGATGAATAAATAATGCACTTTGAGCAATGGCCACTAACTCAATGCCTAAATATCCATGACTAGCTCAGCTATTTGTAATCACTAACAGATTATACATAATTAGTGGTTAAAAGAATTGATAAAAAGAATTGCAAAAGGAATTTAAAAAAAGAATTGACTGACAAATAAAGTTTAATTTTAAAGACAATTTATTAACTAACATTTACTAATTTTAAACATTTTATAATTCGAATAAAACACATGCATATTTTTAAATTAACATTTCTAAACTAGTTTAAATATTCTTGGAGATTTTAATAATAGAACACTGGTATTTATCTAATTTAACTAATAACACTGATATAATGATCATGCACATATTAACTCATACACTCACATATATAATAATAAAGTATTACATAGCATTTGAAACTTAAACACACATATCAATAGTTCATTTTATGTATGATATAGAGTTCATATAATTAGACTCTTGGAGGATTCACACGAATTAATGCAATGCAATGGCTATTACAGTATAAACGAAAATAAGCAAATGTTTTACTTAGGATTTTGAACGTAGATGTAGAACTTTGTTCTTCCATTACGAATACTTCCAGCCAGCTGGGATGTTTCCTTGATGAGGTTCCTTATTTTTCACGATTATTACTATTGAAGACAATTAGATATTGATGGAGATTTCCAAATTGTTAAGCTGACATTATTTCATGGGCAGATCTTGCTGTTTTCATCGGACATCAGACTGTGGAGAGGTGTGTATTTCTCAAAACTGCTCAGCACCACATTTTGTTTCTGGATACAATTAACTCAACTGATGGTCTTCTCTTGACTTAACTGACTCAATTAATTTCTGAACTCAACTGCTTATCCGATAAAATTTTGCTATTTATACCTGCGAAGTGTTTTTCTTTGATAATCCTTTGACAACGTGTTTTGGAAGATTGTTTAATTAGTAATAGCCATGCAGAAGTGTTGTTTTATATTTTAATTAATAGCCATTGCCGTGTTTTTTAATGATAATCTTCTTTAACTTTCATTTATTTATAATAACATTTGTTACGCATATATTTATTATATTATTGACAATCGCACATATATTACTAGTTTTAAGATTATTTTTTCTTTAATTCAAATGAAAAGAGATTTGTATTTTGTAAACTTTAAATTATTTACATTTTACGAATACTAATAAGAAAAACTGTTTACTTCCTTTTATAAAACTTTTAGTTTGACTTTTTCTAACGAAACACCCTCCCCCCTTCTGATTAATTAATTGTAACTTTTATTTCAAAAACTTTTACGAAAGATTTTTATTTTAAAACTCTGATTTTTTAAGTTTACTTTTGACAGCAAACTGATTTTGTTTACTAAAGAAACCTTTTAGATTTTTATAAATCATTTATTATTTTTAATATATATATATTTTTAAATAAAATTAATATGTGCCAATTTCAATATTGGTACAATATATATATATATAATGCCACATGTAATACATTTTCAGTTTGAGTCTACACTCATAATTCAAATGTCAACACAACATACAGGATAACATATCGTTTTTATTAATTTATTTTAATCTTTAAGTTTAAAGTCTCTTTTCAATATTATAGAATGTATAGCTTAACATCTTACCGGTAAAAACAAATATTTAATGTTGTATGTCCTAGGTACTAGTTTTCATCTCTGTAATTACAGTTGGTCATCTTCATAAATTTTCTTGAAGTGTATATTTCTTCTTTTCACACAATGGATACATAAGTTAGAGTTGTGTTAGTACAGTGCATGTAAAATGCACCTAAGTCTTCAGCAATTTGGATGTACAGTCTGGTTCTTTCCTTTCACTAGCAACTTATATGAGGTGGCAATATAATTTTACACACTGCATCATTATTTACTGAATTGGGCTGCATACTCATGGTCTTTTAACTAACATGCTACTTGTTCTTGCTTAACCTACTGGTATGTTTTGTACTAATATTTAAATTTAAGCCCAAGAATTATAGAAGTAAATAACACATGCATTACTCCAGAAAAACATATGGCAAAGAAAATATATTTAAGGAAATATATTTAATAGATAGCATGTACAGAAAAGTGTGACAGAGAGTTTTTTGCTTTTGTGAAATTGTATATTCATTACAAACTTGTTTAACTGTGAACTATAATACTGATTTTTTGGAGCTGTCTGGAGTTAGAACAGGGTTGAAAGAAGACAGTGAGAAGCTATCCAAGAATCTACAGATGGTTCATTCACCAAATAAAGCAATACAAAAATCCCAGAGATCATGCTTCTGAAGGTACTAACATCATGGCTAGGGAATAAAGTAGATTGCACAGATCATATTTTGTTTTTATACACCTAACAGTCTCTATAAGAGAAAACACAGAACGAACTGTGAGTATATTCATTTGTTAAAGTTGTACTTGATCAGAATTGAGTGATAGACAGTTGGAGTTAGAAATTAGCCCAACAATGGTCTATATATATATATATGTGTGTGTGTGTGTGTGTGTAAATAGGGTTTTATTTTCTCAGTCATCAATATAGCTATTGATATTTTGCTGTGAGGGTCAGTGCTAAACTCATGTTAGCATTGATAATCCCTTATTGTAATTTGGATTATTAAATTTCTGTTTGTCACTTATTTTGTTGGTATTCATATATACATGCAAATACGCAACAAAATTTGGTGCAGTCACCATCTCTAACTGAAGTATAGTGAAATAATTTTAAAGGCTAGTAATAGAATAGAGCATCTATAATAGCAGAGATGTTGCTTACTTAGTCAGTCTGTAATAGAAGAATTCAATGTTAGTAATGCAAGCAATTGGCCATTTTACGCCACATAGAAAATTTATTTCTGCTAAATGAGATTAAGAATAATAAAAGAAAGTTAGCCATATTAATGTCGGGACTAAAAGTCACTGATGTCATAAATAAGGCAAAAAATTTTTTTTACAGCTTATAAGATAGGCATTGCAATTTTAATTAGCAGTAAGACAAAAACTCTTCTCTTCCTGGCTCACTTCAACACTGCTTCTATTTGCAGCTTGCAGTTTAGATTCTGTCAATCAACACTGGAACAAAGTTGATCTCTGAATACATACTGTCTGTGTCATTAGACACCGCTTATACCATGATGTAGACTATTATTTTGTCATCTGTAGCACTTATCATAATGCAGATTATTCTATTATCATGCATCTCAGAGAAAAATATTCCATTATTTTTCTTTAACAGCACATGGGGAATGACATTTGTCTACATTATATATATATATATTATCAACCTTCTTTAAATCATTTAAGTCATCATTTTTTAAATATCTATTCAAATGCATCTGATAATGATTTGTCTGATGTTAAATTTGGTAATATAAATTGTTGGAGTATAGATGGTAATAAAATATATATTACTGAAGCAATTAATACAATTTACAGACTTAAGTCAAAATCTTCTATGGTTTGTGACAAGCTTCCTAACTTTATTATTAAAGGCTAAGATTGTACATATATATAAAAAAGAAGGTAAATGTGATTCTGACAACTATAGGCTTACTTCTATTCTGTCACCTTTTTTTAGAATTTGTGAGAGATGTATTTATAATAATATTTGCTTGACATTCAGCATGGATTTTTACTAAGTAAATCTATTGATACTAATCTAATTGGGATATCTGATGGTATTGCACATGCATTGTCTAAGCAATCACAACTTCATGGTTATTTTAATATGTTGCAGGCATTTGATAGAGTGCCTCACGATAAGTTAATTTATACACTTGAAATGCCAGAATTTAGTCCACATTTAATTGCATGAATTAAAAATTATCTAATTAATAGAATCTCTTATGTGTGCATTAACAAAACTAATCTTTTTTTTTTTTCAAAAATATGATAGGGTACCACAAGATGGAGTATTGATTCCATTATTCTTTAATGTCTTTATATGTGAAATTAATCCAAAAAAAGTTCCTTATGCTGATGACTGTAAATTATTTTAAAAAATTGATATCTATGAGGATCATATTGAATTCCAAAGTGATATTGAACATTTTAATGGTTGGTATATTTAATAATATGGAGATAAATGTGTGCAAAAGAAATATTGTTACTTATACTAATAAAACTAACAAGTCTGTATATTATTTTGGAATTGGAGAAAATTATATTATATTTAAAAGAGTGTTTCTGATTTAGGGATCCTGTTTTGTAAGCAATTTACATTTGGTGCACATATAAAAAATATTAGTAATAAAATGTAGAAATGAATGGGACATATTTTGAGATATGGAAGAGATCTTCCCCCTTATATTAAATATATGCTATTCTGTTCTTTTATTGTTCCATTGTTAGAACATGGTTCTATTATATGGAATCTGGATTTAGTTTATATTAAATTTTTAATTGATAATAAGGAGAAAAGATTTATTAGATAAATAAAAAAAGAAAATTTAAATGCTGAATCAATATTAAAGACATGATCATATTAAAACATTAGTTAATGGAAAAATTGATATTAGTGGATGTATATCTAAAGTAGAATTAAAAGTATCTATTCATTTATTAAGAGAAACATATACTTTTAATATTAAAAAATAGTAATTTATTTTTAAATAAATCATCCATTAATAATAAGCTGCAAAAAATATATAATCAAAAATTTATTAATATAGATGTTTTGTAATTGTTTTATCACTAACATTAAAAAAGAATTGAATATAATGATATGTATGTAATGTGTTTTGTGTGCAACATATAATTTTGTAATTATTAATATTTTGATTTTAACTAATGTATTTCTGTTAAACCTAAAGTGTTAAAATGCACTTAATAAATATTAAATTGAATAATAAATGCTGACATAAAATTTGAAAGAAGATATTGCACTAAGCATTGTTTTACATCTCATATTTTTAAAATAATGATCAGTCTACATTCCCAAAAAATAATTGCTATGACTTTTTAATAAAGTAATCCTATTATATGACTAAACTTATAAGTCATCAGTTAAATGTTTTAATTCCTTCTGATCATGTGATTCCCAAATTGTTTTCGATAAAAGCAAATATTTTCACCATTATCATTATTTTTAATTCAAATCATTTAATACAGGTGATAGTATTTAATCCAATAAACATCACATACATATAGAGAGTTTTGCCTGTTTTGATAATATTTAATAGTAGTTATAATTATATAAGGAATAATAATAATTATTTGCTTTAAAGATCTTAATTGTATGGAAATCATACAACAGATAATCATTTCTTAGAAATAAAATCTGCTGAAGAAACTAAGCTAAGATAGTGTTCAAAAACAAAAAACAAGTCATAAAAAAGATTCAAGTAATAAAGCTCATGAGCTTATTTTATATTATTATTAATGACCACTTAAAACTAAAAGCAATAGACATAAAAAAATCATACATTCATTATTATATTTTTATTTTAGTTACAATTACTATTGTCATTATCATCATTCTTTTCATTATTAATAAATTATTTTATTATAATTAAATTTAAATAAAACTATTGTTATTTAATCTAGTAATATGATGTATTGAAAAAAAATAAATATATAATTAAATATTCATATAGAAAAGTAGATATACATAAAAATTAAATGCAAAGCAACTGAAAATATATAAAGTAAACAAATTATCATAACTTAAAATAAATGTTTATCTAAAAATTTGTGATGCTAATATTTTCCTTATATTTATAATAAATCTTTTAAAAAATTGTTGCTGTAAAAGCTATTTTACAAAAGGTGCACAGAAATTAGTAACTTTTTAAAGCCATACTAGTGTGTATATTGCAATTTTGGGGGGAAAAATCCCTACTTCTGTATTGATATTTTTTAAAGAAAATATCTAAAAAAACATCATAAAAAAAAACAACAATTATCCAAGCTGTATTGTTTCTTTAAGTTCTACTATTATGATTTATTATAAAAATAACTGAAAGAAATATACTAATTATGAGTTACATTTTTTGTTTTTAATCCTTAATTATAAAATTGATAAAGACTTTAGAGATTAAAAACCTGCACTTTTTAAATTTTATATTTGTATGCTTATACATGTGAATATAATTTATGTTCACACATATTTTCATTTCACAATGTTTTAATTAGATATATTTATAAGTTCTTCATTATAAGTTCTTTATTAATTTATATTTTACATTTAAATCGTATTTTCTTTCTTTCTTTTTTTTTTAAAGGCTTAAAAGAAAATGTGGCAATACACATAAATAAGACATTTTGATTTGTATATATATTTTATTTTTGATATTTGTAAAAAAAAGAAAAAAGTGTATACTATAAAAAAATAAAACTGATGTTGTAATAATAACTTCCTTTCAAATTAGTATTTATAGTAATACTTTAATAAATATATTATTTCATATTGCTTTGTCTAGAATAGTTAATTTCATAATCTGTAGTAGACAAATAATTGAATATGTTTATGTGTTCAATACTTATCACTTTTTTTAAAAAAAGAACAGTACTGCTGTATCCCATTTTAAAATATAATATATACTGCTTCAGAATAGTACATAGTAGATAAATAGGGGTCACATTTATTTTAATATTTAATTCTATATTTATTATGAATATTATAAAAATATAAATTGACATATGGGGATAGTTTATTAATGGACCACCTGAATATAAGAATAAAGCATTTGTGTCCATATTCAGAATAGATATATCATATATACACATATTTTTTTGATATTACAGATATAAGGAAATTTAAAGTAAATAATCAATATTAATGAAAGAGTAACAAAAATGTCATTATCCAATAATTATAACATAAAATATGTTGTGATAAGGCTATTTTCTAATACCAATTTATAAATAAATGATTAAAACAAATGTTGCAAAATTTCATTTATTAATAAATATCAATATCCAAGAAAAATATGAATTGGATTAAATATAATTTTTCTATTTTTTTAAATTCATAATAAGAACATAAAATGAAAAAAGATACTGTACTACGATTATAAAACTACCACCAGCTGCTGAACATCCATTCACTATTAGAATATTCAAAGAAAACATATCAACAAAATGATTAAAATTAACCAAGTCAACAAATTAGTTATGCAATATATAAAATTAATAGAAAATAAACTAAACAAATTTTACAAGAGTAACCAGTTTTTCTTTTCAATAATATATAATAATTTTTGAATCAAAAATTGTAAGCTTTTCTTGTTTCTTACACTAAGTGTTTAATAATTCAATTATTACTATTTTATTTCTTTTCTGACCCAACATAATATGTGGTAAAATGAAAATACAGTTTTTTAAAATAATGTTTAGCTCTATTACTGTCTAACATGCTCTCAATATATTTTTACTATATCATATTCATGGCATATAGAAGCATGATTAAATAGTATTTGGTATTTTATATATAATTTCAAAAAACTACAACAGTATGCATAGTTGATAGAAAATGTAATTGGTATGTATCTAGAAAAGTTGATATTTTATAATACACTTTACACAATTGCTATTTAGTTTTTAATTTCTTATTAATGGTAGATATTACCCATAGCATCTAGCAAGTGCTCATTATGGGATGTCCAAAATAGTTATCATAGCATTATTTAACTAAGAATGAACTTCATGTAAGTATTTTTTAGATATTAAAACATTTTTAATCCATATGTCACATTATTGTGAGAAATCATCATTATGTGAAATAAATATTGTTTTCAACAAATGAATAATATTGATCTGTAATTGGACCACATCTACATTACTAATATATTTTAAAAACAAATCACCAAACTTTTTCAGTTTAAACAATACAAGATAAAAGCTTTCTTCACTTTAATGCCATGAATAATCCATGACTATCAGATAAATCTAAAATTCATATCCTTAGTATTTGAATCTTCATTATCATATCAGTTTTATGTTATTGCTTTTAGCAGTAAGACTTGGAATTCAAAACAGAAGAAATGCAGACATGTATCCTAAAATTACTTTTGTTCTACCTGCTATGCTGAAAATCTGATATTTAAATTAGCCTAAGGTTTTGACTCCTAAGTCAATCTGCTCTTGTCTTATAATTTAAGCTGGAAAATTTAGGGATTTAAATTAATATTAATAATCCTATCCAGATGAATAAGGTGACTATAGTTAATAAACTGAAGATGCTAAAATATATTATTATTAAACTGGATTTAAATCTACATAACTTTTTGGAAAATTGACTTGGATTGATTTGAATTCAACTTAACAGGTAAAATAGAGTTAAAATTGCTGGATGCATATCTGCCACATTTCAATTTTAAATCTCAAACCTCATTGCAAATGTAAAAACAGGAAATTGATCTGAAGATGAGAATTTAAATACTAAAAATAGGGAATTTATATGCAACTGGTAATCAATGATTACTCAAGCTTATACTAGATGAAACTATAGTTAAAAGCAGCTCATCAGTTATTTTTTACTATAATTACATCTTAAAAAATAGTCATAATCACTTAGAATTTAATTATTACTAAATTATGGAAGCATAAAAAATTTTTAATGCATGAGTTATATGAAGTGAAGCATTTCATCTTGGGGAAAAATGGAAATATTTGAGAACCATTAGATGATTTGATTTTCTGTGATGTATCAAAAATAATAATTAGACTAAAAAAATCCATGACATGTTGCCCAAATTATGACAATGCATCATATTTCACAGTTAGAGAAGGTAGCTAATTAATATATATTTTTTGATTATTGGGTATAAACTTTTCCAGTAGTGGTAAAAGGATAAATAATAATTTTTCTATTCATATGATCTGCTTCCAATTACCTCTTTTCTGGTCCTTACACTTGTGTATCCATCATCTTGTATACTATAGTATTCATATTAGAAACCAGGGGCTTTCAAATATTAGCTTAGTTATAACTGTTCTTCTAACTTTTAAAAAAAATAAGTGTTGGGCTGTTTCAAATGATTCTAATATAACAAATATATAAATTATAATGGATGGCATTTTAAAGCCTATTTTGTTAGCTTATTTCTGTAACATACTTTGATTGATATGCTGATAATGACATGATCTATTGATTTTTAAATACTGAGAGAAAATCTTTTAAATTTGAATGATTATAAGGATTAATCTCTTGATTATCTTCTTTATACAAATGTTTTGATTAATATGTTGATCAAGTTAGTAAATGCTAATATATATATATCTTTTGTTTCTAAATTAGATGTATTGTCCTTCAACTACTTTATATGCATAAAAATGTATCTATCTGCAGTTCAAAAATCATGCAATTTCCATTACTGGCAGTTAATAAAAAAATTTGGAAACAATTGAATTGTTTTAAATAGGTAATTTTTATTTAAATCTATTTTTGGGGTGTTTATTAAGTGCATCAGAAATATTTCAGCATTTAGAACAGTTATTAAATAACAATCACATACTTAAAAAATTCTATTGGAAGTTATATAATATTTATGTAGCATGTTTTAGCATATTGTTAACTTATTAACTATTTCTTTAAAAAAAAAAAAATTAAATGGTTTGCTGATAATATAAGTGAAAATATATGTGTATCCAATATAAGATTGTAATGTATAATTATAAACATGTAAAGATCTGAATGGTGAGCATAATTCCTAATATTGTAATTGTATATTTAATTTTTTTGGAGATCAAATGATATTTAAGTAATCATGTTACAAGATTTATAATATGTTTTTTCTGCACATATGTTAAAACATTTCAATTGCATTATGAGAATCTACAAATACAAAATTAAAATATTTCACATAAAAATGGAATATATAGTTAACCAATATAGACACATATATGTTCATATACTGAATTGATATATTATTGTGTTTTAATTTATATAATCCAGGATAAGATAAAGTAACTATATATAAAATAGTTTTTGTAGTGACTTTATATATAATATGGCAAAAATATGATTTCATTCTTTACAAAGATTGAAGTTTCCATCTAATAGTTTCTATTAGATATTGAAAATCAACTGTTTTATTGGAGAAATATATTGTGCATTTTCATTTTAATAAAGCATAAGCATTAATACTATCTAAAATAATTATAACTAACTGTTTAAAAAAATGTATAATTTTCAGACTTTTCTTTCCCTTTATTTAATATGCCTGTGTGTTAAGATCTCATCACAAATGAAGATAGAAGTTATTAGGTATAATTCACATGATAAAATTTAACTGCAGTATTTTCTCAACATATTTTATTTTGATATATCAATATTTGAAGTCGCATCATAAATTTTAATGAGCACTTTACATTGGATTTTATATGAAATGATTAGTTCTTATAACATCATCATTGAGTTTCTGATTTTTAAATTTAATTCTATAACAGTCATTATTTTAGTTTCAGAATCATTTTAATATTAAAATTTTGTTCAGGGTTTAATATATTGTTCAGCTCCTTTATATTAAGAAATATCCCCCCCCCCATCAACTTTTATATAATGAAACTTTAATTCACTTTTTTCAATTGAAGAGAAAAAAATTGTTTACAAAAATATGTGAGTGAATGTACAATTTTTGTGAAATTACAGGATTATGTTTTTTTGTGATGTAATAAACTGTTTTAATAATCATTTTCATGCATTGTTTAGCTAGATTTGCTTCAGAACAAAATTATAAGAAAACAATTTTTAAAAAAAATACAAATACTAGTAAAGCTTATTCAAACAAACTGCTGTTTTTGATGCTGCATTTTATTCCTTCTTCTCTGGAATTTCAAATTTAAATTCATTACTATCATTTTATATTAAAATAATCATTGAAAATATATCTATTTTGTGATTTTTGAAATATTCAAGTAATTGAAGTCCTTGTTCCAAATTCCTGACTCATAATTTTTTTTATGTATAATATATTTGGAAAGTTTTTGAAGTAAGCAAAAAAATTTAATAGCATGCAATTACATTTTTAAATTCTACATACTTACATATCTATTTGTTATGTTTTGTTTGAAACTTATGATTACCATAGTGTCTAAACAAGAAAGAAAATGAAATAAATAACTTATTTTCAACTAATAATTAGGTAACACAAATTGTATGTAACCATAATAATCCTTATTAATGGGAAATAAATATAATTACATACTGTCATATAATTATGTGATACTTATCTGCATTAGTATTAAAAGGTCTGAGGCATATAAAAACTTAACAATATAAATAACGTGGATTCGTAAACAGTTTTAGATTTTCTTTCCAGATCTTCAGTGGGGATAAAAATTGGGTAAAGCTAACTAATTCTCTTTATTGTGTTGTCAAGTCCATGACTAGTGTGTTTTATTAGTCTTGTTTTCTGAGATGATTATTAGTTTATCTGAATGTTTCCATTATTACATTCTTTTCTTATATATATACTTAACATTTTTATTTATAAAGCACACACTACATTACCTCATTTCACTTCAGAGAAATTTGATTTTTCCCATTGCTCCACACATAATTTTTTTAATATATAGGTAGATCATCTTACCAGTTAACTTTTTCCCCATTGGGATTTCTGGGATATTACTTTGATGTTCTATTTCTTATAGTTCAGAGTCTATATCTTCTATTAGTAACATAACTTCTTCAATATTACTCATTTCCAGTGACTTTTTATTAGGGCATTTGCTCTTCTAGATGTGATTTGTGTGATGGCATTGAGTGCATAGTCCAAAGGTAGTTTTGACTTCTATTTGACTGAAATGATTTTGAATGTTCTCTTCTATCCACCCAAAACCAGCCTGAGAGGATGCTAATGGTGCAATAGCACAAAATCTTGCATTTATCAAGGCCTCAGGTCTATATGATCTATATCTTTGCAAAAATAAAAAAATAAAACATTTTACCACTTTCTAAATGTAACTATGTTTTCTTTTTTTGCCCAAACTCTGTCATTTGTAGGTCCACACAAATTCTATTTATATTTAAAAATGATAATAAATAATTATCTATACATTGTGATTACCAGTGAGTACAATTTTATTGAATCAATATTTGAGAAAACAATACAAAATACAAATAATGTAAAAAAAGTCTATTTTATTGTACTATTGAGAGCAGCATTATTAAATCAATAATTGAGTAAAAAAATATAAATAATGCATATATATATATATTTATTATTGTTTTAAATTTTTTTTTTTTAAAACTTCAATTCAAAGTAAATACGATTTTTGTCAAAAAGAATTGTTATTGGCTTGATTATAAATCAAATAAATATATATAATGAAAAGCTTGGTTTAATACTTTAACAGCATGGTATGCTAAGCATGCTTTCACCTAACTGGTAATCATATTCATAGCAATAATTGTCCAAGAAGCTTGTGACATTTATATAAAAATAAACAAGAGTGGAAATTTGCATAAAATTTGAATATACTAATTGTAAAGCAATATATCTATATCTGCAAATAAAATACTTTTTAAATAGCTCAAGTATTTTTTATTATATGCAAAAGAGACCCACTGAAAACATTGCACTGGGTTTTGCTTTTTCTTAGGCTGGCTCTATACCCACTCTTTCCAAAAGTTTCTGGTATCATAATTGTTCTCCAATTGAATAGATATGCCCTTCTTCTAAAGATAGCTGGTAATTCTCTCTAAAATCAGAATAAATATTTTACAATAAGGTTTCCATCCCATTAATAATTCATGTGACTTTCTTGTAGATGTAGAAATATGTTGGATTTCTTGCATATTAACTGCATTAACTTTTAATTATTGCTTGTTTTAGCTATTATACTGCTTTTTCTGTTATTCCATTTGATTCAGACTGATAATAGTGGAGTTTAAACATGCTTTTCCCCCCATCACCATCAAAAAAATTTCAAACTCAACCAAAGTAAACAAGAATTTCAAGTGATACATGAATTGAAATTGCTTTTTTTTTTAACAACTTGATCATTTCTGCTGAAGTCATAATTTTAGAAATTTTACACTTGATCTATTTAGCACCATCATTGATCATTATTAAAAATATATATTTTTAATGGACTTCTATGATTAATGTGTCTTAATTACAGGGCTTTTCAACTTTTGATTATAGTGTACATTTTTTTTGGTGGTAAATTTGTTGATCACTGACATCTTTTTTAATGTAGGATTCTATGTGTGAACCAACTATAAGATACCACACATGACTGAATCAAGTACCTTTTCTCTATGACAGAATGATCATTGTGCAGTAATTCCAATACATTACAATGTCCTTGAGATAGTAGCAGTATTTTATTGGTAACTAAAATGCAGTTCTCATTTCTTGAACAATCTCAAAAATTCTATGAAGATGTGTAAACATTTTATGGCCATTTTTTTTATCTACTTTGTAGTATATGGTAACCAGGAACTGCTTTCATTCATGTTTCTACAATTTTACTATCAGCTTTGGTTTCTGATTATAAATATAATTTATCATTGGATTTTTGTTTTGTGGTTATTTCATACATGTGACAGCATCTACATGCTTTATTTGAGTTTCCAGTTAATCTGAATCATAATTGTATGCAAGCAATATATTACAACAGCACATTTGCAGAATATTTCTAATAATGGACAATAATGTTATTATTTTGAATGGATGATCATAAAGATACTGATGAAATTTTTCCACAACATACTTTCTAAAAATGACTGTAATTTTTTTTCAGATTTGACTTCTTGACATGAAAGCTAATACATGATCACCATTGTGAAAGGAGTGACTATGTATAGATCCAATTTTATACACTAATGTATCAATTATCAAAGTTATATCCAAATTATCAAAATGAAAGTGTCCAATTTTAAGACCTTTGATTTCCTAAAATGCCTCCTGTAATGGTTTGTCTCAAATCTAGCCCTTTCTTTTTATGGAATAGCTCATATAGAGAACTGTAGCCACACAATGTTTTTCCTCAAAAAAAAACTTAAAAGAAATTTATAAGCCCAAGAAATGCCAGCAATTGTTAGTATTTCTTGACCTTTGAGCATTTTTACTGGTTTTACTTTTTTAGGGACCAGGCTTTATTCTTTTCCCCAAGATATGATCTAGAAAGTTTATTTCTCTAATGCACTATACACATTTATCAGAGTATAATGTAGCTCTAAAATCAAAAAGTTGTGTAGTTCTTATTTTCTTTCATAGTATGTCTTCTGAGTTAGAAGTTATTAGTATTCCATCAAATATGATGTTACCTATGTACTCCTCTCAACAGCATATCAATTTTCACTGGAAAAACATTCATAGCTGTGATTATTTTGAAAAGATGATGAACATTAACATAGTAAAGGTTTATTCAGTTTAATTTATTATCTTAACTGAGGACAATTTGTGCTGGTTAAGCCAGATTCATAGCACTTGTAGGCATCTGGGTATGATAATTTATTAAAATTGATAATTTATATATTCCACTTATTGGAGAGTTGTATATTATTATTCTTTTTTATATTAATGGAATAGTTATTGTTATCAATAAACCAAGTTTCTTTCATTTTGCATTTTCTGTCATCTTTTTTGAGGCAGACCATTTTTACATTTATTGGGTCAAAAATGTGGCCAGATAGTTGTTGTTCATGCTCCAAAAAATAATTCATATTCCTGCTTGCAAATATAATCACCAAGGTCTCTCAACACAAATACTTGTGCAAGCATGCCAAAAATAAGCCAGAATATAAATCTACTTTTTTGAAACATGAATAACTATTTGGCCACATTTTTGACCCAATACATAAAAAAATTGTCTCCTCAAAAGAGTTGATAGAAAATACAAAGTAAAAGAAGCTTGATTTATCACTAACAATAATCATGCCATTAATAAAAAAGAGAATAATATATAACTGTCCAAAAACTGGAATATGTAAATCATCAATTTAAAAAAAATAGCATTTACATATAAATACTACAACATTCCCAGATGCCTATGAGTGATATGAATCTGGATTAACTGGCCAAAAAGAGTGCTCAGCTACAAATAAATTAAACTGAATAAATCATTACTTCACCAATGTTGATAACATTGAAAAACTAATTAGAATAAAATAAATAAAGAAAAATATCCTGATTGTTAACATTAGGTTCCCAGCTATTTTCTTATATACTGATATTGAGAAGCTGCAGTAAAATCTAGTTGTGCAAAGAATTTAGTAACTGTCTAACCATCTCTTTATTGGGAACATGGTAAATAATTTCTGGGTAAAGTTTTATTTACAATGACTTGATAATCCCCACATATTCTAGATAACTATGGGAATAGTTCATCTGCACTTTCTATAGGCATTGATATTTTTTTCTTAACAAAAGTATTAGTAATATTAGCGATTAAGCTAATGCACATGCGCTTTAAAGAGATTATATAAATGAATACTCAGTTTTTCCAGACACGAGATATAGTATTTTAGAAAGAATGGAATGAATTCACCCATTCTTTCCAACCCAAATGTTTATTTATGGGCAAATCTTAAGTGTATTTCCACACACTTAAGATTTTCCCATACATAAACATTTGGATCGGAAAGAATGGGTGGATTCATTCCATTCTTTCTAAAATACTATATCTTGTGTCTGGAAAAATTCAGTATTCATTTATATAATCTCTTTAAAGCGCATGTGCATTGGCTTAATCGCTAATATTACTATTACATAAAAACATAGCGCTATATAAAATAATATCTCATTAATAAAGGTATCTAAAGTTTCATTAATTTGTTTTCAGTGCAAATGATATCTTGTTTTTTTTTACAGTCTTGGAGTTTACCAACATCATACAGCTCAATAAATAATTGGATGTTTTATTTTCCATTCTTCTGATTTGAATACTTTTGAATATATAGTTTGGATTTCTTTTTATATTGTAATTGTATTTATCCCACAGATTTTTACGCCTAAAAATTTGAAATACTTGCAGCCTAATAATGTTTTTAATTTACTCTTTACAATGAAAGATTTAACTATTTGTGGCATTATTTAACTCAAATTGGTATTTTAACTATTCCTATTATTTTCATAGGTTTCCTATTAGAACACTAGCTTTTATATCTGTTTTTATTATCTTTGAACCATTTTTATATCTTTGGATAATGATTTCCAGTCTGTTTGCAATGTAAGAAATAGCCTGATCCTGCTGTCAATTTCAATTCCAGTAGGTTTATTGCAAATTTTAACAGTTATCATTATTTTCTAAAGATTGTCATGGTTCAATTTATTTATTCCAATATTGGATTTATTTTTGACAGGTTTACTTTGCTAGAAATTTTAATTTTTGTCCATTTTTTTAAGTACAACATTTTTAGGTGACCTATTTTGCCATAATTTTTGCACTTTTCCAATTAGTCTTTTAAGTATTTTGGATTCTTACAGTGATAACATTCTACTTTTTCTTTTTTACCAACTTCAGGTTTGGGATATATGGAAGATTGTTTCATTATTAATATTACTTATACAAGATTCATGAAATTCTCTAGCATGTTTTAAAACAAATTTATTCATTATTTTTCTTTTCATAGCTTGAAATACATAAGATTGGGGATTGGGTAATTATTTAGTATGCAATCTATGCTTTTATACATACTTGGGGGAGCCACCAAGTACTAATGAAAATACATGTTAAATTTTATGATTCCCTTTATGGAAGATGTGATTTTATTTATATATTTTTTCTGATCTCTTTTTTTTATAAAAAAAATGGAGCGGAGGGAGTCATGTCACAAAATTTTTGTCTCCTTTTATCAAAATAATGCAAAAATTCAAAGTATAAAAAAGTTCCATTATTTTAATGAAAAAATAGTAGAATACAAAATTATATATTTATTTTTTTGTGCATCCCCTTTCTGAAGAGTTTTGAAGTAATTAACAACAATGATAGTAGTAGAAATGAGTGTGTATAAAAAAATATGAAAAAGTAATCCAGAGTTGTTGTTTTTTAATGAAATTGAAATCACACACACAAAAAGCCCAAAGAAGATACCAAGTAAATCTTTTTTTTCTTTTCTTTTGATGTTGTTTATTAGTAATAAGTAGAATGAATGTCCTAAAGAAAAGTTAGAAAGAGGTCTGGAGTACTACTGTCACTTTTACTATTCTATAGCCATGACATTTTTTTGAAGCATCCCTAAAATATTCAGGTGAGACCAGAACAGTTCTGGGGTTTTGTCTTTTCCATCTTCTTTCATATTTTGGTTTCAGCCTTCAAAAAAAAAATTTACTGTTATGTGGTTTGATGATGTTTTACAAGAAATATTAATAGAAAGATGTGATTTTGTTTTTTTTAATTGTTTTTTGTTTGCAAAAAAAGAAAATAATGTTTATGTTTACTTTTATTAAAATAAAACTAAACTAATCTACAATTATAAAAACAAAATTGATACTAATCTAATAAGTGATCTACACTTTTATTTACAGGTCACCAAGTTCTTCTCCATCCTGCCCATTCATCAACAAAAACTATAAAAATAAAAAAATATTTATCGTTTATATTATTTAGGGAAAAAACTGAAAAGATAAACAATTTGTCACTATTTAAACAATTACAAGATAAAAAAAATTTTTTAACTAGTTACATATTTATTTTTCATATTATTTAAAGAAAAAAATTGCAAAAAATTAAACAATCACTTTTCTCTTTCATCACTAAAATATCACATGACATCAGCTTACATATTGTAGTTTTAGTAACATATTTTTCACCTTCTTTATTAATAAGCAATATCATTTGACAATGATCATTGCTTTCTAAAGTTTGCAGTAAGTGGCATAAAGAAGATGAAAAAAAATGGTTTATTAGTTAATATTATCAGTAAATGTATGGTGTTTCCCCCAGGTTTTCAAAAAAGCATAGAATATATACTATAAGATTATATGGTGATTGTTAAAAGTTGCTGCATATCAGACATACCCTATAAGACATTGTTTTAATCTAGAGCGTTCTCAATACATTAACCATATAAACATTCATTGACTAATTTTCTAGAGGCTGTATAATAGTCTTTGCCATTCTCCCCTTTCTTTTGACTTATTATCACCACACCCATTAAAGTTTCTAAAAAATATTTTAATGATATTGCTGCAAAGATGCTATCTTGCAAAGAATAAAAGCTCTTTTCCCCTCAATTTAACATAGGAATATGTGCATTAAAAATGAACACAAATACTATTGTATAAACCTACTTTTAATAGCATTAACCTTTCATTGATATATCTATGAATACCAAGAATAAATGGTAGTAATTATATTTTACAACAAATCTAACATTATGCAGTCTCCTTTCACTTGATCTAAAAATTAAAAAAAAAAAACATCTACATGTTTTCTTTAATTTTCTTCCTCTGTAAAATAAATTTCACCAAGAACAACTATATCAAACAATTACTGACAGCTCCAAGTGCTGTTTTGATTTGAAAAGTTTGCATCAAATAAAATTTACACATTTAGTGCATCAATATTTAGAAAAAGAATTAAAAATATTTGCCTTCATTATTATTTCTACCTTCTATTTTATCACTGTTAACATTATCAATTTTATAACTACTACTAGTACTGAGTAATCTACAAAAATGGCGACCTAACTAAAATGTTTAAGACTAGTCATTTTAGATAATTTTTCATAGTAGATAGATCTTTCACTAAATAGGGTTGCCATAATATAATTCTGTCCTTAACTTAATTTAAACAAGTCTCATTACTGGCTGTATTGTTCTGTGAAAAGATTATCATTAAGGACTCTAGTGTAATAAATCTGCATGACTTGTCAGCATTCAGAACTTATATTTAAAAAATGGCAAAGCATGTAGTGAAAGGATGAAAATGTTTGAAAACATTCAATACCATTATCACAAAGAATATAATTGATGGTATGAAGAATAGGCCCTAAACTAACTTAATGATTGAAAATAATAAAAAAAAGGGAACAGCAAAAACTGTTTGCATTGGTTACAGCATGTAGTCATTGATGAACCAACAACTTTTTTCAAAGCAACAGTCACTACTCTTAACCAAGCACTTCTTATTGCTTATACTAAAATTGTAATTGCATCTATTAACTATCTCTATATTTTTTAATTGAGTACATTACTGCAGACAATAGCTATAGTATGAATTCCACTTTAACCATAATTATTCAATTCAAACATTATATTTAATAACTGACATATTATTTTTTTAACTGCAATTTCACCCCCTCCCTCTTTTTACAATTTTAAATAATAAACATTTATTTCTCCTTTTATCTCATGTTTTCAATATATATATATAATTTATTATAGATTTAGAAATGTCAAAGAATTATTTCATTTCATGTTTTTTTCGTTCAAAATAAAATAAAATTATTAAAAGAATTATATTCCTTCAGTGATAATATGAAATTCACACATTTTAAATAAGAATATAAATATTTATAGTTTGTTAACAGTAGTTGTAAAACAGAGAAAAGTATAAGAATAAAGAAAAGAATCAAATAAATATTTTTTCTTTCTTTCTGGTAATTTTATTTATCTACTAGTTTATAACTTAAAGGAAAAAGAATGTTTATCCTTTAAAAAAAACAAATAAAAATTAAATCAACATTCTTTTTTAAAGAATTGTTTTTAATTAATTAAATTTGAATTTTTTTTCTTTTCTCTAAACAAATTGAATTTTTTTTTTTTTTGCAAAATGAAAGGATTATTCTGTTTCTAGTAATTAAAAAAATAACTACAGGAATTTTTCAATAATTAAGGTATGATTGAAATTTTAATTAATTAAAAAAAGAATTATTCAGGGTTTAATTTTATCATTTCTAAGATAATGTGTGATTGGATGGATAAGAGGAGTTATATCAAAAATAAGGTAGAGTGGAAGTCTGTCTTGCTCTGAGAAAAACCAGTAGCAATTCAGTTGTAAACAGAATAGTGAGAAGTTAAATTTTGTAGTCTGAAGTAAGACTAACATCACTAGTAATTGTTAAAAGATTTTTGAAATGGAGTTTCATAAAATCATGTGCTAAGCCTTAACAAAAAGCTGAGCATCAACAACTTAACTAAGTAACCTGTTTCAGTGAAAGACATCTAGAATATCCCTGGAGGAAATTTATAACAAGTCATGTTTATCCATCCAAAAACATGACTAACCTCACCTGAAAATTATTATACTATAAAATATAAGCTATAAGAAAAGCTAGACAGAAAGAAAATATTTGATAAATAGACTCTGTCATCACCTGAAATGAAATAACTGCCAATTTCAAAATGGGATCTACAAAAAGAAAAAATAAATTGGGAGAACTTTCATAACAAAGGATTATTTAAACGAAACACTTGAAATAATAAGGAATAACTGACATGAAAGAAACAGTGTTGTAAATTCAAAAGGCAGACTGAAAAAAAAAAACAAATTCATGGTAAAAAGGTATTGTAGTATGCATATCTACATTTAGAAATAATTTTTTAGTTTAAGTAATAAAACCATTTAAATCAAAATTATTCATTACTATCAAGTAATAAATAATTTTGATTTATATATATTTTTCTGATACATGTTTCTTTTCATTCATTTTAATCTCAAAATGTAAAAAGTGTATAGGACTTTAGCTAATCTTACATTTTTTTATATTATTATATTAGGTTTAATACGCTTGATGTATATAGTGAAATTAAATTCATAAAAAATTACACTAATATTTCTTAAGGCTAAGCGCTTTCAGAGCATTCGACTCCATATTCATAGCCTCCAAATCTAATAATTTAGGCAAATCTATGCAAGCTCATTTATATTGTCCATCTCTTTGATATAGAAAAGCATGTATCCTTTCTGTTTATTGCCTTCAAGTCTCTTGCTATATACCATGCTTCTTTCACCTTCCTTTTGATGTCATTTCTCTCAGTGGAAACTATTTCAGCACATGCAGGTTCAAATTCATGATTAGCCTCTTTTTGGTGGTCCACAAATACTGAGCTGCCTTCATTTCTGTTTAATACTCTTTTGTATAAGTATTTGTGTTGAGCTACTCTATTGTTCATAGTGGCCCGGGTCTCACCATAGTATACTGCTCCACAGTTAGCCTGAGGGCATGTCATTTTGTACACCACATGTGGAGTAGTTTGTATATCAATCTTATCCTTAGAGTTGTTAATAATTCTATTAGTGTTAGGAGGGGTTCGAAAACCTACTGTAATTTTTTGACTAGTTCTTTTGCAATATTAGGTATATATGGCAGACATATAAGTTGTTTTTTGTCCTTTCTTGGTTTATTTATGTTTTCATAAAATGTTTTGATTCTTTTATTGATGGTTACAAAATTGTAACCAACCTTCATTAGATCACTAATATACTTGTTAATATTTATCCTTCTATCCTCTTCATATTTGCATAAATGGTAATTCCTGAACAAGAAGGCAGAAAGTCAATTTGTGGGCTTTGGGAGTTTTGGAGTTAGTATGGATGTATCCTCTAATGTTTAGTGGTTTTACTTTCATATTGTAATTAAAACATCTGTGCCTTCTCTTAATTATTAAGTCCAAGTAATTAATTGTATTCAACTCATTCTCTTCAGTGCAGTTAAATATCAAGTTGGTGTGTGCCTGCATTTCATCCAGAATGGCTGTTATTATTAGTTTAGGCGCTGCGATGAATATGTCATCTACATACCTACAATAAATTATTCCATGTACTTGTTCTTGGAACTTCGATATAAACTGTTTTTCAAAATAACTGACAACAATACTAGATACAATGCCACTCATGGGGAGTCCCATGGGCCATCCATTATTCATCCTATACCATTTATATTGAAACGTCGCCAGTATATTCTCATCCAACCATTCCATAAAGTCAATAATAAATTCTATCTTTTGTTCAGGACAGTGATTATTTTGAAGCTCTTCTTTAATTATCCTAATTGAACCTTTTCTATTTATCGATCCATAGAGTTCAGATATATCTATGGCAGCTATTTTGAAATTGTCCTCAATGGCTGCGTCTTTGATTAAATCAACAAACTCAAACGAAGATTTTATAGTATAATTGCCAAATCCTATCAAGTCTATTAACCATGAATTTATTAATTTTGCAGTGTTTGTGTAATGTGCACCTCCAAAATCAAGCATTAGCCTTAATGGAATTCCTTGCTTGTGCATTTTGGCATTTGCAAACATCCGTGGTTGTGATGTGGCAGATGGATATATTCTATTATATTCATCTTGATTGATCCCTTTATTCTTGTGTTTGCGTAGGACCAAAGAGATAAACTTTTCTCTGTTCATTCTATTGTTAAATTCAGCTGTTAACTCAAAGCCTAATTTTTGAATTTGTATTTTCATCTTTTCTTTATATTCTTCTTCATCCATTATTACAAAACGATTGCCTTTGTCTTCTTTAATACAAATGATTTTATTTTCATTAAAGAACTTTTTTGCATTCTTAACTTTATTGTTCCAGCCATTATTTTCAGTATTCAATTTCTTATCTCTAATAATCTTATTAATCTCATAAACAACAGTATCTCTCATCGGATAATTTATTAGAGCTGCTTCTGTGTCTGCTATTATTTCCATTTTGGGTTGATTCCATCCTCCTCCTACGAATTTAGGTCCAAAATTCAAGATCGATCTAATTTCAGCCGAAGGTCTGACACTAGATAAATTAACATACGTGTCTTCTACATCTATCGTAGTTAAAACAACATTTTGTTTGTTAGCTAAAAACTTCAATTTATTTACGAATTTCTTCTCTAATCTTTTTTCAATATTATTACATCTATTTACAATCCATAGCGGCTCGGGCGTTATAGACGTAATCTTAAACAGACGTTTCTTATTATTATTTAACGCCTTCCTGCAATTGCTAATAATCCAGCTTAATAATTTACGCTGTAAAATACGAGTGACAACATCAATATTATGTATAGATCTATTTACTCTAATTCTACAACAATTAGGTATAATATTCGCTTGCTTACAATTTTGTAAAAAACAAACACGTTGAAAAGTTCTAATTAGCGTTTCAACAACGTGTTTGTTTTTTGCAAAATTGTAAGCAAGCGAATATTATACCTAATTGTTGTAGAATTAGAGTAAATAGATCTATACATAATCTTGATGTTGTCACTCGTATTTTACAGAGTAAATTATTAAGCTGGATTATTAGCAATTGCAGGAAGGCGTTAAATAATAATAAGAAACGTCTGTTTAAGATTACGTCAATAACGCCCGAGCCGCAATGGATTGTAAATAGATGTAATAATATTGAAAAAAGATTAGAGAAGAAATTCGTAAATAATTTGAAGTTTTTAGCTAACAAACAAAATGTTGTTTTAACTACGATAGGTGTAGAAGACACGTATGTTAATTTATCTAGTGTCAGACCTTCGGCTGAAATTAGATCGATCTTGAATCTTGGACCTAAATTCGTAGGAGGAGGATGGAATCAACCCAAAATGGAAATAATAGCAGACACAGAAGCAGCTCTAATAAATTATCCGATGAGAGATACTATTGTTTATGAGATTAATAAGATTATTAAAGATAAGAAATTGAATACTGAAAATAATGGCTGGAACAATAAAGTTAAGAATGCAAAAAGTTCTTTAATGAAAATAAAATCATTTGTATTAAAGAAGACAAAGGCAATCGTTTTGTAATAATGGATGAAGTAGAATATAAAGAAAAGATGAAAATACAAATTCAAAAATTAGGCTTTGAGTTAACAGCTGAATTTAACAATAGAATGAACAGAGAAAAGTTTATCTCTTTGGTCCTATGCAAACATAAAAATAAAGGGGTCAATCAAGCTGAATATAATAGAATATATCCTTCTGCTACATCACAACAACGGATGTTTGCAAATGCCAAAATGCACAAGCAAGGAATTCCATTAAGGCTAATGCTTAATTTTGGAGGCGCACATTATGCAAACACTGCAAAATTAATAAATTCATGGTTAATAGACTTGATAGGATTTGGCAATTATACTATAAAATCTTCGTTTGAGTTTGTTGATTTAATCAAAGATGCAGCCATTGAGGACAGTTTCAAAATAGCTGCCATAGATATATCTGAACTCTATGGATCGATAAACAGAAAAGGTTCAATTAGGATAATTAAAGAAGAGCTTCAAAATAATCACTGTCCTGAACAAAAGATAGAATTTATTATTGACTTTATGGAATGGTTAGACGAGAATATACTGGTGATGTTTGAATATAAATGGTATAGGATGAATAATGGATGGCCCATGGGACTCCCCATGAGTGGCATTGTATCTAATATTGTTGTCAGTTATTTTGAAAAACAGGTTATATCGAAGTTCCAAGAACAAGTACATGGAATAATTTATTGTAGGTATGTAGATGACATATTCATCGCAGCACCTAAAATAATAATAACAGCTATTCTGGATGAAATGCAGGCACACACCAACTTGATATTTAACTGCACTGAAGAGAATGAGTTGAATACAATTACTTACTTGGACTTAATAATTAAGAGAAGGCACAAATGTTTTAATTACAATATGAGAGTAAAACCACTAAACATTAGAGGATACATCCATACTAACTCCAAAACTCCCAAAGCCCACAAATTGGCAGGGCTTTCTGCCTTTTTGTTCAGAAATTACCATTTATACAAATATGAAGAGGAAAGAAGAATAAATATTAACAAGTATATTAGTGATCTAATGAAGGTTGGTTACGATTTTGTAACCATCAATAAAAGAATCAAAACATTTTATGAAAACATAAATAAACCAAGAAAGGACAAAAAACAACATATATGTCTGCCATACATACCTAATATTGCAAAAGAACTAGTCAAAAAATTACAGAATGAATTCACAGTAGGTTTTTGAACCCCTCCTAACACTAATAGAATTATTAACAATTCTAAGGATAAGATTGATATACAAACTACTCCACATGTGGTGTACAAAATGATATGCCCTCAGGCTAACTGTAGAGCAGTATACTACGGTGAGACCCGGCCACTATAAACAATAGAGTAGCTCAACACAAATACTTATACAAAAGAGTATTAAGCAGAAATGAAAGCAGCTCAGTATTTGTGGACCACCAAAAAGAGGCTAATCATGAATTTGAACCTGCATGTGCTGAAATAGTTTCCACTGAGAGAAATGACATCAAAAGGAAGGTGAAAGAAGCATGGTATATAGCAAGAGACTTGAAGGCAATAAACAGGAAGGATACATGCTTTTCTATATCAAAGAGATAGACAATATAAATGAGCTTGCATAGATTTGCATAAATTATTAGATTTGGAGGCTATGAATATGGAGTCAAATGCTCTGAAAGCACTTAGCCTTAAGAAATATTAGTGTAATTTTTTATGAATTTAATTTCACTATATACGTCAAGCATATTAAACCTTACATAATTATTAATAGTGAAGAAAAATCTGAAATTATATTATTATAAAATGTGATTTCAGATTTAATTATTAAAAAAGGAAGAAAAGATCTTAAATTTTTTAGCTTTTATTGTGAATTTTTTTAAGATTTAATCATTACAGTAAGGGAATAACTGAGTTAAAGTGAATGTCAATTAAATAATGAGAATCAAGAGGGAATAATCTTGTTTGCTATACAAAAATATATTTCTTGCATGGACTGTGTTAGATTTGGAATTATATTTTTTAAGCATTTATTATTCATTGCTAACTTCATGGACTAATTGTTTAAAAATAATTTTGGAAATTATTTTTTCATATACCTTATTGTCTTTATTCCTTCATCTATTGGTTCTATGAACTGGCAACATGTATGTGACTTCATTTCATCATAGCGTTGTCATTTAAGGATTTGTAGATTATTTCAATAAAACTATTTAACACAAAGTAGATTAAGCATATACATTTCTATTTTCTGTTCACAGTCTCAGTTCCTAAGGTGTTTATGATCCTGAACTAGCTCTAGAGCAATAAAAGCTAATTTATGTTTGGACATCCAGATAGTTATTTGGATAGTGTAAAGATTATAAGGTCAACTTTTACTGATTAGTTTATAGCTGACCTGTACACTCACAGTACCATATGGCAGAGCATTGATAATGATCAGTATATATCAGGATCCTAGCATTTTTTAATGATACTTTAGCCACTTAAATATGTGCATGCAGATGATTGTTTTCATATTATATCTAAGTTTGGCATTAGCTACCTAATTGGCCTCCTTTTGATATTGAATCTCATTTAGATCCAGTTACAAAGGTTTGGCTGTTGATTATTCTTGTTTAAAGCTGGTGATATAACATTATTATAATAACTACACATTTAATTCTATGCTGATTTTCTCATACTCTTTTGATGTTTGTAGATGATTATTTATTGACAATGTTAATTGAGCTAATTATGATATTCAGTGGGAATGTTGATGAATGCCATCACTCCATGTTACCCTACATTTGTTCCACTATAATATATAATGTAATAAAAGAGCAAACAAAGTATAATTTAAATAAGCCACATCTTGGTACTGCTAGATTTAATGTGATAGTAGAGAGAAAAAATAATAATAATAATAGAGACCTCACTCATGTTATATCTACTGTAAATCAAATACATTTCATAAATTCTGCTACTTAAATTTTATTATAATATATAGATTGATTATTTAATGATAATGTTTAATATGAAATATAAATAAATAAATCTAATATATTTTATTTAAGACATATTTGAAAAAAAAAGGCCACCTCATTCAATTGAGATGTGAAGGGAAATTTCATTACATCTTAATTGCACTCTCTCACTGATTGTTGAAATTGAGCTAATAAAAATTTAAATGAACTTTTATTTGTTAATCAAATATTAATTAAGAATTCCAAAAATAATGTGTACTTAGGAAGAAATATTCTCAAGAGTAGTATAACATTATAATACATTAAAACATACTATTCTATCCCTATGTGTTTAATCTCTATTCATCTATGTATGGAATATAATGTAGGAATTATACATACAGAGGATTCCAGAACTATATTTAGTTAATAAAATATAATACTAACATATTTTTGTTTATCAACATCAAATAAAAATGAGACTTTGCTGTTGTAGGCATAGATTTTAAAATAATTTAATTCAACAAGTATATAAGGAAAATAAATAATTAAACATAAACAAATTTTTAGTAACAAAATATAAAAGAATATGAATTAAAACTCAGTACCAAAAAATATATACACTCAATCATCAATGCTAGCAGGATAGGCATATTTCAGAATTATATAAAAATATTATATACTTTATTAAATTCATCTCTGATGATTTGAGGGAAGGAAATAAAATGATAATTGTCTTCTAAACATTTCAATAATAATAATAATAAACATACATATATATAATAAAATTAATAAATATAATGGTTATTAATTATTATATACAGTCTTTCAATCTGCAGAAGTACTTTTATTAATTTTTCAATCCTTCTCAATTGCAGTTAAATTTAAGAAACATAATGGAAGCAAATATTATTTACTCAAATCCCATGAATCCTGAATTTTAATGTTAGCAGCTTGTCTATTAATTACATTCATTTTATTTTTATTTATTAAAATTGCCTCCTTAATTTTGCTTTTATTATGGTTTCTCTCTTCATGAAGAATCTTCACACTTTCAATGTCTAACTTAAATGTATATTTACAAGTCTTTTATGATCCAAGAAAACAAGCAGTCATTAAATCATTATCATTTTTACTTTTCACATGCTTGTATAAAAATTTATGTTATTACAATAGTTTTTTTAATTAATAGACATTTTATTTTATATATATATTCTAACCTAATAAAATTTAAATGTTATTTCTAACTTATGAAAATTAAAGATGAAAACGAATAATCTATGTGGGCTAAGCTCAGTGGTCGATTAGTTCACTATACTTTTGCTACAGAGACATCTATTAAGATAAAAGGAAATTTCTAAGCAATAACAATATGCATAATTATAGAACAAATGAATAAGTAGGAGAGGAAAAACTTCACTCTTGCCTATATAACACTTTTAATATATAAATTTCCCCTATCAAAATATATTCTCTGAGCAATAAATAATTTGCACTTAAAGTAATATCTTCTGAAAAATCTTTCTGTCCATTTAAAATATCATAAATAGCACATATTAATCACCAAAGTATTTAACAGCATGATTTAACCTACTCTACTCTTTTAGAGTATAAATGTAATGTATTTTTCTAATAGTACAATAAATAATAATGAATTTCTTTTGCCACCACCATAATTATAATACAAATGAATTGATTAATGATTAATATAATGAATAATGATATCAGGGTTCTTCTTGTTAATTTTTAGAAAGCATACAGTTGCACTGTGTTGCCAAATAAATGACTGACATCTTGGTAGATTCTAGGAGACATACACTTCCCTTATAAGCTAATGAATCTGAATATACTATAATAACAATAATCATTACATAAAAAGTGTTTAATCTGCTTGACAATTGCATAAACAAATTATATAAAATTGTAGCCCTTTATGCAGGATATCACTTGAAATAATAGAAAGGATACCTTTTATATTTTTCTATCACCCCATCAACAACACAATAAAATAATTAATTTTGATTTCTGTACTTTTATTAATAAATAAATAAATAAATAAATAATGTGCAGTCTGAAGAATGGATCAAATAATTCAAAGAAAGAATAAATAAATATTTATTTCTTTTGATTACAATTTCATCTTGGAATTGAAGCATTTATGGAATATTTGTATTTTAGCAACATTGAGATATTGGATCTGCATTAAAAAATCGATCATCTGATGATTTACCAAGATTTCTGTTATAAATAAGAATTGTGAACACAAGACAAATTGCATATAAAAAAACAAACTAGATTTACATAATAACAAATACATTTATTAATGTTTTAAATACAACATACACAAAATTTATTTACAGTATTATTGAAAGCTATTTGCCAAACATAGATGCTGTTAAAATATCTGGTAGGCTGTTACCATAGGTGGTACATCATGACCTCACTAACAAACAATCTATAGGTTTTGGAAAACATTTGGATGAGTTATTAAACAAAATATAGTCAGTGGAGATATTGGTTTAAACATTTAGCTAACTTATTACATAAGTAACCTGGCTAAATTATCCAATTTTAACAAAGGTTTGGTCTAAAGAAATAAAATAGCAATAGCTTAAATCATAAGCCAAGCAATACATTTCATTTAAAATATTCCCTTGATAGGTACAACTCACAATATCCATTTCTTACAGATTGAACTATCATTAACCTGAATTATTCTATGACTGGGTTTGAATAAACAAACTTGTATAATGATAATAGCTGTCATATCCAGACAAATAAAATATAGCACTATTTTATTTTTTTAAAAGTAAAATTTAAAGAAATGTATGGATCATTCACCAGAAGTCATATACACACATATTATACTAAAGTTATATCCACATAGTACTAAAATATTTAATATTAAATAACTTACTAATCCATCGGCGAAGTGCTCCAACTGATGAAAACAAACAACATTGAGTATGTGCATTTCTTATAATACTATGTGCTGAGAATTAGAATTTAAAATTATTAATATCTTGTTGTTGTACTTGTAACCTATTGGCAAGGCACAGCAGTTCAGTACACTGTTTCATTTAACAAAACAAAAGTACTGCAAATAAAAAAGTGCACTTTGAAGAACTAAGTACTTCAATAACTAACTTATTATTGCTATATCATTTCTAAAGCACAAATACCTTCACCTACCATGGTGGAAAATATTTAATAACATTATGAGGAATAGGCTAATGAAAACAGGTTCCCCAGAGCAAACATGAATAAAAGTATGGTGGATTCCAATACCTATATTTAAGGCAAAAAATGTATGTGTGGATACAGTCTCACTACATAAGGAAAAATAGAATACACATCAAGAATATGGTTCTCTCATGGGACATATGTACCTAAGCATTTGAAAGCAATATTAAAATATAAACACTATCCCCTCATAGAATATAAAATATGAACAATGGGGAGAGCGTCTCCATCCTGCAAAGCATAATAAGCAAACTAACAACAAATACAGTCTACTTGAAGGCATATATCCTAGACTAAATGATGGCAAGATAACAATTATCACTAATAAAACTAGGTAAATATATTCACACGAAAATTGAAAACATTAAGCTAAATTAACAAGTTCACAGTTAGCCAAATGACAAATATTTAAAATAGCACACTAAAAATTCTACATTAACTAAGGAATACATATATATGCAATGAACAGAATAAAAATAACTTATAAAGATAAAGTGGACATAATAGCAAAAGTAAATAATATAAGACTAATAAACTCTCAGTTATATTAAAATTTAACTGTAAATTATTATACCATGCAATTATGAAACATTGAACTTCTGATAAACACATCTTGGCTGTTTACCTATAATTTAATGAAACACTCATAAACAATATAGAGAAATAGTAAGATAAATATCACAATGTGAATAAAAGGCATTATAAAATTCACCTAAACCAGAAAATATCAAATTATATGAATTTTTATCTTACAATGTGTAGGAATACCTACACATTCTGTCATAAACCCATTAAAGAACAATATCATCATAATAAAAATAATATTGCCTTGCCATAGAAATATAATAAAATAATTTTTTTAAAAATATTGCATATATATATATTTAATAGTCTTTAGTTCATTAGCAGAACTTTCTATAGTGAGCGGCCTGTTGAGGGTGCGAAGTCTTTTCTCGGTGAGTTATCTGCAGAATGAAGTATCTGTACCAACCAAATATTTTTTTATAAGGCAAATATAACTTCCAAATATAAGCATACACAACAAAACATTAACAAAATTCTTAATTCTACATTAAATAATTTTAGACCCATTTGAAGAAATTGGCCAATGCAAACTAGCTAGCTAAAAAATATTCAGCAATGTATGACAATAAAACAAATGGTCCACTGAATTATAGAGTCTGTGGTTCCATCTAAACTAAGGAATACATTCAAGTTTAAATCTAAACTAAGGAATACATTCAAGTTTAAATTTAAAACAAAGAAAGTCATTTCAAGATATTATTTTAGTAATAAATTTTTAAAAAAATCACTATTAAATTTAATAGTCTGCCCTTGAATACAATGCATCATTTAATGTCCATTTAATTATTTTCACAAACTATATCTTCTTTTAACATAGACATTTAATTAGATTCCTCAGTGAAATTTATTCAAAGTATTTTTATAATATAATACTGAAAAAATGAAGCATATTAAAGTCATTATTTTTTTTTGTTTTATAAAATTACCTTAAGTTCATCTTACTCATGAATATTCTTCTTTATAGTAAAATTCGGAGAAAGAAAATGCATTTTAATAAATTCCCCCTGTGCCAAAGACAACAGGTTATTAATAATTATAAAGTTCATATTGAACAAGCATTTCATTATATTCATTAGAATTAATACAAATTATTATTTCTAGCATTTAATAACAGGTAGAATAATCAATATAGTGGCTTATTCTTAGTTCAACATTTTAAAGTCTATATTTTTAAAACTTAAATTTTTCCTTGTAAAGATAAGGTTTAATAACAAAAAGTAAATTAGTACAATGTCCAGTATGATTTTATGAGTTAATATCACTGGATACATCATCTGGTTTTATTAAAATCTACTTTAAAGCATCACTGATAAAATTGACTTATTATAAATGAATTATTCTGAAGCATGATATTAGTAGTGAAGATAGTTCAAATTGAATTATGGCAATAAAATAGCAAGATTACCTTAAGAACTGGTTAACATGGCATTATAAGTTAATAAGTATCAAAAATTTTAATAATAACAAATAAAAAATTATTACTGATTTAAGTTGCAGTGACAATAGCGGTCAGTCAGGAGATGATAAAAAATGATGGAGCCAACCTTAAAAAATGATAATCTTTAGTTTTTATACCTCTCTTGACAGGTGTCAAGAACTAATGACCTCCTCCTGAAATCATAACCTCTGTGGAAAAATGTTAATTACAACAAGTAACTAATTAGTAAAATTATATAATTTTGATCTAGATATTTTTAAAAATTCATGTGATCTTAATGGTTTGAGGTGAAGAAAAGGTCAATTGAACTTTATTAATAAAGTTAAATAAATAAAATAAGATAATAAAATAATATTTTATCTTTTTAAAATAAAATATTACCTTTTCTTCAAATCGGGTTTATCAGAAATTCTAATTTGAAAATTTTAACTAAGTTTAACAAAATATTCATTTTTAAATATTTATTGAATAAAATTAAATATTTTGACAATTTAAATGAAGAAACCAAAAATTCATAAATGCAAATGAAGTCATACACACACATGTACACAGGAAATTGTTTTTCTAAATTAAATTAACCTTTCCTGAGAATCAGCTGCAGATCAACATTCATGGCTTCAAGTTATTCAAAAACAGACAATTTTTGCACTAACGTCTTTTTACACTTATTTTAAAGCTTAAAATATACTGTAAGATGCTGTTCTCTCTAGAATTATTTTACAAGTAAAAAATCAATAATATTGACATAAGAAGCTGCACCAAAGGAAGAAGGCAAGCTTTCCTAGATGCTGATTGGTTGGTTCACATTTCAAAAAAAAGAAGAGCACCTGTCAACAATTTTCATTGCCCAAACCTCTTTATTTGATTTTCAAATGTTTTAGGGTATTTTTTTGATATTTTTTTACATATTATAAATAATTATAATAAAATATGCTGAAGATAAAATTATTTTAGAAAAATAGTAAGATTTTAGTAAAAAATTCTTTACTTTTACACTAACATAAATTGAAAAAGTGTTTGTCAAAATTTTCACTCCTGTCAACAACTTTCATCGCTCCAACCTCTTTATTTGATTTTCAAATGAAAATGAATATTTTAGAGTATTTTTTGATATATTATAAATTCTTTACATTTACATGAATGTAAATTGAGAAAGAAATCAATGATTACAGCAATACTTTCTAATTTGTTATGAACTTTCTTTTTAGGTCTTCTGCTATTGAATATTTTTATAATTATAAATAGAAATTTATTTTTGAAAAAACTTTCTTTCACTTTCATAATCTGACACATTATTAATATACTTTTTACAAATGAAACTAAAATGAATATAATATTAAAAGATGAATATATTTTTACTGCTAATAATTGACCAATCAAAAGTTGTAAAACTTTAATTCACTTGGCCAATAAAAAAACTTTTAAGTTAAAAAATAAATTTTTCAAGGAAAAGGTTAACTTAATAACTAACTTATGTTTCTTTAACCCTTAAACCGCTAATTAAATCATTGGTTGTATGAGGTAAAAATCAAATCTTTTAATTGGCCAACTCACAAACTGAAGACAAAGCCTATTGTTAAAACATATTCGCCTATAATATTAAATTCAACTCAGATACGTTTATAAAAAGTATATAATTAATTTTTCAGGTCATGAAGAAAACGAAAGTTCTTTCAAAAATAAATTGCTATTTATTTATTCTAAGATATTCTATATCGGCAACATAAAAGTTATAATGTAAACAAAAAGATCGACTTTTACGTTATAGAAAAGTAAATATTTCTTTTTACTACATCTTCAATATATTTACTTAAATCTTCAATATTTTTCGAAAATAATTTTGTTTTTTTATTATTCTCTCTGAAAATTATGTTTAATTTCCATAAATATTATTTAATAATAATTTAAATCGTATTCGAAATGAAAATCTCAGCGTTTTTCTTTATTTTCTTTGATCAGGCAGTTTCTTTGTTCTTTCCAGCCAATCAGAATGTCTTTTTCGGCTGAGAGCATGCTAAGAACCAATCACAAATAATGTTCCTTCTTTGTTTAGGTTTAAATGCATTTTTTTTTATTTTTTACTTCTAAAATAAATCGGAAGATGTCACCATCGTACAGAACTTTTAAAAACGAATTCAATACGTATTTAACGAATTTTTTCGTATGAAAATGAACTGAGTTAGAGTGATTTTAGATGTCGACGAGGAGTCTCGTCGAGCACGGGAAAAGGGTTAAACAGTTAAATATTATTTAATCAAATCAATAAACTTTATTTAGAGATATATGTTTTTAAAAAACTTATTAAACAAGAATTTAATCTAGATGATTCACTACTTGTAATCAGAGTAATTAATTGCATTTAAATATTAATAAATTATCTATTAATATTTTTAAACTTTACTATAATATTAGCTCTGTTTTAGTTTTCTTCCTTTCTAAATATATGCAAATTAAATACTAACTTTTAACCTAAAGCATACATTTACTTAATACAAAAATTATATTTTTATTACAGCTTTTTAATTTATTGTATATTATCGATTTTATATTCATAAGGTATTAAATAAGTAAAACTATTAGTGCATAAGAGTTAGATAACATAAATTTATACAAGATAAAGTTATTATCTTCTTTCTCTCTTTATTATTTCTAATTTTTTAAAAATAAAGTAGCTTAATTCTTAAGTTAATGCATTTAATAAAGACAATGTGCAAAAGCACAGGTCACAATATATTAGTAAAAATCAGTCACATGACCTATATAGCTTGCATTACCAATATGTAATATATAAAGAACTTGCTAATAGCTCTAAACAAGCTTATTTATTGTTTTTTTATTATCATAAAAAAGAAGCTAGCATTTAGAGCTATTAGCAGGCTCTTTATATATATATAATCATGTTAATAATAACAGTATGAAATTTATAACTTTCAATCTATACAAAAAGAATATTCTAAAGATTCTAGCTATTAACTATGCTATGGTATGTGCATTTAAATGTGTGATTTATATATACTAACAGAACATATATGTAACTTTAATAAATATTCAAACTAGCACATGGGCATGTAAGAAAGAACACTGTTTTATCTAAATATGTACTGAGATGTATGGCTGTCAGGCATATTAAGAGAAAATATTTCTCATTGATGGTCATTTTAATATCAAACAGTATAAAACACAATAAGTAAACTATGTGGTTCTAAGTATATCATTTCAAAACATGGGAGTGCAGAAAATGTTTAATGTAGATGAAAAAATAAATATTTCACTTTCTTTACAACCTTTCAACTTATAATTGGTAGCATCATTGGGATCTCTGTTCTATTATGGTCACATATATATAAAATACATTTGAGAATATGGCTTCTTTTCAATAGAAAGTAATAAAGACAATGAATATTCAAAAGTAATTTCCTAAAAACAAGAACATTTATCAACTCATTAACTATTCATAAAGGTGAGCGAAGATAAAAATTCATTATCAAGTAATTAAATTTGATACTGGGTAAAGTTTAGTAACTAAAACCTCCAGACATAATATAATATCAGCATAATTTTTACATATTTTAATTTGATCTCTGGCCCTTGAAATCTCCCAATTCAGCCATTGGATAGTTTCAATAATGTACTTAAATGTTCCTGTATAAAATTTGTATCTAAACATGTGCATACTCCATATATTAAATTAAAATTAAGTAAAATAAAATATTTATTTTCTCAACTAAACATCACATGACCACCACTTCTTATGCTTGTGTATAACTGTTTTTAAAACAGGCAAAACTCACTATATGTATTGCCACATACAGTAAGCTAGAGTAATCAATGCTGATGAAGGCCACAAGCCAGAAACTAGTCTGGGGATATTGGATGAGTAGGCACTAGATGGGGATTTTATGCACAAGCCTTCTGGCATCCATTGATTACTCTAGCTTGCTGTATGTGGCAACACATATAGTGAGTTTTTCCTGCTTTATAATAGTTCTAGTTCATTCTGTCAGAAATGCAATATTCCAAAAAATTATCTATATTGTATGGGTTATCTGACTACAGATTTAATTTACAATGCTGAGGGCATTTTGTTTGTTTTTATAGAGATTTTTGCAGACAAAGATATACTAACAAATTTGTTTTATTATTATTATTTTGCATTCAGTTTTTTTATTGGGATGATTATATTGAATAAGATAAAGAAAATTGACACAGAAAATTGCCACTTCAAAAAAAATGAACCAATACATATTTTTTATAGAAAGAAATAGCAAATCAATGTACCTGATATGTCTGGGAAGTATTTCAGTTAATAAAGAACACAATGTTAAGAAGCACTATTTATCAAAGCATTCTTATTACAACAAAAATGTTGTGGAAAAAAGAAATATTTAAATAGAAAATTTGAAAAGGAGCATCATTAAGTAGCTAACATGTTTTATAAACAGTACAAACAAGTCAGAAAATTTTAAACCATTTTCTGAAGGGGAGTTTATAAAAGCCTGCATTCTTGCATTCTGGTTACTGCAAAATTTATCTGTCCAGAACATAAAAAAAAATTCAAAAATAGAATATATCATGAAGAATAGTTACAAGGCAAATTGGAAAAATTGTCATTAAATGTGTAACAGTCATTAATAATAATGATATCCCTTTATTTTAATTCACAAAAAATTTTGGCACTTGTTTTAAAAAGAAAAGTTGAAATTGAGTTACCAGTTAGAAAGGTTGTCCACTCCTAAAGATTAGGCATAAATTAAATTTTTGATCAAGTATAGCAAACTAATTTTTAAGTTGATAATTTTATATGGCTCACAAATGATATTACAAATATCTAAATGACCTTTGGCAAAAACAAAATTTCCCCAATTCTTGTTTTGATTATCAAGTATTTTATCCTTACTAATAATAATATATCTGGAAAATGCTTTTCTTCAACTAAAAAGTTCACTATGATTTTCATTTGTATTCAGACATTCATACAGATTTGAAATGTTTTTTTTTGTTTAATCTATAATACTATCAAAACCTTAACTGATTTACTATCTAGACAATTTATAAAATGTTAATAATATGTAAGGTCTTCAACCATAATTTACCCATTCTCTTTTTTTGATGATGTACATCTTTCTTCATTTTCCTGAATTTTTTTTTTTTATTTGGAAAAAAATAGAGAGAAACAAAAACATACATTTTTTTTTTTTTTATAAAAATTAAGTATTGATATAGGAAAAAAGAAAAGAAAAATGTTTATAACAAAAATTATGGTGATGATTGATAGCAGATTGCTGGAATTTATTATACAGTTCCATAGAAGTTTTAAATTAGATAATTAGCATAATGGGATTTGAATTATTTTTATCCTGGTATGATAGAATCATTGAATTATTGCAAGGAAAAGTTGCTGCAGAGATTTGGTAGACATTTTAACTATGAACAAACTTGTTGCAGATGGCATAATTATTTGCATAGAATCATTTTTTAATATATAAATTTTAGTCATTTTCTCAATAACGGTAAACTTAAATAAAATAAAACATGAGAGGTAATAAATTATATGCTTAATTAAATATGTAGATGAATATTAGAATAGGTTTTATTTAGTTTTCTTTTTGACATTAATGACAAACTTAAAATAATTCATAAAATTTATAAAAAAAAAAAATTGTAGTTAAATATATTTCTAAGCAGTTCATTAAGTCACTATAGACTTTTTTTCAATCCTTGTACAAACTTGAAAACAGTTTATTAAATGATTATGAGACCTGAAGTATTTAAAGTGCTTAGCTTGAATAAATATATTTTAAACTAATGTATGCCATTTCTGGTTTAAATGTTTTAACATTTAATTAAAAAATTAAATGAATTTTTCAATTAAGTATATTTTAAAAGTTATCAAAGTTGTTGGAGAAATTTTAATAAATTCAAAAGTTTTAAGCCATTGCTTTCCATTAAGTCATTTATCTATTCCTAACTTTGATTAATTATTAATTTTGTTTTAAGTATAGTGGATTTTAAATTTTCATTAGAAAATTAATTATATTTAAGAAGCAAGTTGAATTTGAATTTAAGTAGAAATAACAAAAAAAAAAAAAACAAATTGTAAAATAAATAAGAAAATTTTCATAATGTACAACTGTGAAGTTTCTAAAAAAGTTTTCTTCCTTCATGTTATTGCTTTGTTTCTTTATCAATAGACATTTAAGCATGGCATAAAATGTAGAATTATGGTAGAGGTAAAGAAAACCTAATCAGATTGTCTTTACCTTTTCATGTTAAGATATTTACATGACTTGATTAACTTCTCATGAATATTATATATAATTTTCAGAAAAATCAGTTCTTTTTATAAACTTTCTTAAGAATCATGAGAGCTTTGAACAACATGTGATACAGTCAGGAAAATCTAGTTTTTTTAAGGCAGGACTTATATAACAATTTAGATAAATAAAAATCTCTATAAAAATAAAAAAAACATTAAAATTTTCTTTTTGATTATTTCCACAAAAATCAGTAACTTAAAAAAAAAATTATTCCAAGATCAATAAAATCAAAGTTTTTTAGCATAATTTTTTTAATTATTGGAATGAATAGACTATGAAAAATTAATATGTTCAAAATAAACTTTTCAATCTAAAACATGCATGCACATAATTTCTTAATAAAATACGTTTTTGAAATATTTATTTGTTAGTTACTAAAATAAAATTCATGCACACATATTTTTAATTCATTATTTTAAATGGCAATATGCTTGTATATATTTAAAATGTATGTGTATTTCTAGATATGTGTATACATTTGCTTTTAACAAATTCAGATAAATTTATTTTATTAGTTTTGATTTAGTTTCTTTTTATACTAGTTCAAATTAATAATTTTCTGACTGAATAATTGAGTAGAAAGAAAGATCTAGAATTTTAAAACTTATTTTTATAGTGAATTGCCAATTATGTCAATTCAAAATTAAATCACTAGCCATCATCAAATTCAAAATTTCATTATTAATAATTTCTAAGCAGACTTCTCAAATCAAACAATATTGCAAAATAACTTAAATATATACTGTACTATTATCCAACTATTCAAACTAACATTCCAATTCCCTTTAATATTACATTTTGAATAAATTAACAGCTTCAATACTTTATTAAAAGAGAAAAAAAACAATTAAAAAATTCTCTTTTAATAAAGTTTTATCATGGCTTCTTTTAATATTAAAAAATATATAGAAATTTGAATGATAGAAAGATAATGTATTATATATTTATATTCTTTAATTATTTTTGCATTTGAAATGCAGGAAAACTATTGGTGGTGAATATTTGATTTTGATGTTGGTTAATGATTTTACTTTTGAATTTGTTTATATATATATTATATTTAATGTTTTCATGGTTATATGATGTAGATAAAATTATATTTTTGGGTACAAACCGTGTATTATTTTGCATTACAATCTGATATTTCGACGGACTAGCAACCGCCATTATCAAGGTTAACTTTTGAAAGAACAATCGTTAGATCTCAAACAATAATGTGACTCAGTGTGAGATGAGAAGTGTGAATGCTGAACTACTTCAAGTTGAATCTCACTTCTCATCTTGCACTGAGTCACGTTATTGTTTGAGATCTAATGATTGTTCTTTCAAAAGTTAACCTTGATAATGGAGGTTGCTAGTCCGTTGAAATATCGGATTGTAATGCAAAATAATACATGGTTCATACCTAAAAATATTATTTTATCTCTCTCTATATATATATATTGTAATTCAATCCACTGCAAAAAAGAATTTTGGAAAAAAAAAGTGTATGGGTGAAGTAAACTCAAGAGTGTATAGATAAATATGTTTTAATCAGAAAAGGAAAGACAATTTATTGGATTCAATAATTATTGCCTCATTGCAACTCTTTTCCAATTGAATATAATTAAAATGTTCAAAATATCATTTTAATCATGAAACAAATGACCATATTGTTATTTTTATTTTAGGAATTTAGCACTTTATGTTTATTAAATTTCATTAATACTTTTTCAATAATCAACAGAAATGTGAAAAATGAGCCTACAAACACATACAAATTGAAATGTCTCCATTAGTCATACAAAATTTCACTATAATTGCAAAAGTAAGTTGGTTTAATGCAGTGATAGAATATCGAATTCTGAAGCATGGGATCCTCACATCGATTCTAGTTCTGACTTTCTGGAGATCAAATTTCTTATGAACTTTCAAGCAATAAAGTCATTAGATTATTGTTATTATTTGTTAAATGTGAAAGTTGAAAATCATCTAGTTATATGTTTAAAATCCACTGTTGTTTAACTACCATGTCTACAATAACCAACAATATTAAATAAGAATTATTATTTTAACAGCAAGATTCAATTTTTTAAATCATAAAATACAATAACAATTTTTTCATAAGTATCTCTGTGAGAATAAATAAATAAAATGCTTATTGCTCTGAGGTTATAAAATATTTTATGCACTGAAATGACAGACTGATCATCAATAAAGGAACCTATAGTATCTGTACTTGAATTATAGCATGATAGAGTGTATTAAATTGCAGAGACCACTTATAGGAGTTGTTTATATAGTACCATAATCATTAAATTTTAATATCACATATAGGAGATTGTGTTTTTATAATTTAAAATATTAAAGGAAAAGTACAGCCTTAACTGAATTAATTACATTTTACTATTTCTTAGTCATACTCAGTTACAATAGCCGCTACTGCTGCTAGCTTAATTGTATAATACTAATTTTTTTTTAAATATTAAAATATGTAATTTTAGTTTGATTTTTTTATAATGTAATGTTTACATGAAATTTACCATAATTATATTTCTAAACAAATTACAAATAACTTACACAACAAAGAAATTATTATCTAAAAATTTAAAACCTTACTTGGTGTACAATATATACATACATATATGAAAACTTTAGACATTACATATTTATTATGAGAAAGGTAGAAGCATGTATGAACTAATTATATATCATCTGTAATTAATTTCAGCAGGCAAAAGAATTAGAGTCCTTTTTGTTTAGTATAGTGCAGGATTTCAAAATTTGTGGTCCCCATACCCCCTTTTCTTCTAGTAAATTATCTGGTACTTCTTATTCACTATAAATATATATTTATAAAGCTTTATCATAAAAGTTTTAATTGGTAAATAAATCAATTTAGATTATCATAAAGTTGTATAATCTTTATTATAACTGCAGTAAAATCAACTAGTGAGACTCTTGATTCTGTTTCTTATTCACCAACAGTTTTATTCTTGGTATAATTTTTGCAATAGATACCCACATATCATTTTCAGACTCCAGTTTGTATATTGTTTTGGAAATGACTAACAGCAGAACTGAGAATCCTAATACACATAGATAAGTTATTATAAATGGAATCTCTAGCCATGTAAGCAAATTTGGTGATAATGGGATATACTTCTCAGAGTATACACCAAAAATTTTGTAACTTCATTGATTGGAATTCAAGTCAGTTTCTTGTTATTGTAAAGACCAATTAGTCATCTTTCACTGGATCATTATCACTTATTTTTTCTAAATCAATATAAAAAGGGTTTTGTATCCAAACTTCATTGATTTGATCAGGAGGAATTATTTTTGTAACTGCCACTTCTAAAGTTTTTAAATGCAATTTAATGCTATTGTGAATTTCTTAATTTAGTTCATATTCCAGATGTGAAGTGATTTCATCAAAGAGATTTGAAATCCGCAAAGTTACCTAACTTCCCAGAGAGTCAATTTTCTTGAAATGATCACATCTTTTTCTTCAGCCTACATGAGAATGACATCTGTACCTTGCAGTGAAATGTTCATAGAATTAAGAATTCCAAATATATCAGAAAGATAAACAAGAGAAATCTCAAATTTTGGATCATTGAAATATGAAGCAAAAGTAGATTAATTTTTGACTAAAAAAAGTTCAAAAACTCTTCCTAAAACTCTTCTGTATGAAGTAGCAGTATGACATGATCTGTTCCAACCTCTTCACACAAAGATTTAAACACATAATGATTCAATGCTTTTGTTTTAATAAAATTCACAACTTGAACAACAACATCAAAATAAATTTTAGATGCTAAAGCATACCAGTGAGGGGTGTAATGGTTTGCAAAAATATCTGGGTTGATTTCTTTAACTAAAGTAATGAAACCCAACTTTTCCCCTAATATAATGGAGAATGATCATTACATATAGATTGTATTAATTTCCATGAAAGGCCATTAGAATCAACAAAATCATTTGCCAAATTCATAACATCCACTGTCTTCATTGTTTCTGTCAATGATTTACAAAAAAGAAATTCCTCTTTTATTTCATTCTGATGTATATATTTAATAAAAACAAGAAGTTGTGCATAGTTAGAGACATTAATTGATTCAACCAACTATAAACTAATTCTTGATATATTTTTCTTGATTTACTCCATTATCTGTACACTTATGCTTTCTGACACTGCTTGAATCTGATCACAAATTGTATTATTTGATGATATTTGTACATTTTTCTTTTTTGCTTTATTATTACACTCCAACTCAACCACATCTATAGCATATGGTTTCATTAATGTCTCAGTAATTATATGTGGTTTCTTTCTTTGGCAACTCTCATACAATGTGATATCTGGCCTCCAGTGTTGGCTTCTTTGATATAATAAATACATGATCAAGAAGTGTAATATTATTATCAAATCATGCTCATTTTATTATAAATGAGGACTCAGACTCATTAGAATGTTTGGAATAAGTATTCTGAAGATGCTCTCTCAATTTTGATGGCTTTAAACTTCCATTGCTGAATATCTTGGAAAAAAAGCACTTTGGCTTTTACATACCTTCTTTGTCAAACACAAAAGTATAAACATATTGCACATATGAATCTTGGTAATATTGTTTCTTTGGCATGTCATTCCTTGGGTCTGCAAAAATAATATTTATTTGTACATAAGTTCTGATCTAACCTTTTGTTTTAAAAATAAGCTAAAAAATAAATATTTTAATGTGTTTAAATCTTGATCTATTTTTTCATTTTTAAAATAGACTAAAAATAAACTATAAATTACATATGATTAGATTCAAATTTAGTCAGCAAAAGTGAAGACAATAAAATCAATTTATAATGTGAGTATTTGTGAGCATGTTAAATGAAGTAGTTGGAGAATGGACCATGCAGTCTGTCATGCACAGGAAACAAAGATGCACCATGGAGGTGAGTCTCAAGAGGGTGCCAAATTGGCAATTTCACTAACTATCTTAAATCTTAACTGGATATTTTGAGATATCAGATGCTGCAGTGAGAAAAAAATCTACCCAACTTCACTATATCTGTGTTTGAAAAGAAACTTAAAATGTTGCTGGTACAACTGTCAGACAGCAGCAATAGGGAATAGCCCAGAAATGTTGATAATAACTATTTTTGGATTAACAGCATAATATACTTATTTATACTGTACCCCTGGACAAACTTCTCATACCCTCTAGGTGTACAGGTACTCTAGGTTGGGAACCACTGGTATAGTATAAGAATGATGAATTCTAGAATTCAAATTCGATGAATGATGACTTCAGATCTGTCTCTTCCAATAGTTGAACTTCTTATGAATTCCTAAACAATAAATTATTCAATTATCTTTTTAAAAAAAATCATAACTAAGTTATATTTTTATTTAAGTGCTATCTATAACATATAGTATTATTTTTTTGTTGTAAGTCAATAAAATGTTTGTGCTTTTTGTAATTCAGAAAAAATATGCTACCTTATAATTATCAAATGTGTGATAGTAAACTTTCCAGTTAAAAATAATTAATCCCAGTATTCATTAGAGGTTCAATTATTCGTTTTATTAAATACATTTATTTCTTAAGACAATAAAGGGATTTATCAAATTTTCAATATAATATTAAATTTATTTTGATATGAAAATCACACTAACAAAATGTTAAACTAAACATCAATTTCTAACAATAAAAGTAAACAATATTCTTCAACAAAGTATACCAATGGTTTGAAAATTTTTAGTTATAAGACTCAGATTTTATTGTAGTTATTACCAGTTATCTATGTCCTTAACAATTTGCTCACTTATAGAAAGTTTTATCCAATCATTAGATGACCAAGAATTTTGTGGTAAAAGCTGAATATTAGAAATCAATTCATTATTAGCTGCTAAGTTCACCTTCATTTTGCATGATAAGATGTGTTTCCAGAACATCTCCACATCATTTAATTTCTTTCCATCAGCAATTATTAATTTCTTAGTTGAGATTTTTTTTCTAATAATATAATATAAAATATATGTTATTAAATATTATGTAATATAATTTATTCAGATACAGATAAATATATTATTAATAAGTTTAAAATGACAGATTCAAATTATATATAATTTAACAATAACTTTTTATCATAGCCTCAACAACTAAACAAAAAAAAGTATTTTAACACACTACATTTACCTATTTTTTTGTACAAAATAATTGGAAAATTTGTGGTATTTATTAATATGATAGGCTCTCTATTTGCATCAATAATTGTTTGTATTCAATGTGGTATAAAATAGTGTAACATTGTATAACACTTATATTAATATTAAGTCATTTATCATGGAGAAAAGGCTCAAGTTTTCTCAGAAATGTCTATAGAGGATATCAAACTCTGAAATAGTAATATCCCAGACCAATTCAAAATTTAAATAAGATGATTAGGAAAGTCATAGAAGATATGAACATCATATTCATGTTTCTCTCAAATCAATATCTGATTGCATGGGCCATTTGAATTGGAAGATTATCATTTTTGAAAGTAACTATATTGTTAGAAAATAATATAGTGTAAGGATATATTAAACCAACCACCCAAAAATCACAACACACACACCCATTTTAAAGACTAAAACTACCAACATAATCAAAAACATATTATTAATTATATGTTAATATTTTTGTGTAAAATTGTCAGTTAAAATTATATTCTTGATAACACTGACATATATGTATACCAAACCCATAAACGCAAGCAAGCAAAAATCTTGAAAAACAAAAGAAAGAAATAACAATTAATGTTAAATTTATTTGTGTATTAATTCAGCATAAAATTCTATAAATACATCAAAATGATGCCAACAATGAAAATAAAAACACGAACTTGAAAGTCATATATCAATAAATCAAACATAAGAGAATATAGAACTTGGTTCTTTTTAAGAAAAAAATGAAGGCAAATAAATTGCATGGTCAAGAAAATTTACTTCTTAAATTACTAAAATTAAATTATTCATCATCTTAACTATCCTCAATATTAAAGCTTATAAGCCACTACAATCACAACTTGAGAAAGTTGATTAAAGAACCCACCACAAATTCCATAAAGTTTATATTTTAATCCAAGTTATAAGCTAGGAAAGAACAAATCATGCATGGCTAGGAAGTGAGAAAACATTATGGGGATGGAATTGCTCATCATACAACCATGAATTCCAGATATGATTATCATTTAAAATTAATATCATGCTGACTACACTAGCAAAAAGATATACAACATGCTACAATGAAGAAAAGAAATTATCTCAGCACAGGAAAGATAGTTTATAAGAGTCTGAGTCACCACCACAAAGATCTAATGGTGACTGAAAGACTATCAGATGAACTAACATCCAGTTAATGCAAAGGAACTTTCCTAAAGACAAAGGTACTTTGACATTTTATAGTATAAACTATAAGATTTTGAACTGTGGCTAGACTAGATTAATATCCCATGTTATGTTTCTATAATTTTATTATTATTATTTTGCTTGTTAAATTGATTTCTTTCTTTTGAAAATAGGGAGTCAATCCATCCAGTCATCAATTAGTCTATAGGAAAGGGGACTAATCAATTCTAATTTTAATTTTTCATTTAATAATAAAATATAAATGTAGACTCCCAAGCTTGCTTGCTAATAGACCAAGTAATCTAATGACTTGAAAGATGAGACTTTGTTCTTATATAATATTAAGCACTCACACTCTTACTAATACAATATTTGATGTTCAATGTTTGTGTTCAATTAACTTAATCATTAATTATTTGTTATTCAGAATGCATAAATGATTGGTCTGTTCTATTATAGATCTATATGACCCCAGAATAGGAGGGGGCTTAGAATATAAAAGCAACCTGCAACAAATTGTAAAATATAGGTAGCCAGATCGGAAATCAATGAACAAATGATTACAGAAAGTTTAATTAGCAAAGAGTTAATTGTTAAAATATAATTTTTAAATTGTATTCGATGTAAATTTGAAATTATTAAATAGAATGGTGGATGATCATTCTTCATGGGAATCAAGGGTATGGGTTATTCAATAGTTGATGGATGCAAATGAAGGATGATCGTGTCTATACGATTATTAAATTAAGCAAACACATTATTTTTGTTATAGAACAATCATGAACAGAAATCATCATCAAAATTAATTTGTTAAACATTAAATTAAATTAGATGTTTCTCATTCTAATTGTTTATTTTCCAAGTAATCACACAATATGCATATCCAATGCACATGTCAGTCATGAAATAGAGTACATGTGCATTCTTCCTGAGTTTGAACTCTGTGGCATAATGAGGATCAAAAAGAGATAAAGTAAGGGAAGTTATGCAAGTGCGAATTCCATCCCACTCAATTAATAATTATCATGGGACAACTTATCATGTTTAATGCCCTGCCCTGAAGACTCAATGGTCATCATAATTCAATATACTGCTCATGGAGAAAAATACTATTTTGTTATATCTGGTGCAGCCAAATGTTGGGCTTGAAACACATATAAATAGTATGAGGCCTGTTATAATAGATAAATGAAAAGAACCTGTCTACCCAAAATTGTTCACAGTATTATTAACTAATTTAAAATTACAAATTCAAATTATATGTAATTTAACAAAATTATGATTACTGCAGTCAAAATTTTAAAAATGATTTTAGCAAATGTAACAATTACATTTAATTGTAGTACCTCTTTTCTTGAAAATATATTAAAAAATAGATGAATTTAAAATTATAATCTAAAAATTGTTTTTAAATTCAACTCCAATACACTACATTTATCTATTTTTTGCACAAAATAATGGGAAAATTTGTGACATATTTATTAATATGATAAACTCTCTATTTGCATCAAGAATATAAAATTGTGTAACATTAAACAATGCTTATATGAATATTAAGTCATTTATCATGGAGAAAGGGCTAAAGTTTTCTGAGAAATGTTAATAGAAGCTCTGAATTAGTAATATCCAACCCAGATTCAAAATTTTATAAAGTAATAGGAAATATCATCTTCACATTTCTCTCAAATCAATATCTGATTATAAAGATCATGTAAATTAAATGATTATCATTTTTGAAAGTAACTTTGTTATTAGGAAGCAAATAGATACATAAAATGAAACTATCCATTCAAAATTGTTCAAATAACTGCAACTGACGGATGCAAAATATTCATTAGAACAAAATAATCAGATTTGAAATGACTCTCCAAAATATAAAATTCTACCATAAGATACCATATTTGGGAGAAAATAGTTTAACTAATAAACTTTTTTGATAATTTTCACTGGTTGGAAAAAACTATAAATGATTTGATTCATTGTACAATATGTATCATCTCCATTATCCATTGTTCCCAAGATAGTTTCATAACAACTTTTGACCCTGAAATGGCAGTTTTGTCAAATAAATTCTGCTTGGGAATTTTATGATAAATTTTTAGGTAAACACTGGAGTGTTCAAAATACGGATTATTGTAATCATTTGTGGGTATTTTTTAATACAATCCTTTATATAAAGCCAATTAGTCCCTCTTTCAGTAAGCATTAATTTTTAATCATAGTTCATTCTAATACATTCGGTTACCCATATGATCGAAATAATGAATAAATTACAATTTGATGCTTTTAAACTCAGATACATTTCTTATTCTAATGGAAAAATTGAAAAAATATATATTTGTGAGGCTTGCCTGCAATTTATATCTATGAGGTATCCTAGGCATCTACTTGATGAAATGTGAAGAGAATATATCACTAGCTCAGCTAATTGTGTTTACAATTCTGCATCACTTTATAATATAAGATATTAGATTAACATGCTGCATATACAATATAAATATTGTATCAAAAAGATAATATTCAGTTCCATTTATCCTTTAACTAATTATATTATTAATTAATCTAATCACTTAATCCATTTACATATATACTATTTTTCAACTCAGAAAAAACAAGAAATTTTGGTAGATTTTAATGATTGTCCGTTACTAATAATAGGAATTGGAATCTATTCCAATTATTAAAGCATTTAATTTGAACAAAGGGATTATTTTTATGCAGATTCAGCTCCTGCTGTCTTACAATTTATTTTAACATTGTATTTATTAAACATAGTTTTGTCATTTTATATTATTTTTTTAAAAAAGTAAATCTAAATTTACTAAAAGTATAAAGAAGCATATGATTTAGTCAATTTAAGATACATTATTATATTAGTTCCAAACAATTTTCTTAAACAAAGAATTTTATGCGCACACATAATAAAAACATTATTATTATTTATACCATATTATTCAATATAAAAATTAGGAGTTTTTATTACATAAACGTTAAATGCGTTTATTAAATTTCAGTAATTTTAAACATGTAAAGATAATAATTAATTTATTGAATTAAAAATATATATAAAAAAGCAGTTAGTGGAGCAATTTTAAGTAATACGGTACTACATAATTAAATCTAATAATAATAAAATGTAGGTCAACTTTCTATATCTTAAGGCATAATTTATATAATAGAAAAAAATGTTTGGCACTGTTTTTTTCTTTTGCAAATATATTTCAGATGTCAATGACTTGTAGGCAGAAAAAAAAAGAATGTTTTAATTTAACAAAGAAAGGAAATAAATTGTAGCTTAAATAAAACTTTTAATTATTATTCCTAATACGCCGATAAAATGTATTTTGTAGCAATCGTTGCAAATGTGTGTGTGTGCGCGCGCTTGCAAATGTAACCGCAGAAAAAGTTTGCTGTTAATTGAAAGGAGTCTCTTTGGTTCTTCAAAAGAAAGCGAGCAGAGCAAATGCCTAATGTCCATTTCATATGTTCTTGTTGTTACAATTGTAATTATTAATATTTAAATACAAGTATCATATCTATATTGAAATTAATGTAATTAGAAGTGATTTAAATTCAGACTTTCAAGCATCATACAGCTATCCACTCCACCTTAAACAAACAACACACATGACCATATATATGTGAAAAAGATAAATGATCTCCAATAAAAGTATTTCGTGGTAAATCAGCACTCACCAGTTGGTCCAGATCATCATCTCCCTCACATATATATCTTTTACCCATGTATATAGTCATGTGCATCGGTTATATAAGATGAGTGAATAGCTGTAGGAAAATTATAATTATTATATAATTAATTATATGACAAACGAAACATAATTATTATATAATTAATTATATGATAAACGAAACATCAGTTGAGATTTCTTGAGGCAGGATGAATATGTTGTAATGGTCAGATTCGTCTATCTCGCTAACACACTGCAGAATTCAAACCCCAAACACGAAACCGAACACTCTAGAAAGGGTTGCCTCCTAGATATCCTAGGTTCGAATCTAAAGTCAAAATTCCACAGCGCCACCTACATGACAATGCATCTCTGCTACCAATAATATATTCCCTTACCGGTGCCTGGTGGTCAGGGAGAAACAAAGAGACTCTATACTATTAGATAAGTTTGTGTTGCTAATTAACGTCTATGGATGGTACAAAAGAAATGTATAAAATAGATATATAGACCGAGACAGTGACAGGGATCAATAAAATAAAAGATCAAAATTGGTTTTATAAGATTTAAAATATTTATTAACATTGAAAGAAAATATATATAACGCCCACTGTCTGCTTATATAAGACAGGGACGCTTACTAATGGTTGTTAAAACATCATTCCATACAAATTACATTAAAAGGTTGTTAAGTACATAGTCTATATCTCAGGCTAATATAGTATTACGATAATGGGCTTAAAAGAGATGGGAAGATGTGCAAGGTGCTTTGAGTAAATTATAAAAAGTTTAATAAAACATTTGCACATTAAAGTTTAATATAATATTTCTTGACTTTGAGAATAGCATGGACCAATGCTTGTTAAGCAATAAAGTGAGGACGTGATCAAGGCATTTATTTTATAAACATAATTAAGTTATATTGGGAGTTCGGTGTTGCTAATAAGAAAATTTATGTACAGGATGGAGGGTGTGATACATTTAAATCACGGATGCTTTGTAAAATATAAATAAGTAAAATTATAGTGAATATGTGAGACAACTATGGAGGGCGCTGTTGATCCATAGGAATGTGGTGTCACAGGCAGCCAAAGTCTGGACTCATCCAAAACTTAGTGACTGGGTGACAGCTGCATCTAATTCCCAAGTGTGACATTCGAGTATGCACTCTCTGCCTGGGAACCACAGAAAGTGAAAGGGGAAACGGTCTTGGCCGTTTAAAGTTTTTAAAGAGAAGCAAAGTGGTTTCGACACCCAATACACTTACTAGCAATACTCGACTAATGTATATAAAGCATACAAAAGGGATTTACTGAGATTGAGAAAATGCCTAATCAATTCCCCACTAATTATTTAAAGAGAGTCCGCCCATTCTCGACCTCAAATGACAAGCTTTGAAATTAAGGCAAAATATTTTTTAAAGTGGGAAAATGCATGCTTGCGGGTTTTAAAAGAAAGCATAGATTTATTTACGCAATCATGCATTTGTGACACATTTAATCATTGACCGTGCACATACTCTATATTAGGTTAAAATCTATAAAATGTGGATTTTAAACTATAAAATTATCATACATATTGACTAAGATTAGAATAGCTCAAACGAGTGATTCATGAGAAAATAAATGGGAACAATTAATAATTTTAAAATGCTTTCAACAAAGGGAATAATTCACTCAGTCAAAGACTATTCTGGTACAATATCATAATAATAAAATAAAGAGAAAGATTAATAAATATAAAATATTAACCCAAGGATAGAAAGCAAAATTACTGATTACATTAGAACATTTTAAAGGAAAAACAATGGTAAAATAAAGTAAAATGGAAAACAATTTAAATAGCTATACTGTATTAATTATAGGAGAGAATCACAAGAGCTCTTGGGTTAATTTTGGGGTTACCTCCTTAGAAGCATTTTCAGGTACTTTCAGGTAGATTGATTGTCAGCAGGTTCCATACAACTCAGCAGGACTCTGGTTATAGTTCATATTTTAGCAGCAGTAGCAGTTTCAGGGTTTCCTATGAGACAGCATTAGATGGTCGGCTAGCCATTTCCGAGGGGAAAATAGCCTTCTTGCCAGCTCTACTCCGTCATTTCAAAGATAACAATTTTAAAGGTTGGGTGATTCATAGATGTTTCAAGTGATATTGTAGAACACGGTAAAATTTATTTGAAGACGAAACTTGGCTTCAAATACTTAAATTTGCAGGTAAGTAGCTATTAGAATCCAAAGTCTCAGAAAGCTCAGCAACAATTATTTTAGAAAGCTCAGCAATGTGCTTAGAATTCTTAGAGTAAAAAAAATACCTCAAAGAATGCTAGAAGAATCTCGAAGAATCTAGAATAACACTTAGGAAATCTTAGAATATCTAGAATCTCTTAGAATATTGCTAGAATATCTCAGAATATTGCTAGAATATCTTAGAATAATGCTAGAAAAATCTTACAATAAAATGCTAGAATGAAGAACAAAAGAAAAACCGCTTATATATAGTGAAATTACACAATAAAACTGCCCTGGAGCATTACAAAATATTCCAAAATTTGCCCACTTATCAGCTGTAATCAAATCCATCCGAATGTCTAAAGGAATTCAACAAAATTTTAATTAATTTCTATTGTTAATTTCCCTGTCGACATTCGGATTACAACTTTGATTTAATTAAAACAAACTTTTGCTAATTGAAAGAAATGACCTTAAGTGGACATCTGCTGTATTTCTAGATAAGCTCCTATAATATTAAATAATTAAAGCTATTGTTCTTACCAGCCTTCATTTATTTTAAACAGAAAATATGTGGTGTGATTTTTAAATCTAAAAGAAAATTATTTTACTTTTAATTTTCAATATTTGAATCTATTTATGAAACGAATATAAATTTTATTTTAAATCAAAAACAAATATTACGACTGTAATATATTTTATAAACAGATTCAAATAAAATAATTTTAAATAACAATTTATTATTTTAACATAAGTTTTAAAATAAATATCACAGTGTGTGCGCAATTACGACCTATATAACCTACTTTTTAAATAAATCTCTTTTATGTGAACATACACATAATTTATAACATTTTATTTATTGGGCATCAGTTATACAATTATATATAACATGAGCATTATACTCGTGGTTTAAAATTGGGCAGGATTTTCGGCATATAAGCACATTGCAGACACACTATGATACACTGGGGTTTAAACTAAGGTATGAGGGTAGGAAAGAGGTAAGAAAAAGTGAAATGAAGATCTGCAAAGCAGATCTTATTGCTTTAATGTGTATGAAAGTTTTTTTTTAGACATTTATAATCATGATGAGCGGAATTAAATTATAGCTCTTATTTGAAGAGGCAATAAAGTTATGTCAAGGCAATGATCTGACTGAAACCAGAGGGTACTAAAGATCCCCAGATTGCATATTCAGATTGTCATTTGATAATGATCTTTTATTTAGATTCCTACAATTGTAGACCACTTTCAAGAGAAGGAAAATTATATAAATTGGAAGAATTGTCTAATATGAAATGGATATCTTTGGAATTTTGTGAAGATTGAAAGATGATTTGAAAAATGAAAAAAAATGGACTTTAATACAAAGGCACAAATATTAAATGAACAAGTGGAATAGGATTTATCACAAATGAAAAGCATGAAAATTGATAGTATGTCAGACAGTAATAAGATTATTTAATCAGTTTAATAAATTAAATGCAGATGATTAAGGTTTATGCTTCAATAAAGTTTTATGTAGATATACAAAATGTTTGTAAGCACACCAACAATTAAAAACTGACATAAAAAACTTTAATGCTAAAAATTGAAAAACAAAAGTGCTGAGGGTAAATTTGATTATGTTGAAAGAAATGAGATGATGTAGGTTTGTGGAACTTGAAGAAAATTGGAAAAATGTACACATTATATGAATTCTTCCTTTGAGAAAAATGCTAAATGGAAGTAGACATGGAAGCATCCAAATAAATATATAGCAGAATTGAATTATATTTTGAATAACAAAAAATATGAATTTCAAGACTGTAATGTTCTTAATAGATTCAATACAGACATAATAATCTTTTAGTAAAATATAAGATGGGTATTAATGCATAATGAAACAGATTAAAACTATTCAAAAAGATAGTGTTAAGAGATGATATTCCTAATTTTAAAATACTGACAGATTTTGAAGATGATTCAAATTTAACTGAGATGAATAAGAAAATAACTGATACTCTATTAAGAATTGCAACAAAGATAGCTGATACAAAAAAAAAAAACAATTAGTAATTTACCAGTAAATTTTTTAATGAGACAAAAAAGTATATTGTAATGGTATACATATATGCCATTACATCACTTTCAAATAAAATTGGAAAAGATTTATAAATAAAATTGACCTCAAATAAAAATATATATAAAAAGAGAGAATTTAATACTTTTATTTAAATTAATATATATATATAATGCACAGATGGCAAACTAATTATATAATTATTTAAAGTTAAAAATCTAAAAACAAGATTGATTTTAATATAAAAGAATAAAAAAAAGCTGTTAATTAGTTATTTTTAATCTTAGAACAGAAATGATTTCCTATAATGATGTAATAGCAAACAGGCCCTTGGGCATAAAGTCAGATATAAATTAAAAAATACTAGTGATAAAACTTTGAGTTTCCACTCTAAAGCAAGCTGGCCAATGACAATGGAAATAAACATACAGTCCACAGAGAAAAGTCATCATCACCAATAAGAACAATGGAAAGCCAGGCAAGATCAATCCTAGAATTTGATGATAAGAATTCAAAATGATATAAAAAGAAAACTTTTAAGTGGAGATTTATATTGGGATTGCTCTTGCTGATTGCATGTTATTTAAATATATTTATAAGTGTATTGCGGATCTCCAAAACATAGAGGTCACCCAATAAATTGTTTCCTTTATTTGCACCAGCTGAGGTGGCCTCCAGAATTATGGTTCCCAGAAATTGGCCATCAATGGATTTGTCTCCATCTAGGATAGTATTAATATAGGATGGAAGGAACTGTGATCATAGTTGTGTGACATATTAAGGACCGCAAAGATGGATTTCAGTAAACCTACAGCATTGGAAAGTATGAACTTTTGCTATAAATTATATAATACAAATGTTTCCAAGTAGTAATTTCAAACATCACTTAATTTTTATAAAAGAAATCTTTTATCTGACTAAAATTTTAAATTATTTATATTTTTATATATATGTTTGATATCATTTCTATTCTTGTAAATTTCTTTTAATAATTTAAAATGGGCATAAATGTCTACATAGATTTGTAAGATTGTGTTAGTTTAAGGTGTGTTAATTTTGGGCTAATTGTTTTGTAGTTAAATCAGTGCTGATGGATAGATGCAAGATGTTTTATGTAAATGTAATTTGGGTAGGTGCATTGGATACTTGTTCCCTTGTGGTGCATTCCCACTTGAACATATGGCTCAAAAGTGTAGCCATCATGTTGTCAATGGTCATAGATATATTTCCTATGCCATTGATTTTCTTATGCTCTGGTTGGGACAGTAAGCCAGCAAAGACTGCTATTTCCCTTTTATAGAGCATCTCTTATATATATATTTCAATAATTTCATTTTTGTATCACCAATTGGTTGTGGATTATTCCTATCTGTTGGTGAAATTTATTAATGTTCATGGGGAAGATGCTCATTCCTTCCCACCATAATTCGTTATTTTTTAATGATATCATGCTACAGATATAAATTCCTGTCAGCATGATTATGTTATGGTAATAATCTCATTTTGCATTGATCACATCAGTATATCAGTAAGCTAGCATTGGTTTAAATGTGAGATTTTAGCCTAAAATTAAAAAGGATTGGGTTGGTTATATGCGTAATCTATGTAGCATATTTACGCTTAACAAAATATTAAAATTGTAATAATGGTATTAAATGCTTCCATCTGTGCATATAATTTAAATCAAATATATTTAATAGTAACTTCAGATGTTTGTATTAATGCATGTGTATGCGTAATAAAATGTTTTGTTTAGTTAATTTTGGCAGTAACTTAATTTATATATTTTATTAATAATATTTAAAATTAAGAATTAGAAATTTTAATATTCAGAGTGATATTTTAAGCTCAGCTTCTCTCTGAGTTAGTGACTGGGGCTTTCAGTTCGATAAAAGAGTAACCTCACCTGTAAGTATCTGCTGCCTTTATAAAGTTTCTAGATTCGAGTAGCCTAATGGTGCCCTGGTATGGCAGATTAGGTTTCGGAGGTTCCATCAATCATTATAATATATATATATATATATAAAGGAATATGAAATGATTGATTAAAAATGATTGAATATCAGAAGCTCTATAAAATAGTACAAAAAGAAAATGGGCTGTTTACTCTCCTAGCGTGTTGAAACTGCTTGAGGGTTGTGATTTCTATGCAAATGCACAGAAATATGTTGTTTAAGTGGCTGTGCCACTATATAACGTTCTATTCCAATGGTTAAGCATAGAAATAGTCCATTTACTTGTCTGTGGCGCTTATTTCTATACTACAGCACAGAAATAGGACATTTATTCTGTCGCAGAGGATGCAGTCGCTTGCGGTGAACTTTGTGTTATGCAGTTTATACAAACAATCCCATTTTAAATTTTGCTGCAGTATCTATTTCTATGCTACAGCATTAGAAATAGGACGTATTATTCTGATGCAGTTTATATGAACAATCCCATTATTAACATTTTGATACAGGCATTTACAGCACAGAAGTAGGATGTTTATTCTGCCACAGTGGCTGCTGCTGCTTATGGTGAACTTTGTGTTATGCAGTTTATACAAACAATCCCATTTTAAATTTCACTATGGTATTTTGTGAGGGTGTCTGTAACTGAGACGGTCAAAAGACTTCAAATTCACATGCCCAAGTCATTATTTTCCAAATCCAATGATGTAGTAGAAGGTAGTAAAAATTGAGGAAACTTTGCCCCATTTTTCTAGTCAAGGGTGACACTTTAATCAATTGTCAAAGAGGAGGTGTAAGCATGATTTTTACAAAATCACACTAAAATTCACGTTTACATGAAAAAAAAATCGCAAAACCAATCAAAAATATCAGTTTTATTTTTGGCCACAATGTTGTTTTGAATAAATTCTTTCTTTTTATTCTTGTTAAAATTACAAAATTATATTTGCGTGGCCATGATGTTGTTTTGGGAAAATTATTTATTTTTATTCTTGTTAAAATTAACAATTTTATTTGCATGGCCATGATTTGTTTTGGAGAAATTTTTTTTTTTTTTTTTATGTTAAAATTTGATTTGTGTCACCATGATATTGTTTTTATTCTCATTAAAATTACAAATTTCATTTTAGAAAAAAAAAAATTAAAAAAAAAAAAAGGTTTATCCAATTTATTTTTTATTTATTTTAAATAAATTTCATTAATTATGATTTTATTGTAAATCAAAAAAGCACCGGCCCAGTAACATTATAATTCTGTTTGTTTACATAAAAATTATGCCCTCAAGTGGTTTCAACATGCTAAGAGTAAACAAACAAAAATATAATTTTCAAAATTGGAAGGAAAGTTATTTTAGCAATCAGAACAAAAGATAGAACTATTATTAAAAAGAGGAACAACATCATGAAATATATGAAAGAGTTCTACAAAGAATTATATAGTAGTAAAGAGCAAAAAACAAAACAGAATAACCACTACAATTATTAAATTTTGTGAATTGTTAAGCATTATAAATGAAAAAAATGAGATATTTAATTAAATTTATAAAGAATGAAAAAGTCCCAAGAAATGATAGAACTATTATTGATATCATAAAAAAAATATAAAAAAAAAAACAGAAAAATTGTTGACTAAATTATATATTAAATGTTTGAACAATAAAGATGTACAAAAATGATTGGAAGCAACCGTAATATTGATATTTAAAAAAGATGATAAAATAGATATTATTGACCTATCAGTCTTTTAGCAGTCTATATAAATGATTACCAAGAAAATTACAACTCATTTGCAGCAAACTAAACTTTGACCAAGTGGTTTTAGCATAATGGATCCCATTCTAAAATTGAGAGAAATTATAAAAAGAACTAATGAATATATGATAATATTATATTCTAAATTTGTAAATTATAAAAAGGCATTGGATTCCATAAATATTTCCATTATGATTAAAGCTTTAGATCATCAAAATATAGATCCAGATGTCATTTTCTGAAGAATATTTATCAAAATGCAACAGCTATGATTAGATTGCATGGTGATACTAAGATGAATAATGAGAAGGGTGTACAATAGAGTGACTCAAAACTTTTTACAGCAATTTTAAATATTTTGTGAATTGAAATGAAACGCTAAAAGAGTAAAAGTAAGTGGAGATTATTTAAGTCATCTTGATTTTGAAGATAGTGTGGTTGTTTTTGCAAATAATGCTTTAGAGCTTCAGAAACTCCTTGAATTATCAGATAAAAGTAATAAAATAAAACTAAAGATAAATGCTGAAAAGACTAATGACCAATAGATTTTCTCAAAAGAAATAAAGATTGATAATCATGAATTAGAAAAAAGTAAACACCTACAAATATATAGGTCAGATTATTAATACAGAAGAAAACATAGTAGATGAAATCAATCATAAAATTAATCTTTTGATGGATCATTTTTAATTAAAACAATGTAATATTAAAAGGAAATCTTCCTTTAGGTTTGAAAAGGAAATGTTTTAATAAATATATTTTAATAGTTCTTACTTATGAATCAGAGATTTGGAAATTTACCAGAAGAGATAGGCTGACTTTAGACTATTCAATGAATTCACAGAGATGTATAGTGGAAGTAACAAGAATAGCTTGGACGCAAAATATTTTTATGAAAAATCAAACAGGTATTACTGATGTAAGTGGAAGAAATAAAAACTGAAATGGGTCTGGACTGGACATATTTCTAGAAGAGATGGTAATAATTGAATATTAAAGTTTTAAATTAGATCTAAAAAGTTGTAAAAGACCATATGTGAGATAGATGGAAAAAATAAGGAAGTTTGTTGGTGTAATATAAGTATAACAACTGTAGATCAATAAAACTGGATTAAACTTGACTTTTGATTTGTAATGGAACAACAATGGTTAAAAGTAATAACGATAATGTGTGTTTGCAACAAGTAGACATGTAATTATGTAATTGCACCATCATTTTAAATATTACAGTAATTATTTTAGGATTAAAAAATATTAACTGTTGTGAAAAAAATATTAAGTCAGAAAATAATAACTTAACTGAATTTTTGTTGGAGAATTTATATTTCCAAGATCTGCAAAAAAAAAAAATTAAAAGAAAAGTATATTGTAAAAATAAAATATTGTAACAATTTAAAATGTCTACTTTTTAAAGTAAAATATTTTAAAGCTACATGTAATTCTTGATTAGTAATTATTAAATTCTAATTAAAGTATCATGTTATTTAAATTCTCACTACTTAAAACTATTAAAATATATCAATTTATATAATTTGTTTAATATCAGTGAAATATACAATAAAAATTTTAAGTACAAGTCTTCTATAAAACATCTATTTATTAATTATATAAAGTGCTATAAAATGATAGGATAAAATATAATAGAGAGCTACAATTAATCAAGGAAATACTTTATTGAAAATTTAAATTATGAGACAATGTTTTATAAATGAGTGTATTTAAAATATAATTAAAGAGCATATTGTATATTTATTTATAAAAAGAATATTAAGTATTGCATATTAAGGTATATTATATAAATTATAATGTACAGTAGAGTCACAATCTATAGTTATATTTTATTCCAAGCCTCCCACAGTATTTAATAGCGCATGTTCTAGTGATAAACATTGATCAGATTAAAATATGTATGTTTTATTGAACTGAATATGCATAATACTTTTCAACATGCACACATATATAATACAAAAGCTTTTTTTATATGAATAGAATCCATATATATATTAAGATTATAATATAAATAAAAACATTTTTTATATTTAAATAATAAAGCTATTAATAATAAATTGTGGAAACACATTTGCAGATATTTTATTAAGTCTGTGTTCACTCATGCATTGAATGAAGCAATAAGAATAAAAAAAAAACTAACCACTGTACTTTTATTTTTAAAATAAATTGCGAAAGTCAGACTTTTGTTACTATTAAATTCACTCTGGGTGATATTCCTTTTTTTCCAATAACTTTTTTCGATGTAATTATAGGGAATTTGAACCCAGACTTTCAAGCTCCTTTCAATTATCCAATCTATCTCATATAACCATTACGCATGATCACACACATGTAAAAATATGAATGACTTCCAATATAGATATTTCATGCTATACCAGCACTCATCAATTGATTTGGATCATCATCTCCCACACACATATATGGTCAGTGCTTGGTTTATATTAAGATTGCAAATCTTCAAACTTTAATGGACAGGCAACAATGGAACATCCAAATCCCTTGATGATGCCAAGTCTGTCCATTAAAGTTTGAAGATTTGCCATCTTAATATAAACCAAGCACTGATTATATATATGTGGGAGATGCTGATCTGGACCAATTGATGAGTGCTGGTTCAGCATGAAATATTTATATTGGAGATGTTTTTCACATTAATATGGTTACGTGTATTGATTGTATGAGATAGATTGGAGAGCCAAAGGGAACTTGAAAGCCTAGGTTCAAATACCTTATAATTATATCTAAAACTCCAGGGATATAAAATATACCTGTATTTAAATAATTTTTTTCTTTTATAGAGACATAATAATGATCTTGTCATCAAGAAATTGGGATCTCACTCATTGTTTTGAAGTTTTAAAATCACTACCAATTTTTAGAATGTTCTAAACTTTTGTAAAAGTTTTAGGATTATACTCAGAAAATATTACACAAAATAATGCACATCAAATTGGGAAAGATTAATGAAGGAAGAATAAAATTATGTGTTTTCAACATAATCTAAATAAATTTTATTAATAAACATAATCACGTATAGTATTCAGTTGCAGAAAAATAGCTACTGGCATATTGTAAAATGTATTTACAAATTTTAAGTTTTTTAAAAAATTTGATTGCATATGATAATCAGGAAAAGAAAAATGACTGTTTGAATGCTATAAAATTTATAAATTTTAATACTTTTTTTTTGCTTGTTTACATTTTTCTTTAGATAATGTATAATTGAAATCATATAGTTAGATATAGCATAGTTTGTAACTACTTTCTCTATTTAAATATATATACATAATAGTATTGAATCTATATAATTAGGCAATATTTTGATGAAGACTGTTGAACAATTTAAAGATTGTTATTATTTTTAATAAAAAGTGTAAAAAAGAGATATTTTGTTTAATATTAATTAACCAAGATATTGAAGTATTTCAGAAAAAAAAAAATACTAAAAAAAAAGAAGAAAAGTAAGCATCACAAGACATTAAATAATTCAACTTAATGACTGGCATGTGATATATGTGAAAGAATTTGTATTTAACAAATTGTGTTGTTTGTCATTAGCAAAATTCACTTTTAACTTTTTGTTTTTCTACTGTTTTCTTCTTATGGACTTGAATAGCCATACTAATTCACAAATGACTGCTATTGTTGATAATAATGATGTACATTATTACCAAATTATAATAATAACAAAAATGATCTTAACAAAATACAATGTATAATTGCTAAAACTTGCAGATGGTTGGGGATAAATAATAAATGCAAATAAAATTACAGCAATGATAATAGCTGTTAAAATAAAAGTATTAAGAATACACATTGGATATACTTATACAACATGTTAATGTTTTTAAATATTTAGAAAATATAAAAGGTATTATTGGAATCAATGCTAAAAAAAGTATAACTTTTCCTTTATATATATATAGATAGCCGATACTATCAATATGCATAATTTTTTTTCTTTATCACCCAGAAGTCCTTTAATCAAAGATAAAACAAATAGATATAATTCAAATATATTATAAGAATCTAATTAGAAAATCTTTTTTTCCTCCTACACTTTATTTTCTTTATTTGATATTTTGATGATTCATCAGTCTTTTTTATGCAAAAAAAAATGTTTTATAGTTACACTTAATAACCTCCACTCTACCACACATTCTTGAGACACATGAATAAAGAAATATTAAAAGACAAATGATCTCCAAGATGCATTTTGCACTGAAGCGGCAGAATGTGGAATGAAGTTGAAATTATTAAGTGTATCTATAAAAGATTTTTTTTTTTCAAATTATAGATATATGACAAAGGATATTATACATGAAAAAGAGAAATGAAGTCGAATATTCTAAGTGTGTGTGTATTTAATTACTAATAGATATATTAATCTTTAATTGAGATTTAAAGTTTATATGTGGGCTAAAGATAATCTCTAGTTTAATAGATTAGTGATAATCATTAATGTATTAATCTAGAATGGATCATATCAATGTTGCAAGGACACTTGTAAATCAAAATGTAACAATTTCCCATTTAATTTCTTATAAATATACAAACATAACATTAAATGATATATCAATGATGGTAATTCTCTGCAATTTTTAAGATTTTTAAAAAAAAAAATTCACGTTCATAATTTATATATTTACTTGAATATGAATATATATTAAGTAACTATGAATTTTGCATCCAATGGTCATGTAATTTGGGAGTTATTTTCTGATTTCTGAATGAATTAGAATAATTTTCAAGTATAAATCAGGAAATAGCGACCAGAGTTATATCTACACTTGATGCAAAATCCAGGGAGCAGCAAACATATTTGTAGATAAGCGAATACATTTTATATATGTATAAAAAAGATAATCTATGAATTAGAATAATTTTTGATTACTACAACAGAAAAATTAATATAACTTCATGTTCAAGTGAATTCATTTTGCATCTCTCAGCTTGTTATTCGCAATGATTCCTTTCTATATTTCTTTGAGTCATGTATTTATTTTTATTTTAAAACTCAAAGTATATATTTGACAACTGTAATTTATGTCAAAAGAGACAAATTCACCGATTAATTTTTTTTTAAAAAAAAAGCATTAATCATTTTTTTATTGTTATTGAACCACTACAAAATAATAAATTTCTCTTCTAATTTAGTTCAAATTCTCGATTTATATTTTCTCTTCTTATTACTCCAATAAAGCCTTCTCATTTATTTATTTCAAATTCTTGATTTATATTTTTTCTTCTTATCCCTCCAATAAAGCCTTCTCATTTATTTATTTCACAAGTTGTCTCTTTCTAGATATTGAGTTCTAGATTAGGACATCAGTTGTCTATACTGCCAACTCTTCCAGCTAAATACCTATTCTAGCTACATTTTAATCTTTTCTTTCAATGAGGCATAGATATCTTTTGACCTCTCACCATGTAGTTTGCTTTTTTTTTTTTTGTTAATCCCAGCAATACGTCTCCTCCTACTTTGTGCTACAGTCTATTGTTTTCTATTAAGTGATCAAGTCTCAAAATCATATTCATTATTAAGAAATTACAAGGATAATTTTATATTCTTGGGTTGGTATCAACTAAATCATGTCAAATGAAATAAAACAAAACAATTAAAATAGCATTTAAATGCATTTGTCAGATTTAATTTATATTTAAATTCTTTTGTTTAATAAAAATGTATTTCCTTCAAATACAAAATTAAGCATTTCAAATAAGCTTTATTGCATTTCTTTCATTTTATTTAGTTGATACTAATTAAAATTGAACATAATTTTTCATAGTTTCAATTTTTTTTCCCTTCTTACTAATATTATTCTTAAGCACAGACTTTCACACAACCCACCACTCTCCACACTATCTCATAACACTGATACACTTGAACACATATATGTTGAAAATATAAATAATCACCAATATACATATTTCGTGCTAAACCAGCAATCATCAGTTGGTCCAGATTACCAGCTCTACACATATATGCTATAAGTGCTCAGATATATATTAAGATAGCCAAACCTCATACTTTAATGGACAAGCTTCAATCCACTCTACACTCCAACTCTTCAACCGTCCATCCAATTGAAAATCTGATGATGGAATGCTCAAAGGTTACCCTGAGGCTGAGATTCTTGTCACACTCATGTTGACCTAAGGTCAATATGACCCCTCATGTACAGGACATAATCCATTTAATACATATGCAAGGGATGGGCAGATGTCTCTACTATGCAGTGAAACACACAGGCTTATTATATATGTATATCTATATATGTAATATATAGGGTATATGAGCACAGACTTTCACACAACTCACCACTCTCCACACCATCTCATAACACTGATACACTTGAACACATATAGTTGAAAATATAAATAATCACCAATATACTTATTTCATGGTAAACCAATCATCAGTTGGTTCAGATTATCATCTCTACACATATATGCTATAAGTGCTCAGATATATATTAAGATAGACAAACCTCATACTTTAAAGGACAGGCTTCAATCCACTCCAACTTTTCAATCATCCATCCAATTGAAAATCTGATGATGGAATACTCAAAGGCCACCCTGAGGCCGAGATTGATGTGACAAGAATCTCGGTCTCAGGGTGACCTTTGAGCATTACATTATCAGATTTTCAATTGGATGGATAGTTGAAGAGTTGGAGTGTATTGAAGCCTGTCCATTAAAGTATGAGATTTGGCTATCTTAATATATATCTGAGCACTTATAGCATATATGTGTAGAGATGGTAATCTGGAGCAACTGATGACTACTGGTTTAGCATGAAATACATATATTGGTGATTATTTATCTTTTCAACATATATGTGCTCAAGTGTATCAGTATTATGAGATAGTGTGGAGAGTGGTGGGTTGTGTGAAAGTCTGTTCTCATATACCCTATATATTACATATATAGATACAGGTATATAATAAGCCTGTGTGTTTCAGTTATTACATAGTAGAGATGTCTGCCAATCCCTTGCATATGTATTAAACAGATTATGTCCTGTACATGAGGGGTCAGATTGACCTTAGGTCAACATGGGTGTGACAAGAATCTCAGCCTCAGGGTGGCCTTTCAGCATTCCATCATCAGATTTTCAATCGGATGGACGGTTGAAGAGTTGGAGTGTAGAGTGGATTGAAGCCTGTCCATTAAAGTATGAGGTTTGGCTATCTTAATATATATCTGAGCACTTATAGCATATATGTGTAGAGATGGTAATCTAGACCAACTGATGATTGCCGATTTACAATGAAATATGTATATTGGTGATTATTTATCTTTTCAACATATATGTGTTCAAGTGTATCAGTGTTATGAGATAGTGTGACGAGTGGTGGATTGTGTGAAAGTCTGTGCACATATACCCTACATATTACATATATAGATACAGGTATATAATAAGCCTGTGTGTTTCAGTTATTATTCTTAAGCAAACAAATCAGATTAGCAAAGTCTGAGGAGAGATAAATGATTATAGTTAATTCACATGTGAATAATTATATGGATTACATTATTTCACAACAAACCCCACATGACAATGTGTATACCATAACAATAGTAAATATCTTTCTAGGCCTGGTGGTCAGGTAGATCAAGAGACTCTAATTAAATTATTTTAAGATTAAGGGCTACTGCTATATACTTTAATGCGATTTTAATAATTGAATGAGACATTGAATATTACTATATACGAGGTCCTAATGAGTAGTATATCTGCCAATCTAGCAATCATTATTTACTTACTTATTATTAATACACAAGGGTACATGAACAAAATTATTACTAGAGTAGATGTGGAGGAGTGGAAATAGCTCTAGCATAGACCTTCATACTCATAAACAAAGTGACATGCGATAGGTTTAGGTGCTGCCAAATTTTAAAAAGATTTGGTTTTTCTTCGAGTATATCTGCTGAGAAACATTAGAGACAGGAGGGATAGCCAAACATTGGGCCGGAGCCATTAGGAGTCATCATGAGTGCGGCATCAGTGTGAGGTCTTAGCCTTTCCTTTCCCAACTGGTGATGAAGTTAGTTACCATTGGGGTCATTTCTGTATGCCCGTTTATTATGGGAACTAGAATATTTGAAGAATGTCTATTTTGTTTCTGCGGTTTAAATTAATGTATCCATAAACCAACGCAGTTCACAAATTCAATGCAAAAACATTTTATCTACTCTATGCTTTTAAAAATAGAAAGTTTATTTCCAATCTCCACATTGACTAAACAAATTATTAACTGTCTTCTACCCCCCCCCTCTTTATGATTATACTACTTTAGATTGAAAAGACTTGACGAAATATAACTTATATAATATACTATTTAAAAATGAAATGATCGCCAGAGTGGCTAATACACTATACTAATGATTATAGGATCCCGCTTTCATAGTAACATATAGAAATAATTTATAATTCCCGAGCTGAGCATTTATTAAAAGAAAAGGGATTTTAGGTGAATCTAAAATCATGCAAAAGAGTAGCAACTCCTTTACGAATTAACTGGTTAGGGAACATCAGCTCAGAAATCATGTAAGCATGAAATATAATATTTAATCAATAACAAAAATTTTAGATACCCAAGTAGAAGGATAAGAATAAGTTTTATGAGATTTATAAAATATTACTTTACTTTTACACATAATTACAAGATGGAGACTAGAGTTTAGTTTTAGAATTACACTATGTTTAAGTTAAGAGTCGAACTTTAAAGATATAACATGTAATAGGAATTTAAATTAAGAGTTCAAAAGGAGAGTCTTTTATTCTTGGTTATCATTTTACCTTCGACTAGTTGAAGTGTGCACACTTGATGGGAGAGTCCGAGGTTCCTTGTTTAATAGCATTCACGTTTTGGAGATATACAAATGCAGCAGTTTGAGTTCAGGTTTATTTCATTGTTTTATGGGAAGCTCCGTATTTCCATAGTGGAGAAGCACAGCAGTCACCTACTCCTCACACATTGTTAGGTTAAATATGATCTGGATACAAAAATAAAGTAACAGCAACATCATAACTTCGAAACTTAATAGCAACAAACGAATTACCAATGATAATAATCCTTTAAAATAACCTAATCCTCACACATTGTTAAGTTAAATATGATCTGGATACAAAAATAAAGTAACAGCAACAGCATAACTTCGAAACTTAATAGCAACAAATGAATTACCAATGATAATAATCCTTTAAAATAACCTAATCCTCACACATTGTTAAGTTAAATATGATCTGGATACAAAAATAAAGTAACAGCAACAGCATAACTTCGAAACTTAATAGCAACAAACGAATTACCAATGATAATAATCCTTTAAAATAACCAGCCTGTTGCTTTTATTCCTTTCTTTTTTTTATCTTTTGGATCCATCGAACAATTGCGTTATCCATCCAAACGGTCTCTCTGGTCTGTGCTATATAAATCTTCAGGTAATGGATGCATTCATGGCACATGCTGAAATTTCAATTTCAATCCGACCACCTTTTTAATTTACTTTACATGTGACATAATTAGAAATGCTTTTAACAAACTTTTTATAATTACGAGTCTAAGAATAGTTTTCAACTCTGTCATCTTTTCCCCCTCCCACTATGACTTGCAACTCTAATTAGCAGGGGAATATCTATTTTTAAAATATGTTTACATTTAAAATTAAAAGAACTATTTTAGATTTTATAATTTAAAATATTACATAAATCTGACCTAAATAATAACAAAAAAATATGTTTACATTTAAAATAAAAGAACTATTTTAGATTTTATAATTTAAAATTACATAATCTGACCCAAATAATAAATGCAATTTATTAAAGCTTACACAAAATTACATATGACAAATCTAACAATAATCTGCAGTGCATTATATTTTCAAAATAGACTTCATATTGGAGTGTATGCATATATACGATGTTTTTAAATAACTGTACATATATTTTATAATATTATGTACAAAGTCCAATATTCAATATCAGAACCTATGTAAGATAATAATAATGGGTGAGAGGTGGAGAAATGACATAACTAAAGTGAAACTAAGATTTGAATTCAAATCTTACTATTTCATATTCCCTTATTCGGAATGTGTGGTAATAAATGAATCCTTCCTTTAAAGAAGAGGGAAGAAAAAACAAAACTGCCTAGAGTTCATGGATACATATCTTCTCTTATTACATATGTTTTTTTTTGAAACCTGGGTTTAGGATAAAACAATATCATACTCAGATCAGTGATTGACCTACTAGCTTCTGCCCCCTTTTTTTCTATATATTAATGTTTAAATGAACAAAATATGGGTTAAACTGGCTCATTTTTTTTTCTTTTCCAGTTTCTTCGACGATCTTGGCAAGCCCTATGGAATTGTTTAATTAGATTCCCAGATCATGTGGGTGATGTCTATTCCTTGTCATTACTGGAGGTTGTCTCTGATTTTCAGCGTCCATGTTTTCTCCAGGGTGTCTTTAGACCAATGGCTAAAATCTAGTGTGGTTAAAAACTCCATCATGTCTTCCAACTCCTTTATTCAGCTTCTTGCCATCAACTGCTGGATGGGTAGCGGCATGTTCTTCTGGACAGTCCTGATAATCTGTGCTTCTGACAGGGTAAATGCTGCAAGAGATCTCAGCCAGCTTGCTTGGTGCAGGAAGAGCTGTGTGTGCATCTCTGTTGCTCCAATCTCATACTTTTATTGGCAGAGTGTATAAAATACCCCACTCTGGTGCTCATCACTCCAATAGTGTCTCAGCAGCACTTCTTTATATTTCTCTAGGGTCTGTGGTTTATTTTTGATTGGATTCCACCATTGTTTTACATGTCCATATGGATGATGGCTGGTGATGGTGACTTGCTCACTTTGCCCTGCCTGGTGGAATAGGAGGAAGTCTTGGATACTCTCAAGATGTTCTTGAGGGTTCTCCCTATTTCTCCTTTAAAAATTTTGATGTGTATAAACTTGGCCAGATCACTTTGTACGCCCACAGTCTCACGTTGTTCCCGAGTTTCAATGTCTGTTCTTGGACTGCTTTCTTTTCTATTCTCGGTCATATCCAGTGATTCTGATGTGATATCCTCTTCTTGCTTTCCTACTGCACCCTCTACCTTTTTCACCTCAAGTCCCTCACTATTTTTGCGGCTTTGTCCTCCATTCTGTTTTGTCTCTTTTAGTTCATTAATTACAAATTCTTTGAATTCCCTCATTTCTTTCTCTCTTAATTTCCTTTCTTGTTCATACAATTCCTGCATTTCTTTGTTTCTTAATCTCCTTTCTTGTTCATACAACTACCTCATCTCTTTCCTTTCCTGTTGATATAGTTCCCTCATCTCTTTCCTTCCCTGTCTAAACATTTCCTCTATAAATTTTATCTGGAAAGTCTCTTGGCTTTTGTGGTGTTTCTAACTTGTAAACTCCCTCCAATTCATCCATGGTTCACCTTTGCTATTTTTTTATTATTATCTAATGACTTATTACTATTCTATTATCTTAATGGTTGTTGCTATTCTAATATCTAATGGCTTGTTGCTATACTCTCCCGGTACTATGGATATACCTTCTCTTCCCACTGTTCTTTATACTTATCTTGCCCTACTCTGACTGCTACCTATATCTATTTCAGATCAATTCCTATTTACTGCTGCTATTATACCCCTGGATCTCATACATATTTTATTTTTCTCAGATCAGAGCATGCTTTGTCATCACCCTTTTTATATACATTTATACCTTCTTTATACTTATTCTATGTCTGCTGTCTGCTCAATATCTTATTTAAACTCACTCAATTTTTTTTTGACTTAAATTACTAAATTATCAAATCGCCTTATTTCATTATATCTATATTTTTGGTATACTAACATTCTTTCACTTTGTAGTATTAGCAGTTATAAAACAGTACAAAAGTTTTTTTTCCTTCTGCCTACTCTCAGGGTATTTTTTAGTATTCGGCCCACATTGCGGCGTCAGTGGCTAAAAAAAAAATACTATGTAATGGTAAGAACTCGTATACCTTGTTAACATGTTGCAAAATTTCACCACCATGTTCGAAGAGCAGCACAACAGGTGGGTTCAGGGCCTGTGGTACCATGTTCAAACATAGTCATTTATTTCACAACAAACCCCACATGACAATGCATATGCCATAACAATAGTAAATATCTTTCTAGGCCCGGTGGTCAGGTAGATCAAGAGACTAATTAAATTGTTTTAAGATTAAGGGGTACTGCTATATACTTTAATGTGATTTTAATAATATAATGAGACATTGAATATTACTATTAAATCAAGCAGACACACAAATGTAGAAATATGTAGACACAAATATTTAATAATGATTAAATTAGGTTACATTGATTAAAAATGCTACTGGGGTATCATTATTCAATCATATCTCATGCCTCGCATTTAAGTTGTGGATGTTGCGAGGTTATGATATGATGTCCTAATGAGTAATATATTTGCCAATCCAGCAATCATTATTTACTTACTTATTATTAATACACAAGTCTACATGAACAAAATTATTAATAGAGTAGCAGATGTGGAAAAGTGGAAATAGCTTTAGCATAGACACTCATACTCATAAACAAAGTGACATGCAATGCCGAATTTTAAAGAGATTCGGCTTTTCTTTGAGTATATCCACTGAGAAACATTAGAAACAGGAGGGACGGCCAAACGTTGGGTCAGAGCCATTAGGAGTCATCATGAGTGCAGCATCGGTGTGAGATCTTAGCCTTCCATCCCCAACTATGTGATGAGGTTAGTTATCATTGGGGTCATTTCTGTATGCCCGTTTATTATGGGAACTAGAATATTTGAAGAACGTCTATTTCGTTTCTGCAGTTTAAATTAATGCATCCATAAACCAATGCAGTTCACAAATTCAATGCAAAAACATTTTATCTACTCTATGCTTTTAAAAATAGAAAGTTTTATTTCCAATCCCTACATTGACTAAATAAATTATTAACTGTCTTCTACCCCTCCCCCCTTATGATTATACTACTTTAGATTGAAAAGACTTGATGAAATATAACTTATATAATATACTATTTAAAAATGAAATGATCGCCAAAGTGGCCAATACACTATACTAATGATTATAGGATCCCGCTTTCATAGTAACATATAGAAATAATTTATAATTCCCGAGCTGAGCATTTATTAAAAGAAAAGGGATTTTAGGTGAATCTAAAATCGCAAAAAGAGTAGCAACTCTTTTGCGAATTAATTGGTTAGGGAACATCAGCTCGGAAATCATGTAGGCATGAAATAAAATATCTAATCAATAACAATTTATAATATTATGCACAAAGTCCAATATTCAAGGTCAGAACCTATGTAAGATAATAATAATGGGTGATAGGTAGAGAAATGACAGAACTAAGGTGAAACTAAAATTTGAATTCAAATCTTACTGTTTCAATATAGATATAACATCATCATCATTTTCAACTACTGTCTCTCCAAATTTAATTTGGTTTTTCTAATCCATAACCTCTTCTCTGCAACATACTATACATCTTATTTTATCAATCCCCATCATGTGATCTATGTAAACACACTTATAAATATGTGTGTGTATTAAACACTCAAAATATGGTTTAAATTGTCCATGAATTGATATCTACAATATCTCTGGAAAAGAAGGATACAAAGGGACTATTATATTTGCATTTCATAATTCAGAAAATAATCTTTAAATATAAAAGATGATTTATTTCTTTTTAATAAGATTTATTTATAATCAACGTGTAATTTTTATGCATTGAATATGAATAAACTAAGATAGTTAAAAGTTAATAGCAGAGATATAATAAACAGATTTGGTTAATCATTTTTGATAATTAATAATAGAATTTAATAAACACTAATAATGTATATGGTAAGTAGTTAAACTTATTGTAAGAAGTTAAAAATTTACTTACATACATAGTTGCTGTATAGGCATATAATAAATCATAATTGAAAATAGGATGACTGCGTGAATCTTTAATCTGCTACTTTATATCATAAGGCACAGTCTCTGGTTAGGCCTGTGAATTTTTGCAGCTTCTAGTGAAGTTTAAGTGGCTTATTTCCTGAGAAAATCTGTCACTACTTCTCTATTCCAGATTTATAAATCTGAATTTATTGTTCTTTATTAAAGTCAAAGTGACCAATTAGTCATCTGTAGAAGTAGGAAATGGGATTATAAAGATAAAGCCATTTTAGGGTTATTCAATTTATCTAGATTTAATTAAAGAAATTATTTAAATCAATAATTATTTTTTTCTAGTTAGGTTACTTTATACATTTTGGTAAATGTCTTTGTATTTCCTGGATTAACACTTCTAAAAATAAAAGCAATCTATTAATCAAAACAACTCAGAGAATGATTTAATCAACTATTACATCATTATAGTTACATATATATATATTGAAATGATATAATCATTTCACTTGATTATAATTGTTCATTATTTTATAATAAACAGAGATGGGGAGGGGTGTAGCACAGTATAGATATTTACTTTTGAAGACAAGCTAAGCAAAGTAAGGAAGGATAGAATCATTTAAACATAATAAAAAACATTTTTAAAAGTAATCAATTCATAATAGCAACAGATAGGCATGTGATTGCATATTCATTATAATTTGTACATTAATAAAATATACTGTAGTGAGAGTTTGTAGAGTATGACAATTCCAGAGATATGCTGTTTTGGTTGGATTGTGTTTCAGCTATTCTGGTTCTCTTTTTGTCTTTTTTCTTTCTGATGTTGGAACCTCTGTTGCATTCTGTGAGTGATTGGGTTCTGGATCTGAGTCCACTGTGGAGTTGCTAGTTTCTTCAGGCTGAGAACTTGAAGATTCATGAGTCTTTCTTTTGTTGTTGGAAGCTATTTAATCTCTCTGGGTAGTTTGAGTGGCATGTGGTTGTTTTGATGATTTGTCTATATTTGCTGTATTCTGTAGTTGTATTTGGTCTTTGGTTTTATTTTCAGTTATGACTTCATGTGAGAACTGTTATAAATGGTGTGTTTCTGGCAGCTGAGTGGCAGAGCCAGTGTCTTTAATATTCTTCATAATCTCAGGCAAGGTTTCATGTTCATCTTGGTAAGATATGCCCATTTGTGATTCATTTGTTGATTGCTCTAAACCATTTGCTGCATTGGAAGTGATGGAGTAGGACAAGTGTGGAATATTTTGAGAAGTTGGAAAGCATTTATGATTCTTTGTTTTCCTTATGTTGCATGTTTTGCAAATTCTGTTTGGACACGATTTAATTAGATGTGTGCAATCACTACAAACGAAGCATTGGGGCTGCACACCATGGATTGAAATAAAGATGGGACACTTCTTCTCCTCCAATGTTGAGGGAATGTCAATTGGAGTGTAATCTTTGTTAAGCTATAAAGTGTTAATATAAAATAGATAACTAAAAACAGTTGAGCATATCATCAAACATAATAGCAAGCTATGATTTTGAAGGCAAGATCCTTTGAAAGCACTCAGCTCATTTTTTTTTTAGTTATCTATTTTATATTAACACTTTATAGCTTTTGGGAACAGTTGCGCTGCATACGCACACGTGCTAGAATATATATATTTCCCAAAAGTAAAAAAATTATTTGACTTAATTGTTTCATTCATGTAATTTCTCATATTCTAATCATAATATTGATAATAATTTTTTAATATTTAAATTTTTTTAAATATTTAATCAAGAGATAAATTTTGAACTTAGTCTACTTACATTTTACATTGCTTGCTATCAAATACTTCAAAGCACATATAACACAACAGTTATTTATGACTTTTAATTTGACCTTCAATCTTTCTTGTGCATTATTACTATTTTAATCACCTTAACAGTTGATATCAGGGTAGTTATTTAATCTCTCCAAATTTTGCAAATCTGAATAAAATTATTTTGCTTTTATTCTTTTATGAAACTTAATTCGAGCTCTATTCATACTTAAGATAAATCTAGATACGGATCCTATAAATTTTGTTATTACATAAAACAATATTAGCTTTTGGTTCTCCAATGCCTAAGATTCATCATTTTTACTCCCATTGCACTGTTCCCTATCCTTTACTGCTATCTTTATCTGATTTTCCAGAAAACATTTCTAATTCATAAACTGTTTTATTGTTTTTAATCATTGAATGTTTATCTATATTTGTAATACTTTCTATATATTTTTTTCTTTTATTTCATCTTTAAAACATAAATATTTCTTGAATTCTTCTTCTACACATTCTTTAACTTCTTTTACAATTTTTATTTTCACATTCATCTCTCTGCTTTTGAAACACTTTTTCTTTTCATTTTTTTCTCTTTCTCATCTTATTCCATTTTGATGGACATTTTTATTTTCTTCCATTTTTTGAACAATTTTTCTTTCATATTCTTCATTACTGATTTATTTTTCTCTTCTTCTTCTTTCATTTGCTTTATTCATGCAATGTATTGTTCATTAATATTATTTTCCATTTTTGCTATTTCCTTTTACATTTACAATATTCAACTAGTAAACTAATATTTTGAAACATAGACTAGGTCATTGGTTTGCATTGGTTGGTTTTCTGAATTCTTTTATCATAAATTAAAAATATCTTAAACTATATCAATTATAACATTATTATTTAATCAACTGCTCCCTCCTTCTTCACGATCTTTCTTAAAAATCTCTAACAATAATCATCACTTGTACAATCAATTAGAGTTCATTTTAATATCCTCTTATGTATTGCACTATTTCATTCTTTTTACTCCAATCTCCAGATGTGATCAACTATTATTGATAAATCATGATAGTATTCTCAGAGCTTAAATATCAGACTAAAAACTTACATAACTATTTGACCAATCTTATCTTTAAGATCCATAAACATACTGAATTTGATCATCAACATAGCATTGGCCCTTGAATTAAGTAATAAAAATATTGCATAAGTCAATATTCAGTAAAGCATATCCATTGGGAAACCAGACTTTTAAAACAGAAGAATTATTAACAATCATATGATATAAAATAATGATTATATAGTAAATTTAGTCTTGGCTAAATTAAATAACTATTATTGTCAAGCTTCATATTAGCTACCAAATTTATGTAATGAAAACAGTTAATTTGCAAATCCTAATTATGATAGGGATAATGCATAGTTTTTATAATTATTGCTACTAGTTTTGTTCTATTTGATGCTATTTCAAGGAAACAGTCTTAATCTTAGAAAGAAACATATTTAAATAAGTCAATTATTTTATATAGCGTGATGTTTTTTACAAACTGTAATATTTTAAACAGCATTAAACTGTTGCACATGTGCTTTAGATTTTAACTATAAAATGAATGAATACAAACACTTCAAACACATGATAAAGTCTTTGGAAAAGACAGAATGGCTTTAGATTTTAACTATAAAATGAATGAATACAAACACTTCAAACACATGATAAAGTCTTTGGAAAAGACAGAATGGCCATTCTGTCTTTCCAAAGACTTTATCATGTGTTTGAAGTGTTTGTATTCATTCATTTAATGCTGTTTAAAATATTACAAAGAAACATATTAAAAATCATCATAATCTATACTATTATTCTGAATCTAAAAATTAGTTTTAAACTTAAGTACTTTTACAATGCCTGAAATTTTAATATGTTAATATTTAATGAATAACATTATTAATCTCAAATCAAATAGTACCATTCTTAATTAAAAGTTTGTTAAGATAAATTAAATTATCTAATCTATGAGGCTTACTGCAGATGGATATAGCAATAGTTTTAATAATTATAAATGAAAAAGAAAGTTACAGTTTAAATAAAAATGCAAGTTCTGTTAACTTTTGATTACTGAAAATGAATTAAATTTGCATTCATTTTCTGCTTTAGAATCTTTGAATCATATTGTAAATAAATAAATTTATACTTACTTTTCCTATATGATCAAAGTGCATTGTTAAATTTTAGTAATGAAAATCTCTTGAAATTGAGGAATATGTATCAACATAAAGTAATCCTTGATAGTGATTTATTTTGCCCTTCTAAGTAGATACAATTAAGAACTTGGACTTATACCATTATAAAGAATTATTATTATCTTAGTCAACATAGTTTTATATAAAGTTGTTTTTGCTTTTTGTTTAGATTTTCAATAAAACTTTGTTAATTACAGCATTGACTTTATTATATTTTATAGTTCTTGGTTAAATTATAATTGTCGTTTATGTAATTGGCATAATTGGAAGTAAAATATATTAGAATAACTCAGTATTACTTAAAATGTTTTACTAATATGCATCCAAAATTTGATAGTATTGTTAAACTATTTACTTAAAATGTAAATATAATACATTATTATTATATTTAATGCTTAAAATTACATTTTATTCAAGCAATCTGGATTAAATAACATAAATAACTTTTCAATATTTATACTACATGCTACTAAGACTAAGTTTTCTGTATGTTTTTTTTTTTTAAAGTGCTGCAATTTTTCAAGTTAAAATATTTGTTTGTTTGTTTTTTTGCTCATTTTTTTCTGTTAATTGTTTGTGAATGAATTAATGTTTGAATTCAGTAACAAATGTACATGGAGTGCTGCCCTTGATAGAATGATTCAATTTTAAATTGAAATCATTTGGATATTATCTAATGTAGATTAATAATGTTATGCCAATTATTATTTAATACAATATTGTCAATATTATCCTATGTAATCATTAAATTGATTTCAGACTATAGAACCTGTTTTAATAATTTGTATCTTATTATACTCAGCTATTTTTAACAATCTCTTTATATATATATATATTGTTAACCTACTAGAATGAGAGAGGGGGTGTGATAAAGAGAAAAGAGAGAGAGAAAGAGAAAATGCTAATAATGAAACGGAGATAAGGGGAAAAAGAAAGAGAAATAGATAATGCGAATAATGAAATAGAAGTAATGATAATGGTAAGGATAAATGATGAAAAAGAAAAGAATTGAGGAGGAAAAGAAATGGGGAAAAGTAACAGAAATGATATATGTAATGGAGAGAGAAAAGGAATGAGATGATGGAAAGATATGAAAGAGATATAAGAAGAAGATGGAATAAAGGAGAGAGAAATGAAATGAGATGATAGAAAGAAATGACATGAAACTCTTAACGAATGTTTTAAATGGCTGAGATGATAGAAAGATATGAGAAATGACATGAAAAGAAATGGAATAAAATTCAAATGAAATGAAATAAAATATAAATGAGAGACTCTAAATGACTTGACTCAGTGGGGTTACAATAAATTTAAAGAAAAGAGATGATGATCCAGAGATGTATAATCAAATAAAGATCAAATTCAATACTGATGAACTATAACTACTACAGCATATTGATATTTTAATAAACCATACAAAAGATTATCTAAAATCACTAATCAATGCTTACCATATTAGTCCTACCAATAGATTATACACTCTCTGAATAAAACCTATGATGCTTTGCTTTAAAATATTATCTTACAGAATTATATTTACTAAAACAACAAGAGTAAATAACCTCAGGGATTTTAAAACTAACACTCTTGTGTAAAATTAAAGTTTAAGTTAAGTTGCCTAATAAAGAATTACTGTGATTAATAAATAAATAAGTGACATCTTAGCTGACCATAAAATAATTATAATATGTTCAATCTTAAAATAATAAACAAAACAAATATTAATTCACCAAAATTTAATGAATCAATTTAAATTTAACTAATAATGGCCTGTTATCTAAGATATTACTTGAGTAGAGAAAAGAGCAAGGGTACTTTTAATGCCTTTCCATACTCACAGACAACCACTAAAGACCTCAAATGCAAATGAAGTAGAATTCTTTAAATATATCAGATTTAAGATGATGATAGATGATGTGCAGTGAATATAAGATAAGGTGCAGCTCCTAAAATAATATTAATTAAAATATTCTTCTGAAGTACTAATATTGTTAATCTGACATTGCATAATCTTTAGTCTGAACGATATACCGATAATTTAAAAAAAAATAAACTTTTAACTAAGTATTTAATTAGGTATCTGCTATAATGCAATTATCTGTCTTTATGATTCAATATGAGAATCATTTACTTTAACATAGCTTTTTTTTTAAATTTTCATGACAATATTAACTATATTTAATTAACTTAGAGTATACTTGTAAATTTCTGAACTGAAGATTCAATAACTTTTACATTTTAAGATTTTGTGAACTTGGAAACCAAGATAATAATATATTCTCATATAAAAGTAAAACAAACAAAACAAAACTTTTGAAATAATAATAATTTGATTTATTAATAATGAGAAGAAATGTTTACAAATGTAGTAAAATACAAACAATGCCAATACCGCACTAAGATTTAATATAATTATTTGGACTCTTAACAATTTTATTTAACTTACATTAATACACTTAATAACCGACAAAGGTTATTCAATATTACTTTCTTTTAATAATTAGATTTTTATCAAAAAAATACCTTAAACTTTAATTATCATATGTACTTAATAAGCACACTACTATTCTTCTTTATTAGACTAATTTATACAATTATTGTGTCATTTAATAATCAAAATAACACACAGAAATAGGTTTATATTGAAAACCCTAAGCTTAATTTTATACTCCTAAACATAACAAACGCTAAGTTGGAATAAGCATATTCAGCAATACTTTTGAAAAATATCATCACTAGTTTCATGGATATAACTAATATCATAGCTAGATATATGTTTAAATCAGATTAAGCTAATATTAAAATTAAACTAAATTAAGTGTATGGGGCAATCATTCATCAGAGATCAGTTATACTTTTTTTTAAATAACTTTAGTCCACATAAAATTATTCCCTCAATGTTTTAAAGATAATGATATAACAGACTTACAAATCCAGTGGCGAAATTCTGGATGAAAATATTAAATTAGTATGTGTGAATTGCTACTTATACCATATGCATATTTAACATACTTTAAAATAAATATAACTTATTGTTGGTTAGCTTGTGAGTGATAAAACTATCATAGCAACATAATTCAAACATTGATACACCTATTAGCCTTAAAGTAGCTACAACTACCTGAAGAAATACATTTCCTCAAACAAGCATATCTTGTCATCACAAATCTAAAACAAATGCAACATCACCTACTGTGGTGGAATTAGCATTAAGTCATCATGAATGATAGGCAAAAAATATAAAAATACTAGGCTCCTCAGAGATGGAAAAGAATGTGGTGGTTTCCAAAAATACCTAACTACGAGGCAAACTAAGATGTCTGGATTCATCTACAGTACATTTTGGAACAGGAACACACACCAGAAAAACACAATCCTCTCATGGGATTTCCAATGCTTATAAACGTGATCATCATCACTGAAAAATATGATACAATACCCTCTTTTTTGAGGACAAGCACTATCAAATGATGGAAATACAATACAATAAGGATGGAGGATTTTCTCAACTCCATAAAGCATATTCAAAATTATGAACTAAGCCTAATTATTAAGGCTAACAAATACAAACTAATAGCAAGATATATATACTTCACCTTAATTAATTAAGTTATTCCTAAGAAGTCTAAAAATATAAAACGTATATCCAATGTTTGAACCAACAAAGCAAACTATATCAACTGACTACTGTAGAAAATACTTTGAAATTAAATGCATATAAAATTCTAGGCAAGGCACAATGCACACATAACAAAATATTAAATGCTAAAATATAGTAACTAGTGGACTTTTAAAATTGTAAATTAAATGCAAGAATATTTACTTCTCGATGAATATAAAATATTTGTAGTTATTTTAATATAACATTCATAAAACAAATGAATGGATATTCTCTGATAAACTTCCTTAGTAAATTTAAAATAAAAATTTAGTAAAACATCCCATTTATATGGAAATAAGACTATGATATTTAAATCTCTATAATAAAATTATTAAATAGAACTAGCTAATGTAATGCTTAATAAATCAACTAAATCTAGTTAAGAATGGCAGAGAAAGTTTGCTCATTAAATAAACCTATTTCATTTTAAAATTATAACCTTAGTTTACCTGTATATTTATGCAAAAGTGTTACAAAAAAAAAATTATTATTAAGAGCATAAATATTTTTATGGTTTTCTTTTTTTTTTTCTAAACCAATAAAGCAGACCATAAAAAAAAATAATACATTAATTCAAGTTTATATTTCCGCTCCATAATGATTTTTTCTCATTTCATAATGTGTAGACAATTTATCCAGATTAAAATATCTATCCGAATTCGAAGCTTCAATTAATACATTTATACACATGGCAATCATTTCCAAACAAAAATGTTCAGTAGTTCATTAATAATATTTTTTTAAACAATTTAAAAAAAAAAATTAAATAATAAAATTAAGCCGGCATGAAACAAAATAAATTCTTCAGCTGAACAAACTTTAATTTATTTATAGGATCCCGAGTTCAAAATTGCATATAATAATAATAAGAATATCTTTCTATCTGAATTTCTTTATCCTCTTTTAGGAAAACGCTTCTTTTGAAATATAGTTTTTTTTAAAATACTTTTCCTAATAATATTCCAAGACGTATTTATTTTTAAAATTAATTTCCTTTGCTTACTTTTAAATATGAGAGTAGAAATTTTTTACTGTTCAAGATGTTTCTCTGTTTATATGCTATAATTAATGCCATAAAGTTATTTTTAAATACTGGCAAGTACGACCATTTATAATGTACCCAATAACTATTAATCATTACAAATTGCTTTAAAGTGTTATTTCCAAATAAGTGTCCTTTCTTACTGTGTAAATAAGAATTATCCTTTAAAATGTATATATAATCTGTTTGTGTTTAGCTAAACAAATCATTTTCATATATGTCAAGATATAAGTAATAACTTTTCCTTTTTTTAAAAAAAAAATCATTCTTTATAGTTTCACTGTAATCGAACGTAGCAGCTTCTTTATAATGTTCTTTTTAAACTTTAAAAAAAAATTTCTTTTTTTTTTTTTTACATATACTTTTAATCTAACAGGAAAAATAATTAGCATTTTACTTTCAAAATAGTTTAATACAACCAAATGCTTATCTATGGAAATGATTAATAGTTTGTTCCTTAACCTTATTTCCAAGTAAAGAAAATTAAACAATTTAAAGTCATATAATATGTGAGATGCTTCATTTATTCTAGATATTTTTTTTACTACAATTTCTATGCCTCGACTGAAATTCAAATTGTCAGAAAAATGGATTACCTTTTCTTTTTAGCCCTCCATCACTATAGGATGATTTTAAATATTTTAAACATACTTGTATTTTTTTAGAAATATCAAGTTCTTTAAAAAAAAAAAAATACTTTTATTAATAAAATTTTTAAGATCCAGCACCAGTTGAATCCAAACAAGATCAGCCCCTGAATGATCCCTCGATCTCCGTTTTATCTCACAATTTTTCATTCACCTACAATTCATTTAAAAACCAATAAAAACTATTTTTTATTAAATTTTAATATTCTGACAAACCAGCTGTGGAATCAATCTACTGACATAGTCAATATAATTTTCCCATACCATGTGACATTCAGCTGCAAAGTCAAAATTTTAATATTACAAATATTATGCAACAAAGGTTTTTAATGATATTTTACACACACAATAGTAATAAATATAAAATTTAAAGTTATACCTTTTATTAAACCCTTAAATATTTCATTAAAAATAATTTTATCCATTTACTTATTTTAAACAATATGGGAGTTAAATTATTTTTTTATTATTATGTTTCCATGTCAATGCATGCACATATTCTCACATAGTCTGGCTTTACATTAATGGTTTAAAATTATTTTTAGAATTACAACAATAATATGTTAATGATTATTTAATCTAACTAACTTTTATAACTACAATGCTAAACTACAAAACTAATAACAAATATTCTTATCTTTTTCTTTTAATAAAAACTTACATATCATTTTATTAAAATTTATTACTTAATTATTCTGACTTATTTATAATATCTTATTATTATTCTTTAGACATTAGAATGGATTATACAGTAGTTATTTTAGAATACATTTAATACTATTTATCAATTCACAATTATTTTTTTAACATTTGCTTATGTTAAATTATTACCTAACATCCCTTACCAAATCAACTGACACTATTAAAAATATTTAGATTATCCTATTTTAATAATTAACTAAGTTAATTTCCATTTTTATAATCATTATTTTTTTTTAAATCTGAAATTTTAAACAAAAGGTTAAGCTAAGATAACCTTGATTACCTCTTGGAACTAAGTGATACTTCAGTTAGATACAATATATATATATATATAGTACGTGATGTCTAATAGATTTTTTAAGAGAAAGTACAGCATCATTGATTAAAAAAAATATGATAGACACTTTGCCATGTGTTTTCACTTGTAAATAAATTTCTTTGGTAATTTTTGATCAATGATAAACAACTACATTTACTTTCAAACTATGATTAGATTTAAAAAAACAGTATAAGATTTTTAAATTCCATTGATTATTTATTCATGAGAAATAAAGATTCACTGTGATGGTTTATTTAGAAGTAAAATCAATCTGGAAAAGTATTTTTCATAAATAAAGCTATATTAGATATCAGGTTTTAAATATCCAATCATCTACATCATTTCTTTAATATATATATTGAAGCTATACATATATACTGTGCTGGTCAAAATATGCTTATCCATCTAACACGAGCTGGAACTCACAAAATGTACTTTAAACCCAGTCGAGCCTGAGATTTTGGTCAGGGACCAGCCTGGATTCGAACCCACTCTCCAAGCCCCAGGTCAAACACCTAATGGACAACATAACAATGATGTCCCACAAGAATTAATTCTTAATCCGGCCCACTAGCAAATCGGAGAAAACAATAAGACTCGTGGACTTTTAAACATATATATAAACAACTTAAATACTAGAGACTTTCCAAAGATAAAACCTAATATATTAATTTAATAGAGGTTTTACTAATGAATAGCTATGGGCAATTAGTGAATTGGATTGATCTAATAATGAGACAGAAACTGATATATGATGAATTATAAATATATTTATTGACAATTTGAGTTGGATTTAGAATAACATTATTGTTGGCAAATGCATGCAGGCATTTAATTTATAAAATAACATTTCTTTAGGCCATTTGAACAATAATTGATACATTGGAAAATAGGTTTGTTGCTCTTATTTAATGGAGCCAAATATCATGCTATACAACTAATCACTACATAAACTTATTAGTTATATCCTTTTTATAATCAGTTCGAGTGGCTATTACACATGAAATCAAACCAAGTCCGGAGTCAAGCTTAATAATACAACTAATTATAGTGAATTTATATATTAAATATGGGCTTATAAAGCATCCCAGATAGCTTTAGATCGAACGGGTTTTCAAGAATGCTTCAGATCAACACCGAAGACTGCATATTAGGGAGGGAGAGTTGGCTATAGCGATTTTACTAATATGCTAGGCACAAGTAAAATACAATATTAAAGTTGCTCTGTGAATGGAAGAATAGTTTTAGGGTTTTCGTGACAAACACTGGTTACCCAATAACCGGTCGTCATGCTGCTAAAAAGGGAACCTTTATTTGGTTCATAAGAAGTGGGGGACTTACATGCTAATCTGGCCTGTAGCTCAGACTTCACTACTGCATTACCCATAAAAGAAGAAGATGGGCTGGACTTACCATGGCTCCATCTTATATATATCAAAGCATCCCAATGAGAAAATATTAATAAATTTCACATCTGCCAAGCCGAAGTATATTATAAATTAATACTATATATCAAATGAACGCTAGATCATCAGCTTGATCAAAAGAGCCAACTCTTCTGTAGCATGAGATATGATATGCTACTGATGGGAATATATATATACAAACTTTACTTTATCCTGTTCAATCTCTTTAGTTATCTAACTATTAAACTTTTAAAAGGGGGAAAAGTATATTTAATAAGGGACTTACGAATACTTTACTAAAAAATATACTTATGATTACACTCCAGGCTAGTTTAATCTTTAGTAACATAAATTAAAGTTGCAGATTTGGATTTATAAACCACATTTTATATTTAAATTAATTAATTAATAAATGACTAAATATTAACGAGCACAAAGGGTCGCTATTATTTAGAAATAGGGTTCGAGACAGTGTGCAAAATGACATTATAATAACTAATATTTCGAAGATTTTAAATTGTTTTAAAAAGAAGCATATTTTGTAATTAAATGTAAGCCATTTCAAAACACAGGCATAATTAATAATTATTTAAAATAATCAAAAGAAAAGTAAATATACTGCAGTGATTCAATTACATAGCAAAAATATTGAATTAATAAAAAGAAATTAGCAAAATTATTACATTTTATATACTTCAAATATTATTTAGAAAACAATTTAGAAAGAGTTTACAATATTGAATTAATAAAGAAATTAGCAAAAGTATTTCATTTTATAGAATTTAAATACTATTTAGAACACAATTTAGAAAGAGTTTACAATAATATGGTTAGCTAACCTGATTTTGAAGAAATAATGATTGTTTTGAAATTTACTCAGAGCTCTGCTATTTTAATAATATTAAGACAGTTCTCCTATAGCTGAACTGGAGATATTCGAGCTGGAACGAAGGCGAGTTCTTTGGCAGCTTATGGCATGTTCTGTTTAGTTGGGAGACAATTTTAAAATGGTATTGGAACGAAGGCAAGTCCCTTTTAGCGGCTTATGGCATCTTTTATTTGGTATAAGCTTGGTGTTTCAGCACTGGATGGATTGAACTTCAGCGTTCCATCATGGGAACGGCAGCAAAATTTTGCCTGACTTTAGCCAGACATGGTAAAATTAACCGATTTATAACTTCTGATATTAACAGCTCTTCAACAGCAAGATGGAGTATATATCCTCCCGCTTAAAATAAGACCTATTTATACATTTTCCCTAAACCTTAACACCTTTTTGGAATTTTGTTTGCCTCAGGACCAATTGACTTTTAATTAAACAAAATAATATAATTTAATTTTTACAACAGATAACGTCTCCGAGGTGTTATATTTAATTTACTTAAAAAATTATTAAAATATATAACTTATATAATTTGATTCAGTTTCATTAATTAAATTCCTTTTTAGGTGTTATAGAATGTTAAAGCTTAGCAGAAGTAACGGTATTCTGATTTAATGATAAAGTCTTTTGTTGAAATCAAAATCAATCAGTAAACAGATTTTACATTTACCCAGGTGCGGTCACTAATTGATTTCTTGTTTACACAAAATTCTCATTTTTAATTATAAACGGATTTTTATTTTACTGAAATAAATAACTTTTAACATATTTTCCTTTCCAATATTATTTGTTTTAAAAAAAGCAAATTTAAAGAAAATACTTTAGTTTCAATTATATATGTAAAACATTAAATCAGAAAACCGTGAATATATCTTAAAGAAAACATTTTACATTATTTTTATTTAAACTTAAATATATATATAAATTATTTTGCCATTATTCCAAGGTTTATATTATCCATCCACATACGAATATCATAGCGAATATAATTAAGAATTGACTGAAAATTAATAAAACATTTTATAATAATTTAAGAGCATTTCTACGCTATAATTTTATCAAACCTGTCTAATTATAGTGTGTTTCGTATGTAAATGGATGATGCCATTCAAGAGGCCATTATAACAAGGTTTTCCTGCTCGACTTATATATAACATTTTTATATTTAAGATAGGTTCGAAACTAGTTCAGACGAGTAGGTCATTAGGTTGATGGTGAAACAGAAAGAGATTGCAAGGTTTCCGTTTCAATACACATGGAATATATATATGTTTACTTCGCCATTCACTGTGGTTTAACTAAAAACTCTAAGTTCAACCACGATGAATGTAGACTAAATTTAAAGTAGAAAAAAATTTATGGAATGTTCTTTTAATTTTTAGAAAATAAAATGAAAAAATTTTATTTTAGATAAAGAAATAAAATTTCTAGAACAGATTAATTAAATAAAAAAAGAAATAATTAAAAAAAGGACTAATTAAAAATAAGATAGAGAACAATGGGGATTGGAATGCAAGATGACCAACAAGTTGTGTAGATAGAGAGAGAACAGTTTAGTTTCTGCCGGCTTTTGCCTGGCTCAGTTCAACCGCTAGGACTGAAAAATAGCACAAGATATTTTAATGAAGAAGAAATATAGTTAACTTGTGGGAAAGAGCTCCCACAACTAAGAGTATATTAGCTCCCTGCTGTAGAGTTTGGAACCATAAACATTCAAAGAAATTTAAAGAATTTTTCGGGTGCTATAATGGAAATGACTAAGTAGATTTTTCTCTCTCTCTCTCTCATCAGTTTAAAGTTTTGCTGGAGCTGGAAAAATATAATATCAAATTGTAGAGTTGGTGCTAGAACATTTTCCTGCCTGACCAAATGCCTGCTGCCAGTCATGGATAATGGACTAAAATCAAAATAATCCGTTACTTGTGTAGTGCACTGGAATATCCATAAGACTATCTAGCTAAAGACATACACATTTCAAATTACCAGTAATATAAATTTTGTATTAGTATTTGATTTATTTTAAAATATTATCATCAACAAAACATATATGTACATTTAATTCTTATATATATATATTTGTGTGATTTAATTAGTTTTAAAACGTTTTATTAGAAAGCATAATAATAAAATATTCTGTCATTTTTTTTAATTATATACAAGGTATTTTACCTCGGCAGAAGAGCAAAAAGTCATTTTAAATTAGATTAATGTTTTTTTTTATTTTGTTGTAAAAGATGTCAATAGATTGTTCTTATTTCGGTTTACTTAAAAAAAAAGGCAAAATAATTGAAACTAAACTCAGCTTATAGTTTTTCTTTTTTTTTTTTTTTGGTTTCACATTTTGCTTTTTCAATCCAAATTAGAATTGCATAGGTGCATATATGTAGTCATATAATTGAGATGAAATGATTGGAAATAACATGTATATTTAAGTGGGAGAGAGAGTGTTTATATAATCAAGAAACGTGAAAGAAGTTTCATTAACAGAAGTGGGTAGAGTTGGTTAAATAGAGTTCTCCTATCCCTTTTATTAAGCCACTAGTAAACATATATATCTAAACGATTACGTAAAGATTGATAATATAAGGGGATTTCTTTTTAATTTAAAATTTTACCTCTGTTTTGTGAGAGCTTTGTGTCATGAGAATTTAGATATTAGTATTTAATTTCAGGCTTGATTTTTTTTTAAACGGATTATTATTCTGTCTTAATCTTTCATATATTACTTGAGGAGTCGGGAATATCTTTATAAATTGTGTCTTGTTTCAATTTCCATATTGGTGGGCTTATCTTAAGGACATCTCAAGATAATATTCCGGAAGTTGTTTCATGTAAAAACCTATTAATAACTGAACATAAGCGTTATGCTCCGTTCTAAACTCGGATTACACTCTGCGAACGAGTTCCTCCTCACCCTACTATATTTTAGGGCTGGAGTGCTATCCAGCCTCATTTCATTCTACATTTCTCATGGAGAGAAATATCTCTGAAAAACTGCCAGCCAAGAAAAGGAGAAAAATAACGAATCTCTGAGTAATACATTTAGTTAATACATTTGTTTTATTAAGCCTGACTATCTTCTATGCACAAGGCATTACACAGAAAACCTGATGATATGGATGATGTAAAAGGAAAGAAAAGAAAGGGGGTTCAAAATTTAAGTTACAGGTTATGTTTTATTACAGCTCAAAGAACATCTATTTAACTAGTAATTTGTTTATTTGATTTTTCTGTTTTTTTCTCTCTGCCACCTCTGAGTGTTTCCTCTCTCTCTCTCTTTCAAAAATCATTCATCCCATGCCAAGTAAATATAATATGATTTTGTGAACTAGAACCGATGTTTACTGTCTATATGTAGTTATTGTCAGTCCATTGATGCTCTCAGGTAGACCGAGAAGTCAAGGACCACCTCTTTAAATAGTGATCTTATGTTTTTCTTTTGGATATAATAAACTTTAATTCTTTTTGTGAACCACAAATCTTTTTTTTATTTTTAATACATTCACATACCACTTATTCTTATTTGTAAATTCCTCCTTCGAGTCTTATCTCTTCCTGACCACCGGGCATACATTGAGAAGAAATTCTAGTGAGGTTTTGGGGAGTAAGTTGCTTGGTGGCAATCTGAAGGAGTAGGTGAGGTTCGAACTCCCTCAACCTGCATCTTTAGATTGGGTTAAAGCAGCTCTACTTTTCATACTGTTACAATATATATATGTTATAACAGGATTTGCCATTTTCCATATATATATTACGCATATATGTAGTCTTGTACGATTGTATGTATGTATATATAACGATACACGTATATGCGTAATGGTTTAAAAGAATATCTATTCTTAAATTATTCCATTTTATTGCCCCAGCATATTTATGAGCATCAATTTATGACCTCAAGCGCCAATCCCATATTTCTATAAGAATTATGCTGGGAGAACTGGAATACCAATATGGAAATGCCCCTGGACTAGCTCTGCTCAGGGCTGGTGGTAAAATTTACCGGAAGTAGATCTAACTCTCTCTCTCTTTTTTTTTATTTTAAAAAAAAAAAACTCATAACATAAAAACAAAAACAAAAAAACCATTCATTTTATATACATTTATTAGCTATGATATTTACATATGTATAAAAAATATATATTATTTACTTAAGTTAAATTAATGATTTTAAATCAAAGATTCATAACAGTTCTCTTTTTTCCCAAACTCCCACACACACACATATGCTATTATATGTATTTTGCACCGAAGATTTAATTAGACTAATTTATACACTAATAAATTCCGTAGTAAATAGTTTGACCTCTCCGGGCAAAGAAAATAAATTTTAAGTTCACAATGGTGTCAAATAAACAGTTTTCTCAAATTCGTGGACTAAGCTTACTAATAGTGACATATATAGATGTAATTAGAAAGAAAATACCTGGTTTCCCTGGCTAATTGATCGAATCCTCTTGGTGAAAATGGAATCTCTGGTCCTTTGTCGGTGAACGAACTTTGTTTTTTTTTTCTTTGAAGTTCGGGTTCCATGGCTAAAGTCTGTTTATTTATTTCTCTTCTGGCGATTCAATATTGTTTCTTATTGAGGTGAATTCTCTGGGCTTGACATCCCTTCTCCACTATCAGCAGCTGCTATACATTCGGAGGCATAGGATTCGGACCCTCCACACATTGAAGCCTCTACCCCAGCCTGATCATATTTTATCAAAATGTATATCATGTTGACCATCTGCTTTCTTCTCCCTCTAAAACTTATACTAAATAATTAATTTAATTTTTCTTTAATTATCAAACTTATCTTTTTCACTCTTTTTTTTTAATTATATTTCCATTCACATTCCATACGCCTTTGTTAAAATACACCACAAAAGCTTTTTACACCTATTTCTTTCCAATTAATATTTAATTAGTATTAGACATTCCACGATTTTTATAATAATTACTTCCATTGTTCTGCAAAATTAGTCTTCCATCTTGATATTTAAAGTTCTTTTGTTGACTTGATACGTATATATTTAAAAGTTTATCAAACAAAATATTTTTTATTTTTATTTTGTGAATTTTTTATTTTTAATGGTTCAAAAACAGATTCACACATATACATAGCGATGTGTATAGCTGGGTTTAGCAAAAGAGTGAAAAAAAATCAGAGCAAGTGTATAACTCCCCATACCTTTTCTATGAGTTCTTTTTAATTAAAATAACTAAATCAATTCTGTACAACCATGCAAATGACCATTGATTGTACATCAAACTGTAAATATTAATTTTGTTAGTAAAGTAATATATATTTTTAATAATATGTTAGTAATAAGATATATATATATATATTTATAATGCATTAAATATACGATTACGTATTTGTCTAATTATCACAACAGGGTTTGATTATGCCTGCCCTGTTGCAATACCCCCCTCCCGGAAGCCTTCAAATACGGTCTATGGATTTGAATGGCTCCTAAATATCGTGAACCATTCGTAATGGCCTCAAATCAAGTTTTTTATTTTTTTTGACTTTCACTCTGTAGCTATAAAAATATAAGAGTAAACAACCACCAGCCCAATGATATACAATGGGTCTGACCACAACTCATGTGCATATGACATGCTACGAATGAACACAGCCAACTTCACCCCAACCTACTTGGTTAAACGACTAAACGAGAAGACATTCCCTAACCACACTCTGCTGCTTTTGAGTTTTATGGATGTGGGTAACTAGGCAAATGCCGGCATCTCCTAACCACACCCTGCTGCTTCAGAGTATAATGGGTGTGGGTAACTAGGATAGATGCTTGATTCTTATTCGGAATTTTCCAACTATGTCGGGAATAAAAAGCAGCTATACACAGAACGCAACACACCACATGCCCGATCGAGCAGCCAACCCCATATTCCGCCATCAGACTTAGACCGCCTTCCTCCCAAAGCTTCACAGATACAACTTATTTACTCTCTATGCTGCTAGATTCCGAACCTCCAAACCCCCAAAGCATAGTGCTGACCCCTTCCCAGACTTCCTTACGCCTTCAATATTTTTTAAGTATATATATATTTATAATTTTACTGTAAACCAATCGATATTTCACTATGTTATTTCGACTTATTCTTGTTTTCCACTTTTATAAAAACTCGCTTTGAAAACTAGTACAGATAGACTATTGTTATTTCAAAACCTTCGTTTCAAAGTTAGTTTAAAATTCAGAAATTGTCAAAATGATTCTAAAAGTAAAAAGTGTAAAATATATTAAAATAATAGCTACTGTGTGGGTGTAAATTAAATATAATTCATTTCTCAAATTTCTTTTAAAACGACACTAATTTAATATATATATAAATTATTTTTATCTGGTTATGAAATCTTATAGTAATAAGTGACAGAAAGCCAAATAATTATTTTGTATCTAATTAAAATGGATTAATTATAAAGGTTAACCACTTAAAACACTCATTTACTTTTTTCTTTTAAAATATCTGTATTGCTTTTTTTTTTTAAAAAAAAAAATCAATTGCGAACAATAAAACATTTACGTTCGTTATTTCCAAAAAAAAAAATCCATAACAAACTGAAAGTTCTTTAAAAAAAACCAGTCTAACCTAAACTGATTACTTTATGAAACACTTTTATCTTCTGCATTCAGTTGGTATTTTTCATATAGCCTAAAAAGTTTTTTTTTACTTATAAAACTCAATATAAACTACATCCAACTCTGCCAATATAATATAACTTCCGTTATTAGCTAAAACAATAGTGATCTGACAAAACCGATATGTATACATTTATTTACTTTCTCAAAAAAAATCATGCTAAATTCTTTCATATTTTTCTTTCCCTCATTGACTTACTTCTCTTCGATGCCCCATGTTGGGCACCATTATAACGGGATTTGCCTTTTCCATATATATATTACACATATATGTAGTCTTGTATGATTGCATGTATGTATATATAATGATACACGTATATGCATAATGGTTTAAAAGAATATCTATTCTTAAATTATTCCATTTTATTGCCCCAGCATATTTATGAGCATCAATTTATGACCTCAAGTGCCAATCCCATATTTCTATAAGAATTATGCTGGGAGAACTGGAATACCAATATGGAAATGCCCCTGGACTAGCTCTGCTCAGGGCCGGTGGTGAAATTTACCGGCAGCAGATCTAACTCTCTCTCTCTTTTTTTATTTTAAAAAAAAACTCATAACATAAAAACAAAACCAAAAAAACCGTTCATTTTATATACATTTATTAGCTATGATATTTACGTATGTATAAAAAAAAATATATTATTTACTTAAGTTAAATTAATGTCTCTTTTAAATAAAAGATTCATAACAGTTCTCTTTTTTTCTTTGTTTGCTCCTTTCTCTTTTTGCCAAAACTCCCACACACACACACACATATGATATTATATGTATTTTGCACCAAAGATTTAATTGGACTAATTTATACACTAATAAATTCCGTAGTAAATAGTTTGACCTCTCCAGGCAAAGAAAATAAATTTTAAGTTCACAATGGTGTCAAATAAACAGTTTTCTCAAATTCATGGAGTAAGCTTACTAATAGTGACATATATAGATGTAATTAGAAAGAAAATACCTGTTTTCCCTGGGGAATTGATCGAATTCTCTTGGTGAAAATGGAATCTCCGGTCCTTTGTCGGTGAACGAACTTTGTTTTTTTTTCTTTGAAGTTCGGGTTCCATGGCTAAAGTCTGTTTATTTATTTATTTATTTCTCTTCTGGCAATTCAATATTGTTGCTTATTGAGGTGAATTCTCCGGGCTTGATGTCCCTTCTCCGCTATCGGCAGCTGCTATACATTCAGGGGCAAAGGATTCAGACCCTCCGCACGTTGAAGCTTCTACCCCAGCCTTACCATATTTTATCAAAATGTATATCACATTGACCGTCCACTTTCTTCTCCCTCCAAAACTTATACTAAATAATTAATTTAATTTTTCTTTAATTATCAAATTTATCTTTCTTTTCACTCTTTTTTTTTTAATTATATTTCCATTCACATTCCATATGCCTTTGTTAAAATGCACCACAAAAGCTTTTTACACCTATTTCTTTCCAATTAATATTTAATTAGTATTAGACATTCCACGATTTTTATAATAATTACTTCCATTGTTCTGTAAAATTAGTCTTCCATCTTGATATTTAAAGTTCTTTTGTTGACTTAATATGTATATATTTAAAAGTTTATCAAACAAAATATTTTTTATTTTTATTTTGTGAATTTTTCATTTTTAATGGTTCAAAAATGCACTCACACATATACATAGTGATGTGTATACCTGGGTTTAGCAAAAGAGAGAAAAAAATCAGAGCAAGTGTATAACCCCCCCCTCCATACCTCTTCTATGAGTTCTTTTTAATTAAAATAACTAAATCAATTCTGTACAACCACGCAAATGACCATTGATTGTACATCAAAGTGTAAATATTAATTTTGTTAGTAAAGTAATATATATTTTTAATAATACGTTAGTAATAAGATATATATATATTTATAATGCATTAAATATACGATTACGTATTTGTCTAATTATCGCAACAGGGTTTGATTATGCCTGCCCTGTTGCAATATATATATATAGTGCATAATTTATGTATAGATAATTTAATATATATAACATTAATATTATTTACTTTAATTAAAATAATCTTTTTATTATACATAAATTAGTTGCTTTATTTAAATTTTAAAAATAATAATGAGAATGATGATTAAATCATCTCAATGGTTATACTAATATATGGCTTTTCAACTTCAGAGTAAAGAATTATATTTTTGATTAGTGAGTGTGATTTTAATGTAAATCTTATTCATGTCATGATTCATTTCATATATATGCTAATAAATTATGTGAATTTATTGATCAATTTAAGAAATCACATAACTCTCTACTAAGATTTCAGATGTTTTAATTGATTTAATGTTCCATACTTAATGTGAGACAATTCCAGTATATAATAGTTACATGATAAATGACTATATGTATGCAGTATATATACAAAAAAATAAAAAAAAACATCTCTGAATAGCTTTGGCCTTCATAAGATTTTAATATCAGGGATATTATTACTAAATTTTTAAAAATCTGAAATATTAATTAAAAGCTATTATTAAAAATGTAAATTAGGTTATGAATAATATTTGTAAAGTCTTACTTTTTCTCTTTTGTTTTGCCAATAACAATAGTGTTTTGCCATCATAAAAAATCTGCAATATGCACAAATGGTGTTAATTATTACTATTATTATTTAAAGTTAAATGATATAATTAAATTTAAAAATACTATTACTAATATCTAATGTATTTTTATTTATTTATTATATAAAAATACAAATATTAAAAAAGACCTAAAAATTAAGCATATATACATTTAAAGAAAATGTAAATGAATATTGCAATCATACAGATAATATTCACATATTTAATTAATACAAACATTATTCGATTATTAATAAATGAAAACTTTACTTATAACTGAGATCTGGTTACCTATTGAGTTCCAAATTTTCTCTGTTTTAAATATTTAAACTATTATTGAACTGCTTCAGAATGAAGATATTTCCAAATCTTCTCTTCTCAATACTACATACTTTATTACATTCATCCATCTCATATATGCCCTCTTTCTAATTCTCATGAAATTTCTTGGTATTCAATTAAAAATTTAAATTGTCTATCCATTGCTGTTTTCTAATAACATTTCATTTCAGTCTTAATTTATTCAATAATGTTTATTCATTTATCCATATGTTTCCTTGGCATTCATCCATTTATTGTTCATTAAACAATGTGCAATATTATAATCCTTTTAGACTTATATGTAAGAATTGATTGAACATTTTTATTAAAAAATATTTCTTTACAGGCATATAGATATACATTTTTTAAATATTATTACCATTGAAAACAATCAATCCCAGTTTTAATTCTATGATTAATTTTATCTATATTTTCATTTATATTAATGATTTGATTGAAATAATTATAATTATTGGCTATAACTCATTACTATTAATTTTTATTCTTAATTTTTGAAAAAATATTTAACATTAATTTAATCCATTGTATTTAATCCTGTCTTTATTTGCTTTCATTTGATAATTCTTATAACATTTTCTGTAATTCCAAGCATTATTTAAAAAATGAATCACATCATCTGCAAATCCACATGCATTAAGCAATATTTATTTTGTAATCTAATTACTTCCTAATTCAATCACAAACTATTTCCATACAACTAGTATAAAAAGAGGTAGAATCACAATGCAGTACACTTATTGTGAGTACTTCCCTCTAATTTTTCTATCTATCTTATTATTTATTGAACTCTACTTCCAGATTTTCTTATAATAATCATTTACTAGCCATTTTATTTTATCTTCTATAATCTTTTTTCATATTTCCCTTTCAATTTTAATTGTCATGAGAATATTAATTATAAAATTTTCTCAATCATTACTTCAAACCCTACCTTTAAGTTAAAAATTAATCTTTTATTCATAGACCTTAAAGAAACACAAACATACATATATGTAAGAATTAATGATTGAATTATAATAATATATATAGCTAAACAGTTATCAAATTTAGATCAAAACCATGTACCAATATAAAAGTTCAGATCATATTTTCTTGCATATTATAATGGTACAGAAACAACTGAGGGTAAACCAGGGGTAATGGAAAATCATCATCATCAACCCCATGTTAACAAAATATAAAATTAAATATAAAAAGAATAGCATGAGAGATCAGCACAAAACTAATTATAACAACTGTAAGTTAACTATATATGTTCACCATCATTATACAAAAGTAATAATCAGTCATCATCATGAATGATTAACAATAAAAATAAATCAACAGTCAATCTGTGATTGCATTTGAAATGGGTCTATTATGTAGACCAAGCTAATTATTTATCCCTTGCCAGCTCGGGGTAGATTATTTAAACATTAATTTGGATGCACAAACTTAAATGCTAATCCATAACAACCAAAAAAAATAATGATATAATTCTGAAATATGCTGATTATCATCAAGGCTCTGGCCACTTAGTACTATTAATGTACTGGCAAACTATACACTTAATTTCTAATAAATACTAAACTAAATAAAGTGTAGTACATGGACTTTAAAGGATAACCCTTTTGTGTCAATCCAAGATTATCATTAGTGGATGTCCAAAACCATTAAATCTAATCCCCTTTTATATAACAGACCATTATGCATGATACTAGCTTAGGAACAAAAGCTCTGCAACTGTTACTGAGAACAAGAGATATAATACAACAAATAATAATTTATAATATTTTAGGATTAAATAAATTCCTTAACAATGAAATATCAAATTATTAATCACAATTAAAATGAAATAAAAGTCTGCTAAATATGCCATAAATATAAAATTGGCATTCTGAAATTTTGAATGGACCAGATGTATTGGGTATGTGACAAGATTCCTAATGACACAACTAGATAGTGTCTAGACCCAATACTTGTTTGTAAATGGTAACAGAATGGAACAAAACAGCTATTCACACCACTCATTTTATTGTACATTGAGGTGATGGTATATGTTTGAATCCCTAGAGTTCACCAGTTATGAGTATATCACATTTAATGGTATGCTTATTTCAGCTCAGATATATATCATTGCCACATAGTTGCCAATAACCCTCGATGTCTTGGGCTCTCCTCATATTCCCATTACTTCACAGTATTCAAACTCCGTGGTCATATACATGATCCTAATAAACTAGGGTCATGATTATAATAAGTTTGATATAAAACTAAAATATTTACATCTGAGTTATGCATGTGATATGGCATGGGTAATAAAAAGTTAGATAAATAATATGGCATAGGTAATTATAAATGATATGGTGTGGGTAATGGAAAATTAGATAAATGAGGATATATGCATGAACTCTAGTCAAATAAAATAAATCATTAACAGCTTTATTCCATTGTGTATGATTTACAATCTTTTTTTGAACAAATTAATTTGATGTCTGGATAGGTTAGACCATCCTTCATTTGATTTTCACATGATAGTGTGATTATCCTCTAACCTTTGACCGCATATAGGATGGTCATCCACTACCCACTCTAACCATTTGCTTAGTCAAACAATGTAATTTATGATTATTTTGTTATCATTCTGTTGACCAATCCCTCTATTCCCTGGCTTTAACTTGTCTACCTTCATCCATGACAATGCATCATGATTTACTGACTGTCATCTTTGGGTATGAAGTCCCCCTTGACATTATTGGTATTTATGATAGCAATAGCCATTCATACAAGAGGTTTAGTCAGTCATACAGAATAATAAGTAATAATAATCAAGTTCATTCAACAACAACAATAAACATAAAATTGTTCTGTACTAATGTGAGCCTTTAATATTTTATATACAAAATCTCACTTCAACACCAGTCAGTCATCTAGTCCTTTAGTTAGTAGGTCTAGGGATTAGCATTTAAATTTTACTACAATCAAAAATTATAGTGATTGACCAATAGATATGATTGATGATTATAGAGCTGGATCATCAATTCTTTCAATAAAAAAAATAACAGAGTTATTAAACCATTAATCATCACCAAAGATTCACACAAAAAATGGATTTTCTATGATACATATATAATTTAAGTGAAATAGTTAGTCCATTAGATAGCTATTCTTCAGCACACTGATACAGATATAAGATGGCTGGTTTCTTCTAGATTAGGAAAATTCCTGGATCTTGGAAGTTGGTAACCCATTTGATGTTGTATGGTCATCAGCTAGGTAATCAGTCAATGACTCAATAATGGAAAGGTGATGTTTCTTTTTTTTTTGCTGCTTTCTTTATGATCTTAGTGAACATTCTTTCCTCCTGGTGATGGTAAAGAGATTACTGATGTTATTAGCTCATAAAATCAAATTATTCATAGGCATATAACTGGCAGTTTCCCACCTACGATGTTTAATGAGCTTCCTACCACCACATCATTTGGTATTGCTTTTTATTCATTAGAATTAATATTATCTGCTATAGATTAGATGTGTAGTCTTTTTTTTTGTTTCTTCAGCCAGCTAATAATTCTTCTTATGAGTTTTATATTGCTGAATAATAAAAATTTTACATGAATTGTTCCCTTGGAACTATTAGCATAAATCTTTCCTATGGAAATGTATTATTCCTTTAACCTCTATAAACTTTTCCTACTTTGATCATTTCCAATAGCTTTTAGAGATAATTTGTTCTTTTATAAAATTACCAAATCATAAATCGAACATTAGTTTCATTTTAAGCATATTTTAATGCATGTTGTAGCTTTAAAAAAATATCTATTTTTTTATTGATTAAAACAATTCAGTTTATTTTCTTGCATTTACAGTCTGTGTCACAAGCATGTTATATATAATTCTGCATTCCCATCGTCTACGTGATTTCATTTTGTTTAGTCTCTTTAATTTTTTTATTTTTATTTTTTTTAAAATTGAATGGTGTAATAACTTAAGTTTAGATCCTATTTTTCTTTGTTACTCTTTTATACTAAATTCAGGGATTTGGTAAATTGAGCATCAATTACTCTTATTTTGTAGTCAGTAGACTTAACACAATAAAAAGAAAATAAAAACAAAAGATGATATCACAATTTATTTATAATATTATTAACATTATAATTTTACATACAAAGAGTATTAATAGATTTGCTATACCTTTAATTAAGTATGCTTTGTTTCGGATCTTCTTTGTTTTTAATAGGTTGGAACCATACTCTTACAATTCTCCTCTGGGTTGCAATCATCAGTTAATATGTTATAATTTTGTTGCTTAAACCTTGTTTAATCTTTCCTTATGATGTTTTTAATAACAAAGAGCTTTCTTTTATATCATTGTAATTTGATGAAATTTGATTTACTTATTTTCCATTGAATTTGCTATTATGAAAAATCAGTTTCCATTGTGAGAAATTGACCAAACTCAACTATAAATATTTCATTCTCATGGTGTTTATCACATATTCAGGTGATTGAACTCTTGGTATAATATCTTGTGTGTATATAAGTATAATAGGGTATAACTTTTGGGATTTGAAAAACTCATAACTTTAAATTTGTTGTCCTTAATAAGCATGTTCATGCTAAGAGCATTAGAGTTGATTATTCTTTGGTCATACAATTCTTATGCAACTGTATAGAGAATTTTAACATCTTTGGGATGCTCCTTTCCCTAAAAAATACCTGAATCCATCTTTTATGGTTTATAATTTTGGTAGCTGATTAAGTATTGAAACAGTTAGATCGGAGAATCGATCTTAGTTTCATAATTTTCCAAATTTTGGTATGGCAAATTTAGTACTAACCGTTATTCCCACACAAGGAGGCTTTGTCCATCCAAGCCATGTAAAGTAAAATTGTTTGTTTCATGTTGTATAAATAACTGAATAAAATTTCTTGTATAAATATTGTAAATAATAAGATATATATCGTTTGTGTGTGCGTGATTTGGATATCAATACAAGATTATTTAAAAAAAAAGAGGGAGAGAAAGTTTCATTGCGTGAATAATTCTTTATTTTAAACAGTTAAATATGTACAAATTCATAGAAAAATACTTGTACAAATTTATTTAAAAACCCTGATCAAAGGTTGCATTCCATTAAGCATTGATTTGACTATATTGTACAAAAGGAATGTATTAATTAATTGTTTTGTGAACAGAGTAAAATTGTTTGACCCGTCTTAATAATTAAATCGATTGTTAAATTATTCATAAGGCCATTTCCTAATTGGAAATGGGTTTCAGATTAATTGTTGAATCTTGTTATCTACAAAATGTTTGTATAAGTTGAAATGTAAAAAAATTATCTTAAAACATTCCAATGTACAGAGTGGGTAGCTGAAAGTGAATATTGCTGGAGGCCAAAAAAAAAGGAGAAGAGTCCGAAATGAAGTAATAAAAAATTGAGAGAATTGTGGGGACTTTTACCAATTTTGGACATTACATTCTTCTTCTTCTCTTCATTGCCCTAAAAAAAAAAGAATGCTGGAGAGTGAAATTAGAGGGTGGCCATATTAAGAAGTTACCATGTAAACTTCAATAATGATGGGCTAAGTCCAGAAAGCTGATCTCTGTCCTGCCGATTAAACTTCCTAGCCTGCCGAAATATCATGTGCCTGTGGTTCCCGTTTTCTAACCTTCATGTGTTTGTGGTTCCAGTTTTCTAATCTTCAATTTTGAAATCCATTATGTCGTTATAAAGAATCAAAATGTGTGCCTATGTTCTGAACAATCACCATCACGAGAAAAAAGTCCGGACGAAGAAAGAATGGTAAATTTACCTTACATGAACTTTTCACTTTCTTTTAACTTCAGTCCCTTATTTAATTACGGTTATGTTTTAATCTTGCACTAAATATGTTAAATATTTGTTTTTTTGATAAAATGTCTACAATAAACCTGTCAGTAAATTTCTCTCTCACCTTCTATATTTCTTTTACTCTAGTAAATAGCAATTTGTTAAGCCTTTATATTTCGATGACTTTTAATAAATATTTTATTTATTATTATATACATTTCGGTTTAAATTAATGGCAATTGATATTTTTCAACTCGATTAAAAATATTTTGGGTTGCACTTAGATAATGATTATTATATTGAATATAAATTTCATATGGGATAAATAATTGATTCCTTGTGTTTTGAGTTGGGGGATATTGATGTATGTATTACGTTTTTAATTAATGATGTTTTATTCTATGCCACCGGGTAGTTAATATTTAGAATCGATTTTATTTATTTGATTGCATATTTTCTTATACGAGGGAAAGGGGAAATAATAATAAATGGGTAGCCATTATTGTATTTACTACTTTCCGAACAGTCAGGAGGATTTGAGATTCAGAGTGTAATTGATTAATAGTTAAGCATATGATCTTTTGCCCTTACCGTTTGGTTTTAAATTACTTTGTCAGATGATTATGTGAGAAAAGTTATGGAGGAATAAATGAAGTCTTATATATATTTATAAACTTACTTTGACCATTCATTACACAATGTTACTGGTTTAGTGCTACTTTCACTTCCCATAGCTTGATTCGGTGCCTCATCTGTGACTTCAAACACGGGAGAAAGAAATTCTTCCCTAGACTCACCTGAGGGTGTAAAGACTTGCTAAAGTGCAAGCTGCCCAGTCTTCCAATAACACACCACAAACTATTACCTTTGATTTATTATATTCAGCTCTAATAGCAGCCAGTTACATCACTTCGATGTTTTAAAATATAAGCTTAATTCCCATCCCCGTAATACGTGATGGTTTGATTTTTTTTTAAAACCAACGAAGTTACTTTAGTTTAATAAGAATAATTTAGTCTAATAAGGATGAAACATTTGAAGTTTTACTTTACTCTGACTCTCATATATCTTGTATATAATTAAACACGTAAATCAATCAATTGTTTTAAGTTATGCTAGTGTTGTATTTAGAGAAGAAATCATCTGTGATATTGTCTACACCGGGCATGGATACAATGGTTATAAAGTCAACCCAGAAATATCAATGAAATGTTGTTCATCAATTATAATATTTTCCATTAAAGACTAGAAGTAAACTAATTGATATTGTATATAACAAGTTAGCTGTACTGTATGTGAATATTATCTAATAGCAATAGTAATTATTAAATATTTGTATAATCTATTTTCACCTCTCTATTCATTAAAATAGTTATTTTACCACCATTTGATTACTGTCTGTGTTGACAACTCAAGAATATATATTATATTGATCGTTTACAGCATTGAGAGTACACCACCCATTTATATATAAATTAGTCAGGGTTATATTGTTTATGTTTTCCACCAAGCTAGTTTAGGCAATACCGTGTACCGTGGATTATGTTTTACATCGGTCATTTGTACGCAGGGTTCAGGTTTGAATTCAGTTTGGTTTCAGATTTTAGTTCTGGAATCTGGCTGGGTTTGAAGTCAGTTTCTGTGTATAATTGATGGGTTGCGGTTGACCGGTAGAGTAGGTTAAATTTTGGACGCCCTCCGTGGTGCTCTGATGAAAAAATCTCCCACACCCTGTAGAATAGATAAGAGTAAATATTGAGTTATAGGGATATATTTTTTTGTTCATACTGTTGAGATATAGTTTGCGTTATTAAATGAGCAGTTTTATAGCGATGTTTTGAAGTAAGTCAAATAGACTAATATTTTCCCCTTATCAAGTAGTTTTATTTAAATATACTATCCGCTAATATTGTTAAGAGAATATAGTGATACATTAAGTTTTTTTTTTTGGAAAAAAAGGATATAATAAATAGGAAGTGACTTCAAAGTTTTCTTTTTCTCGTTGTTTGTTTTAATGACAAATATAGTGAGTAATAGTTTCAAAGCAGGTGAAAATCTGTATTACGTGCTTTTTTGTGGTCGATTTAATTCAAAATAAACGATTTGGATTTTTTCTACATCCTTTTGAAAGTTTTTTTTTTGTAATAGAACAAAATTGGATATATTTTTTTTTAGAGAAAAGAGGCAGAGATGCTTCTCAGGTTATAAATATTTAAACGTGTGTGTATATATATACATGTTTAGTATAGAAACCTTCTCAAAGAAATTGCGTAATAAATGCCAGTCGAGTAAAGTTTATTAACCGGAATATATGTTATCTGTTTTAGGTAAAGTAACCATTTAGGTTAAGTTTTGTTGTATATCACCAAACAGCCAGATGCAGTTAGCAAAGTGTTTTAATGGTGTATATACTTATGTTCTAGAAAATCGAAATTTTAATTGATAGCACCGCAGAAGTTAGTGTTTATATCAATCAACATTTTATTAAAACATGTTTTGAATCAAATAACTGTATTTAAGTTATGTAATCAATATATATATATTTGGGTGAGCAGTGGATTAAACGATCCACTGTCCACATTTTGCTGGCTGGTGCCTTTCAAATAAATTTTTCAGCAAAAATGTTGTCCATGCAGCATAGCCGAATGTTTTGTTTAAAAAAAAAAGGAAAAAAAAAGGGAGAATTGCTGATGGTAATATAAAATAGTATGTGTATATATACTAATTATTAGTATGGGTTTTTTTTTGTATATAGGACTGAAAAGAACAGTTTGAATCAGGTGAAATAAAATTTTGTCCCATTTTATTAATAGTTTAAATACGTTATCATATATAGAGAGAAAGGAGTTTGCTATTAACTGAAAGGAGACCCTTTGATTTCTCTTGGAGGCCTTAAAGGAACCGAGCAGGGCAAATTCCTAATGTCCACTCCATATGTTCTTGTTGTTGAAGCTGTTATTACTATGTGATCATTCATATAGTATACGAACATGGATAGGCTGCTCAACAACACGCATTAGCCAGCATGGCGAGTTTATTGGCTTTTTACCTCTGAGTTTAAGATCAAGAAACACCATGGTCTTTCTTCTCAGTGCCTGATAAGGCAGAATGAATGTTTGTGTAAATGATAAATATTTTTCCAATACATATATACAAATATGACAGACAAAAATAAAGCATGGCCCTTATTTCCAGGAGGCTGTAAAGTCACCAACCAAGGCAGCAGTTGGTGGCCGAAGGCGGAGGGTGCTAAGAATCCCCTGATTGCGAACCCAGGCTGCTATTTGATGATGATTTTTTATTTAGGTACTTACAACTGCAGATCACTTTCAAGTGAAGGAAGATTGCAAGAATTAGAAGAACTCTCTTATATTAAATGGGACATTATTGGACTTTGTGAAGTTAGAAGAAAAGGTGAAGAGACAATTGATTTAAAAAGTGGACATATACTCTATTATAAAGGCACAAATATTGAAATACAAGTGGAGTAGGATTCATTATAAATAAAAAGTGGAAGAACAATATTGTGGAGATTGATGGTGTATCAGATAGAATGGCAAGATTAGTTATACAACTTAATAGCAGATATCAAATGCAGATAATTCAGGTTTATGCCCCAACAAGTTCTCATAGTGATGAAGTAGTAGAAGATTTTTATATGGATGTACAAAAGGCTTTTGATCAGAGTAAACAACATTTTAAAATCGTTATGGAAGACTTTAATGCTAGAATTGGTAAACAAATGAAAGATGAAAGTGCTGTAGGTAATTTTGGTTATGGTAATAGAAATGAGAGAGGACATAGACTTGTGGAGTTTGCAGAAAAAGAAAAACTTTATATTATGATTTCTTTTTTTGAAAAAAATGTTAAAAGGAAATGGACATGGAAGCATCCAAATGAAGGTACAGCAGAATTGGATTATATTTTGACTAATAGGAAATACATATTTCAAGATTGTAATGTTCTTAATAAATTTAACACAGGAAGTGATCATCGATTAGTAAGGTGTAAGATACGTGGATACGTGATAATGTGAAACTAGAGAGGCAAAAATTATTAAGAAAAACCAATATTTACAGTTGATATTCCTAATCTTCAGAAACATTCTAATGAATTTAAATTAGAACTTAAAAATCAGTTTCAAGTATTAGTAGATTTTGAGCATAATTCAGATTTGAATGAAATTAATATGAAAATAACTGATACACTTTTAAAAACTGCAACAAAGATAGCTGGTAGAAAAAAGCAGCAATTGACCAATAAAATTTCTACTGAGACTAGAGAATTTATGAAGAAAAGAAGGATTATGAAGATATACAAAAATGATGCATTAAAAAGAATTGAATATCTCGAATTTTGTAAAATGGTGCAGAAAAGAGTTGAAAATGATATAAGAAAGTATAATTGTGAACTAGCAAGGAAAGCTGTAGAAGAAAATAAAAGTCTTAAGAATGTAAAACAACATTTTGGTATTGGTAGGAAATTTATATCTGCAATAACAAAAAAAGATGGAATTGTTACTAAAAAGAGAGATGACATCATGAAATTGGTAGAAGATTTTTATCAAGAATTATATAGTAATAAAGAACAAGTACCTCCTATATCTATTACATCTTCTGAATTGCCCAGAATTTTAAATGAAGAAGTGAGACGCACAATTAAATGTATGAAGAAGGGAAAGGCTCCAGGTAATGATGGAATTATAATTGATATATTAAAAGAAGCAGGTGAAGAAATAGAAAATTTTTTAGCAAAGTTATATACCAAATGTCTAAATGATAAAGATGTACCGGATGATTGGAAGAATGCAGTAATAATATTAATATTTAAAAAGGTGATAAAGAAGATATTAGAAATTACAGATCTATCAGTCTTTTAATAAGTTTTATATTAAATTTTTACCAAGATAATTACAACTCGTCTACAGAGAACATTGGATTTCCACTAACCAAGAGAACAAGCTGGATTTAACAGTGGTTTTAGTACAGTAGATCATATCCAGGTGTTGAGAGAAGTTATAGAAAAGTCAAATAAATATGAGTTGTCATTATGTTTTGGATTTGTAGATTATGAAAAGGCATTTGATTCTATAAACATTTTTTCAGTGATTAAAGCATTGGGTCATCAAGGTATAGATCCAGGATATTGTCATATTTTGAAGAGTATTTATAAAAATGCAACAGCAACAATTAGATTACATAATGATACTGGGAAAGTCAACATTGAGAAAGGTGTAAGACAAGGTGACTCCATATCTCCAACAAAACTTTTTACAGCAGTGCTGCAAGAAGTATTTTGTGGATTAAATTGGGAAACTAAAGGAGTGAAAGTAAATGGAAATTATTTAAATCATTTAGATTTCGCAGATGATGTAGTTGTTTTTGCAAATAATGCTTCAGAGATGCAGGGTATGTTGCAGGAATTATCAGATGGAAGTAGGAAAGTAGGACTAAAGGTAAATGTTAAAAAGACTAATGTAATGTTTAATCGATTTGCTCAAAATATGAAAATAAAGATTGATTATGATGAATTCGAAGAAGTTAACAGTTACAAATACCTTGGTCAGATTATTAATACAGATGGAAACATAATGGAAGAAATTAATCATAGAATTAAACTTGGTTGGAGTGCTTTTGGTAGAAATAACTTGATACTAAAAGGAAATATGCCTATGTGTTTGAAAAGGAACGTTTTTAACAAATGTGTTTTACCAGTTCTTATTTATGTATATGAGACTTGGACAATTAATAGAAGAGCAATACAGAGACTTCAGCCCACTCAAGGAAGTATGGAGAGATGTATGTTGGGAGTAACAAGAAGAGATCGAAAACGCAATGTATGGGTAAGAGAACAAACGGGTGTTACTGACCTCATTGAAAAAATTAAAAGATTGAAGTGGAGTTGAGCTGGACATATTGCTAGAAGAGATGATAATAGATGGACAATTGAAATTTTAAACTGGATTCCAAGAGATTGTAAAAGACACAGAAAGAGACCACATGTGAGATGGATGGATGAAATAAGAAAGTGTGCAGGGGTGACGTGGAAAAGAGAAGCTGAAGATCGGAGAAGATAGATTAAACTTGGAGAGACCTTCATCCTGCAGTGGATTGATAATGGTTGATAATGATGATGATATATAGAGAAAAAAAAAAGGGGGGTTGCTTATATAACAGAAATTAATTGGAGCATAGGTGAAAAAAGAAAGTGAGTCATACAAACTGGATGATAAAGGAGGGAACTCGGTATCTTGGCAGCTGGGAAAAATTTGGCACATAGGATCAGGGATCAGTATCTCTTATGAATCTATAAACAAATATTTTTGCAAAGACCAAATTGACACACTAAAGTACGCATATAGGTTAAAAGAATATACTAAAGGAAGACAGTGTTTACCGGTTGGAACGGATCAGAATGGACAAATCATTTGATCCCCAACACTCCTTGTTCAGAGTGATAGACGTTTATGGGGAATGCTGGGAAAAGCCCACAAACATATTGACAGTTTGATGGATGCTTTCAGAATAATAATCTTAGATAATGAACAACAAATGGCCATCATTCAGCATCATTGAAATCGGTCGCCAAAAACTGGTGGGCCATACTGAGAGAAAAACCTAGAAATTTTAAGGAGTATTGCAACAGGCTGCTAAAGACATTCTGGGGTGAGGAGAGATAAAAGATAGTGTTGCGCAGACTTATCAAAAAATGCTTTCCAGCAGGAAGCCTAATTACCCTAACCAAATTTTTTTGCAGCAGGGGACCAAGTTTTGTTCATTACACACTTTCAACTGGTCAGAGTCCCAAGTTATTCGAATGATAGCATATAACATGCCACAAGAAGTCAGAGGGCATATGATCAGTAGCCAAATATACACTATTCTGGAGATGGCAAAGTTCTTGGAGACAGTAGATCAACACTTCGAATCTCTGGGCCCAAATAACAGTAAAAATCAGTCCATTACAACCATTCACCAGATGATGAACCTAATTGCAGAGAAGGCAACCAGGATCATCGAGCATATTGCTTGTGCCCAGTTATAGATGTAAAGATAGAAGGTAATAAGATTATGGTTTTGATTGACTCAGGTAGCCAAGCCTCAATCGTGTCTGCAGCTTGGATTGACATAAAAAAACCCGTGAGATTATGCAGTTGCCAACTCAACCTATTCAACTCACATTAGCTAATGGGAAAAAAATGCTAAGTCAGAACCGTCAGGTGTGGTTGGAAGTTAAGATAAAGCAAAGGCTGGTGGGACATACATTTCTTGTGATGACAGGACTTATATATGACATGGTATTGAGCTCTGATTTTTTTAACCCAAAACAACGGGATTATTGATTATGAAAGGGGAAGATGTTTTTTCGGACGTGAAATGGTTAATTTCAAAATGTCGCCTAACCAAAAGTCTGACTACAAAAGTTGTTTGGTCCAGTCAGTCAACCCATTGGTAATCAATAAAAAGGTGCAAGAGTCTATTCTCATGGAACCTAGGGACACGGACCAGATCGGTAAAATCCTAAAGAAATACCAGGCAGTTTTTTTCCTACTCTGGGTGAAATTAGAGGGTATACACATCGTATCCGAGTCAAAGAGGAGACATACGTCCTGTCCAAAACTTACCCCATACCTTTCTAGTACAGAGGGGAAGTAGAAGATCAGATTCATCAAATGATTGAGTGGGGTATTATCGAGCGCAGCCCATCGCCTTATAACAACCCATTGGTGGTGGTTAAAAAGAAAAATGGGAGCTTGCGGTTGTGTTTGAATGCCCGCAAATTGAACAGTGTTATCATTCCGTAATGAGATGCTCCTCCTATTCATGAGGTATTGGTGCAGCTGGCGGGTAAAACTGTATTTTCAACTTTGGATTTGACCACAAGCTACTGGCAGCTAAATCTGGACCCAAGGGATCAGAAATACATGGCTTTTCGATATAATGGGTATACTCATGTATATTAAAGAGTTTCTTTTGGACTCATAAACAGCTGAGCAGGCTTAATGTGCTGTTTGCGGCAGGTCCTCTCTGAAGAAATACAGAGGCATATGGTATGTTATATGGATGACATGGTAATTGCATCAGAAGACCTGAAGGGACATTTACAACATTTGGAAAAGTTCCTCAGAGAATGTAAAGAAAACAATATCACCGTAAATTTGGAGAAGAGCTGTTTTGCCATTGGCGAGATAACTTTCCTGGGTCATGTCATCAACCAACATGGAATCAAGGTCCACCCAGATAAAATTGCTGCTATAGAAAATTTTTCTACCCCAACCAATCCGAAGCAGGTTCGATCATTCCTGGGTCTTTGCAACTTCTACCATAAATTCTATCCGGATATCACCCAGGAAACTAGTAACCTTGTGGACCTCATCAAAAAAAACGCAAGTGGCAATGGACACCCTATCATGACAAAGAACTCCTTCATGTAAAAAAAAATTTTTTACAGACTAATGCTGCGCCATCCGAATTTCCAGCATCCCTTTTATGTACAAATGGACAGCAGCAAACAGGAACTAGGATCTATTCTGTTCCAAATAAGTGACACCGGAGCCCATCAAGTTATATATTTTTGCAGCCATGCTTTGAAGGGTGCAGAAGTTCATTACATTACAACAGAACAAGAAACTCTTGCCATTGTGTGGACATGCCAGAAATTCCAGCAGTTCCTGTTGGGGTCTGAAGTGATCATTATAACGGACCACCATTGCCTGGAGTTTCTTAACAAGAGTATTCTTACTAATGACCATCTAATCAGGTGGAGACTGGCTCTTCAACAATTCCAGTACCAAGTCCACTACTACCCTGGATCGAAAAATATTGTGGTGGACATATTGAGCCACCATCCGATACCGATGAAAATACAAAACCCTAAAATAAGAAATCAAATGTTGGAAATTATGACTACTACTATATCGAGCCCTGTAGAAGGTGAATTACGGATTTGAGTTATTGGCAGAATATACAGTACCACCATATTCAGAATCTGTCTAAACCATCGGATAAAAATCAGAAGTCACAAAGCAGATATCCTCACTTCCGGATTGAGGAAGGCATATTACAAACCCGGACCAAAGATTACAGCACCCCTTGGAAAATTGTGGTACCTAATAGAATTAGGGCCCCTATAATTACATGTACACCAATCTCTAGGACATTATGGACCTAGGAAGTTTGAAGAAGCAGTCCGGCGCCAATTCTACTGGCCGAGAATGTATCACCAGATCATGTCCATTATGAGACAGTGTGATACCCGTGCTATTACTAAATCCCCCAACAAGTCCTACAGGGGACAAATAAAACCTGTGATAGCCACTAGACCAAACGAGATCCTTGCAATAGACCACTATGGCCCCTTGCCCAAGTTTAAAGCATTTTAGTATTTGTTGGTCTCGTATGATATTTTTTCCAAATACATTAAAATTTACCCAGATCGGTCTGAAAACACCAGAAATGCAACTCAGGCTCTTCAGGGAAAACAATTTCAAGAGGTGGGTAAACCCGAAACCATACTCTCCGACCACGGTTCTGCATTCATCTCAAAGGAGTGGAAAAACTGGATAAATAAGCAGAACATAAATCATCGTTTAACATCAATAAGAAATCCACAGTTGAACCTGTGTGAAAGAGTCATGAGAGAAATCGGTCGATTTTTCCGCGTGTGTGTATCGACAGACCATCGGAAATGGGTTGATAAAATTCAATATGTCATGGATTGCATCAATTACATTATGAATGAATCCACGGGTTTTCCCCCTACATGTATTCACTACAGTATACCATGCCCACCTATTTTCCCTATGCTATTGCAAAAGGGGTGAATACATATTAATCACAGCACGAACCAAGACAGGGCTCGGAAACAATTAAAACGCATGGCACGAAATAGAATTAAAAGAAGACGAAAGCAACATCACAATTTTAAAAGAGGGGAGCAAGTCTGGCTAATATCCCCAAGAGCCAGTAACGCGCCCAGGAAGGAATTCAAAAAGTACTTCCCCTTGTATAATGGGCTGTATGAGATAGTAGAAGAATGCCATGAGAACACATTTTTACTAAAAGGGAAGGGTCTGCAAGGGAGTTACAATGCTAAGAAATTAAAACCATATATACCTCCTGACCCAGGGAGATCATAGTGGGCACCTGTAGTTCAGGGTACCCAGGTAAATGACCATGATATTTTAAATCATGAATAACAAATAATGGATATTAATAAACTGACGTTTGATAAAGTGTATCGCTTTACGCCCATGTTCAGATTCAAATTCTCACCCAGACTGTTTTCTGAAGTCAAACAACTTTGTAAATTGATGCAGGTTCTGTAATATATGTGTAAACATTTTTTCTTATTATTTTTTTTAAGTGGGAAGAACTGAAACAGTTAGATCGGAGAATTGATCTTAGTTTCATGATTTTCCAAATTTTGGTATGGCAAATTTAGTACTAACCATTATTCCCACGCAAAGAGGCTTTGTCCATCCAAGCCATGTAAAGTTAAATTGTTTGTTTCATGTTGTATAAATAATTGAATAAAATTTCTTGTATAAATATTGTAAATAGTAAGATATATATCATTTGTGTGTGCATGATTTGGATATCAATACAAGATTATTTTTAAAAAAAGAGGGATAGAAAGTTTCATTGTGCGAATAATTCTTTATTTTAAACAGTTAAATATGTACAAATTCATAGAAAAATACTTGTACAAATTTATTTAAAAACCCTGATCAAAGGTTGCATTCCATTAAGCATTGATTTGACTATATTGTACAAAAGGAATGTATTAATTAATTGTTTTGTGAACAGAGTAAAATTGTTTGACTGTCTTATTAATTAAATCGATTGTTAAATTATTCATAAGGCCATTTCCTAATTGGAAATGGGTTTCAGATAAATTGTTTAATCTTGTTATCTACAAAATGTTTGTATAAGTTGAAATGTAAGTGACATAATAGAGGGAAATTATCTTAAAACATTCCAATGTACAGAGTGGGTAGCTGAAAGTGAATATTGCTGGAGGCTAAAAAAAGGAGAAGAGTCTGAAATGAAGTAATAAAAAATCGAGAGAATTGTAGGGACTTTTACCAATTTTGGACATTACATTCTTCTTCTCCTCTTCGCCACCCTGAAAAAAAAAGAGTGCTGGAGAGCAAAATTAGAGGGTGACCATATTAAGAAGTTACCGTGTAAACTTCAATAATGATGGGCTAAGTCCAGAAAGCTGATCTCTGTCCTGCTGATTAAACCTTCCTAGCCTGCCGAAATATCATGTGCCTGTGATTCCAGTTTTCTAACCTTCATGTTCCTGTGGTTCCAGTTTTCTAATCTTTAATTTTGAAATCCATTGTCATTATAAAGAATCAAAATGTGCGCCTATGTTCTGAACAATCACCATCATGAGAAAAGAGTTCGGACGAAGAAAAAATGGTAAATTTACTTTACATGAACTTTTCACTTTCTTTTAACTTCGGTCCCTTATTTAATTACGGTTATGTTTTAATCTTGCACTAAATATGTTAAATATTTTATTTTTTTTTTTTTTGATAAAATGTCTACAGTAAACCTGTCAGTAAATTTCTCTCTCACCTTCTATATCTCTTTTACTCTAGTCTTTATATTTTATGACAACTTTTAATAAATATTTTATTTATTATTGTATACATTTTGGTTTAAATTAATGGCAATTGATATTTTTCAACTCGATTAAAGATATTTCAGGTTGCACTTAGATAATGATTATTATATTGAATATAAATTTCATATGGGATAAATAATTGATTCCTTGTGTTTTGAATTGGGGGATATCGATGTATGTATTATGGTTTTAATTAATGATGTTTTATTCTATGCCACCGGGTAGTTAATATTTAGAATCAATTTTATTTATTTGATTGCATATTTTCTTATATGAGGGAAAGGGGAAATAATAATAAATGGGTAGCCATTATTGTATTTACTACCTTCTGAACAGTCAGGAGGAGTATGAGATTCAGAGTGTAATTGATTAATAGTTAAGCATATGATCTTTTGCCCTTACCGTTTGTTTTTAAATTACTTTGTCAGATGATTACATGGGAAAAGTTATGGAGAAATAAATGAAGTCTTATATATATTTATAAACTTACTTTGACCATTCATTATACGATGTTACTTGTTTAGTGCTACTTTCGCTTCTCATAGCTTGATTCGGTGCCTCGTCGTGACTTCAAACAAGGGAGAAAGAAATTCTTCCCTAGACTCACCTGAAGGTGTAAAGACTTGCTAAAGTGCAAGCTGCCCAGTCTTCCGTTAACGCACCACAAACTATTACCTTTGATTTATTATATTCAGCTCTAATAACAGCCAGTCACATCACTTCGATATTTTAAAATATAAGCTTATTTCCCATCCCCGTAATACGTGATGGTTTGATTTTTTTTTAAAACCAATGAAGTTACTTTAGTTTAATAAGAATAATTTAGTCTAATAAGGATGAAACATTTGAAGTTTTATTTTACTCTGACTCTCATATATCTCGTATATAATTAAACACGTAAATCAATCAATTGTTTTAAGTTATGCTAGTGTTGTATTTAGAGAAGAAATCATTTGTGATATTGTCTATACCGGGCATAGATACAATGGTCATAAAGTCAACCCAGAAATATCAATGAAATGTTATTCGTCAATTATAATATTTTCCATTAAAGACTAGAAGTAAACTAATTGATATTGTATATTTTCCATTAAAGACTAGAAGTAAACTAATTGATATTGTATATAACAAGTTAGCTGTACTGTATGTGAATATTATCTAATAGCAATAGTAATTATTAAATATTTGTATAATCTATTTTCGTCTCTCTATTCATTAAAATAGTTATTTTACCACCATTTGATTACTGTCTGTGTTAGTCAGGGTTATATTGTTTATGTTTTCCACCGAGCTAGTTTAGGCAATACTGTGTACCGTGGATTCTGTTATACATTGGTCATTTGTACATGGGGTTTGGGTTTGAATTCAGTTTCCATTTCGGATTTAGTTCTGGAATCAGGATGGGTTTGAAGTCGGTTTCTGTGTATAATTGATGGGTTGCAGTTGATTGGTACAGTATTTACTTCAACCAAAAAAAAACTCCACAAGGCCATTTGATCTTGCTTATCTCTCAAAACCTCTCATCTAAGAGATTTGATAATGGGTTCGATTGTGGATGTTTGTAGACATCTGTACATCCATAATCCCACAAATTCCCTTTTCTTTTTAATTTCTTTTATTTTTTGTTGGGACCTGAGAGTTTTACGATCTTATCTGGTCCCTCATATGCATTGCAGAATTTTTGGAAAATGAATTCCTGGGTTGCTGACATGAGGTGTTTGACAAAACCAAGTTTTCTATCTGGGATTAATAATTTAACTTCACTTGGTTTTTGTTGCACTTGCTTGGCATGTACTTGATTCAGTCATGGCCTTTTCTCTGATACTCTTTGGGATCTAATGGGGATTTTGTGGATACAGGTTTGTAGGTTTTAAACCAAGTGTAACCTGATAGGTGTGAAAACTGGATTTATTCGCACTGCAGTTGATGTATTCGGCTATATGCTTCACATTTCACCCACTCCTTATGTCTTTTCTCTAAATAAGTCCTAAATAAATGTCCAAGTTCAAAATGCATTCACATGGGTTTGATTTCAGCATTATATTGGAGGTTAGCATGTTTTATTTGTAGTTTTTCTCATTTCTTCCATTCTTTGGATAGGAAACGGATACTGTGATCTGATAGGATCATTTCCGGTTTCCTTATTTTCTCAAAGTGGAAGGTGTCTCATATTTTGATTGTATATTTAGCATTAGCTTGGCATATTGGGTAACCTGACATGAAATTTTGAAAAGAGATCATAAGCTATTAACAGATACTTTTGTTTATTAGATGGTGGCAAAGATCTGCAGAAGTCTATAGCTAAGATATCATCTGTTATTGTTGGTATTATAGATTTAATCAAACATATATAACTTGGGTTTACTGGCTTTGCCCTCATGCACTCTTGATATTTCTGAATTACCTTTAGGGTGTCTTTGTACATTCCAGCCCAGTAAAAAACAATTTTTAAGCATCTGTTTAGTCTTATGGGCTCTGTAGTGCCTATATAAATAATGCACATATTGTATGAGTGGTTTTTTTAGCCTGTCAGGTATCACTACTCTCCACTTATCCATCACATTGTGGATTTTATATAATAAGATCTTGTTTTCTAAGATATATTGCTTAAGATCATCAGCCATATGCAAAATTTCCTCACCATTTAATGTCTTAATAATTGAGATAAATTTTTCATCTTGAGGTTGCATGTCATGAATACTTACCAAATAGTTCTCTACATCTTTATTGAATATTGCATTAATGTTGTAATATAGGCATTCTCTACAGATAGTTGTCAGTGTTCTGATCCTCATGGATTTTGACTTAGTACATCAGATGCTACTATGTTTTCAGATCCTTTACAATATAGGAATGTATAGTTGAATTCTTGTAACAACAAGTTCCATCTAACCAATTGGCTGTTGGTAAGATAGCTGTGGTTCAAGAATTTAAGGCTCTTGTAGTCGATGATCACTATTACTTCCAAACTGAGCAGCATTTGTGCCTTGTCCTTGCTCTTCAGTCCAATTCTATTTTTCATCTTTTCAGATGGGTTTCAACAATAGTTCCATGCCATCAGAGAATTTTTTTGTAAAAACATTTGTAAATATTAAAAATGTTTGTAAAAATTACAAAATCCCAAAAATGATTACATTTTTTTCTTATTCATGGACTTTGGAAAGTTCTGTGTGGCACTGACCTTATTGTGATGAAATCTCATCCACTACAACCAATATGTCCTAAGAAGGTCACTTCATTACTCGTTGGTGTACTTTTCTTAAAATTGAATTTGATTCCTTTATCATGGCATTCTTTAAAAAATTCTACCCAAGTGTTCAAAGTGTTCTTCGACAATAGATGAGGAAATTATGTCATCTATGTAAATGGTAGCCATTTGCTTGATCTCAAGAGAGAAAGTTTGATACAGGTATCTGATTAGTCTGGCACCACTATTTATCAATCCAAATGGCATTTAATTGAACTGGTATGTGATGCCCTCATATTGGAAAGTGGTGTATTGATGATTCTCTGGGTACAGTTCTATCTGCCAATAGTTGGAGATTGAGATGAAAATCTAACATTTTCTTATTCCCAAATCTCATGACAGTTTCTGAATGGTTGGTGGTATATTCCTCTCAGGAATGGTAATTTTATTTAGTTGCCTAGTATCTAGACAAAATCTCATCAATCTATCTTTCTTCTTAACTGTCACTATAGGATTGCAGTATGGAAAAGAGCATTTTGAAAATAATCATTTGAAAATACTCTCTGACTCAAGCATCTTGTTGATTTGCTTAGTTATTTCCTCATGATATTAATGTGGTATGGGATATGACTTGAAATAGCTGGTCATTGAATAATTTGATACATTGTTGAAACCCTCTATCTTTCCTGGTACTTCAAAAAATACTCCATTATATTTATCAAGGATGGACTTTAACTTGTTCCTGTCATCACCATCAATCACATTGCATTTGATGATCTTTGTATGAGTGCCTCAGGAACATTTAGTGCTATACAGTCAATTTTTGGTAGATCATCTTGGCAGCAGTGTCAACTGTCGTATAATAATAATAAATATGATTAATTTTAGAATGTATGTATCTACCTGACATGCACCCATATAACTATACAGATGTTATCTACCTGACATGCATCCATATAACTATACAGATGTGCCATAATATATGGGAATTGTCATATAATAATAAAGAAATGTTATCTTATTTTAATGATATATAAATAATGACTGAGTTAACATATATATGTATGTGTATGCATGAAAATGTGTGCACACATTGATATTTATATCATTTGATATTTTAATTTATCAAAATAATAAAATTATAAAAAATCTATTTTTCACAATCAATCCCATGTTAAAAGTATACATAAAATTCACACATACTTGTGGATATATAAAAATATGAATCATTTATTAACTCATTCATTATCTTATTAGGTAAACAAAAGAAAGTTTTTCTTTTAAGAAAAATAATTTTAATTCTTTGACAGTCCTTAATAAAAGTTTTCTTTTTAAAAAAAATAATATCACATCTTTGACAGGTTACTCTGGATTAATTATAAATGTCTCTTAAAAAATACTCCAACAAATTATTTTTGTCCCTAATCTAAAAAGATTTTTGGAGTTTACTTTTTTTTTTCAAAATAATATTGTCTATGAATCAATCATTTGTTTTTAGACTTTTAATTCAAGCAAAAATTTACTTGTTTTACTTTTAAATTACAGATTTTCATTTTCCAAGGAATTTTTTTAAAATAACTCACTTGCCGTACTTTATATATATGGCACAGTATGTTTCTTTATCTGTGCTTTTCTGCATATAGATTAAACAGTATATGTATAAACTAATTCAACAAGCTGATGAACTCCTTGGGTAAGCTAGTCTCTTTTCCTGTCATTATTAGGAAAGATATAATCCAGGTAACTTGCTCAACAATAATTTCCCTATAGTCTCTATGCTGTCTGATACACACATCTATATATACAGGCTATGGAGAACACAGAAAAGCTGGGTCTTGTTTCCATATGAATACAAACTCTACCATTGTTGCACTAGTAGCAGCAGCTAAACTTGGGCTGTCTTGACTTTAGTTACAACTTCATGGTAACTGTCATCATCTGTCCAAACTTTTAAACACTAATCTTTTTCCCAATCCTTTTATAGTTAGGATGGGGGGAAAATACAGTAATTAAAAATAAGTTTTCCCATCTTAATTGAAAAAAGTTAAGGTCTCTTTTCAATTCACTTTAATCCTTTGCAAAACAATTTTGTTTAATTTTTATTACAATATTTTATAAAAGCTTTAATTAAAAGATTTCTTTAATCAAAACTGATAAGGAAATTTTATAATTACCATTATATTTATAATAACATAAAAACATGCTTGTTTTAATTTCAAAATCAGAATTAATAAAATATTAATTAGACCTTTTTAAATGTTTAATTTATATTAAAAAAAATTTAATTCAAAATTATTCAATCCTTAACTGTTATTCCAGTGTAATATAGAAAATATCTACAAAAAATTTTTGTTTGTAATTATTTCTATATTTCTTTTTCAACTTTATATACATAAGCACACACTCTACTATGTTGCTGTATGCCATGAGACACATAACAGTCTTGATATATATTTAAAAATAAAGAGAAATAATGTCTTGCATGAGGGTCATAGATAAAAAGAATATCAAGCTGTCAATATAGGAGTGGAGATTCAAGGAATTGATTCTCTAACTCACCTTACAAATAAACATTGTACAAAAATATGTGCATAAGAGAAGATGATTTGAGTTCCTATGATAGTGGATGGTTACAATATGATGGAGTTGATCAAAATTACTCTGAAAAAACTGAAACAAAAATTAAAAATATCTATGCACTGCATCAATTATTTGCCTTTTCACAAGATCTCAAAAGTGAATAAACAATAGTCCCTACCTTGAGTGAAAACAATATAGTAAAAGATTACTGAACCTTCAATACAGGTGTTTGATGCCTCTAGCTCCCCCAATGAGCAAAAATTTTCTGTAAAATGTATGTATAGTGAAAGATAATAGTCCGATTTTCTGTGCTAGTAGATAGTTGTAATGTGGTGAAGTTAATGAGGGTTACTTTAATAACTCATCCCCCCCCCCAATGTGTGTGTGTGTATGTATTGTAAAGAATAAATATGTGGGATATGGAAAAATGGTCCTAGTTTGATAATGCCCATGAATTGTGGTTTCATTTGTAACAGAATAAAAATGAGAATATGCTCTTCTTTTAAAGCCTCACAGATTTGGGAGTCATTTGTAATATAATGAACATGTGAAAGAAAAACTTCAATATAATCTGAATGAAACTATAGCCCAATACTCTAAAGTTGAAAGCCATTTGTAACAAAAAAATTATCGGACATATTATATCCTGAGTCATAGTCTAATTATTGATCACCATTTGTAACAGAATAAAAATATGAACCAAAGAAAAACAATTCTAGTTCAACAATGCCTGTGATTTGTATCATCTTTGTAATAGACTGAAAATAGTAAAGTAAACTAAAATGAATTTCAATCAATGAATAACAATCTAATACTTAAATTAATAAAACAATGGTAATAATCTTTGTTGTAATCTCATAGATTCCATTAGCATTTAGAATGGATAGAAAACAATAAAACATTATTTCAAGCTATCCTAAAATATAAGCATTATTTGCTATAAATTAAAAATAAAGGAATGAAATCCAATATCATGACCTTATAAACAACAATCTATGTTTATTATATAAGATACTTATAATAGAATAAAAATTATGACAAAGAATTACACAGATACACTTTAATATTCCTCATGAATGTAATAATATAAATTTATATTAAAAGTCAAACATAATTTCTATTTATATTTGAATAAAATAATTCACAAAGAAATAAAATAATAATCTTCATATACCCTACAAGTTTACAATATCAATGATGTCTAATTAAATATACAATTCAACAATTGATTTCTAATTACAACTAAATAAAATCAAATCCACTATACTATCCCACTAATATCAATATACTTTTATTAACTAAGTTGATTATAATAAGATTAAATACTTAATAATAATAATACAAAATCAATTAACCCAATATATCTTTCCACATTCAGCAACTTAACATATAAAATATCACTGAAGAAAGCCACAAGCTAGAAACTAGTCTAGGAATATTGAATGAATAGGCACTAAATAGGAATTTTATGCACAAACCTTCTTGCATCCACTGATTATTCTAGCTTGTACTGAGTGGTACTACTGTGTGGAGAGTTTTGCCTATTTATATTATAAAATAAATGATATATTCCTATTTAATGCCTACTCAAAAATAATTAACAAACCATACCCAATTACTCTTCAGTTTATTAAAGCTAAGTTATTAAAACTTTAGACTATAACTATGAAAGAGTGTTAGTGTTTATTATAATCAAATATTAATGTTAAAATTTAATAGTTAAACTGAATTTATGATCCACATTAATGAACTTTAAATATAATTAAAGCAATTCAATCTAATTTGTAACAGAATTAAATATATTACTATTACCAGCTCTATAACTGAATAAGATTATGATCATTATGATTGTATACTGACTTAATATAATATTTGTTTTAATCAATTATGATTTAAAATAAAATACACTAACATCTAATTCAACTACATTTACTCATCTTAAATAATTATTCTACTCTATCTTTGTCAATTTCAAATCAGTTTATAAATATTTTCTATCTTAATATATATATATATATATATATATATATATATATATATATATATATTATAATAGTAACTTCTTCCAGTTATTATTATTAACCAAATATACTTATATCTCTAATGAAATAATTTATAAATATAAAATTTATTTGACTATTTTATTATGTATACATATATATACTATTTATATATATATATACATGTGAGCTTTAAATAATACATACCTTACTTAAACTTTTGAGTAAAATGCCAGATTTGAAGTTGAGTAATAAATAATTTTATATATATATTATTATTAAATCTTAATGTTTATTGAACAATTAATATTTGAATTAAGCATGAACTTGTAACAACACACGAGCAGATTCATCCGTTCTCTTGTTATTAAAAGGGAAGAAAGAGAAAATCATTTCTCTTTAAAATAACTTTTTCTTTTATAAATATTACTGTTCAACAATCAGAATTTAAATATTAACTTTTCCAAATTAAGATAATCTATGGATTAAAAGTCTGTAAGGAAAATATTTTAATTTTCTATTAAATCTTAAAGGAATAGCAATATAAAAGAAAAGAACGTCTGTTTAAGTTTTTTGGAAACTAAGTTATATTAAAACTTCGTTATATTTAAAATAATTATATATATAAAGAATATTCCAATGTGCTTTGAGTAGAATAGCATTATATTTAAAGGTTTTGAAACCAACCTTGCAAGCTATTTTAAAATATTTTGAAATATTGGATATATAGAACGTCTAATGATAATAGAAAAATGAAGAATAAGAACATCTACATTCGAAGAATATTTACTTTATTTCATATCAATCAAATCATTGGAGATTATTAACAGTTTATCAATTAAGGATAGATAAAATCATAATTATACCAATGGATTAATAATATACTTCGTAAAAGAACCTCATTAGAATTATAAACTACAGACTCAAATATCTACTCTTAACTCTGGAGAATAAGTTTTTCTTTCTTTATTTATATATATTATAATAATGCTTATATTATTTTAATATGTTTATTATTATTATTATTATCTTTATTTCAAATTTGGCATCGCATCATTATATCTTAATAGAAAAATTATATTTAATATTAAATATAATTAATTGAAAGCTTGACATAATTTATCAAATTAGATGAGGGATATAAAGAATAGTTATTATTTGATAGATATTTTAAACAGGATTATATTGTATTTACTACGTAATATTGTAAACGTTTAATGTATTTTATTTATCAAAAATACATATAATATATAAGTTATACAATTGTAAATAGTACTTATATATTAGTAATTATGAAACATATAAATAAGAATGGTAAATAAATTAATAAGTTACATAAATTATTAATTTTTGAATCCAGATATTGTTTTTATATATCTGTTAATTTAAACTATTTTCTTTAATTTTTGAAAGTTTATTATAGTATTGAATTTTATCATAGGGTATTAAATAAGAATATTATTTATTAATATTTTTAAAATGGTAAAATTCATCCGTATTTATTTATTAATATTTTATTTATCTATTATATTATATTTTTTATTGTTTATTAAATATTGATTTATTAACTTGATCTCTTTGTCTAATCATTATTGAATTATATTATATATATGCTAGTATTATAAATATCATATGAATATCAATTATTAGTTAATGCTTATATAAAGGCATATTAAATAATAACTTGTTTTGAAATTATCCCTGAAAAGAGCTAATTGCAAATTCTCCATGAGTTTGAATATCGTGGCATAATGGTGACTGAAAGAGGGATGAAAGATGGATGAACTAGTCTAAATTGTATTAAAACTTATTTAAAGATTATCGAGCTAGCATAATAAAGATATATATAATCATGGACTTAGTATTTCATTGATTCATTTCTAGCATTCTACCTGAAGACCCAAAGTCCGATTGTAGTGTAATGCATATCCTCTTTCTAGGGAATTTAATCATCCTGTTATATTTAACAAGACCAACTTAGACTTTAAATATAATCCATTCCATTATATCTGGCGAACCTAACTGTGAAGCATTAAGTTAATAATTTCCAAGCATTAAATATAATCAATTCTGTTATATTTGATGCATCAACTGGGATGATTATATGCCGTTCCATTATATTTGGCACTTCAACTAGGGCTATCAAATATATCTGTTCTGTTATGTTTGATGCATCAACTGGGATGACTAAATGCCATTCCATTATATATATATATTTCTTATTACTAACAAAATAATTACAATAAACTTCTAATTACTTATTGGATATTTAAAAATGTCAAATCACTTAATTCATTGCTGTATAAAATTTATATATGGTCAGATAATAAACATTAAATTCAATACAAAGAAATTGTTATGTAATTATACATTTTTACCCATCCTATGGGTTTGATTTCTGAACTATTTTTGTAACTACTTCTACTGAATTATGTGGTACAATCATAATGAATATTATCTCATCCAAATATGATTAACCAATAAATTTGCATTGTAAAATTGAATGACAACCAAGCATGTTTACTTGTTTTAAATTAATTCAAAATTTATTAACAATTGATATAAATTAAACACACACATATATATATATGCATATGATCTGATTATACTTTATGCAACAAGTTTTCAATTGACATTAACTTCATATTTAAATAGGTGATTGCATCAATTTTTACTTATTGGATACTAAATACAAGCACATATGTTTATATAACACAAAAATATTGTAGAATATTTATATTTTCAGAAATATAAGAGAGTTTAGGATATATTTTCTTTTTATATTTCATAAAAAATAGAGTTAATTGAAATAATATATATATAATCTACTTATTTGTTAATATATATTTAAGAGAACAAAATAAAATAAATACTTATTACAATATAAAAGTGATATACCTGTACTTAATTTGTAATCAATAAATAAAAAATGAATATTTTAAATTAAAACAATAATTATTTTATTGCAAGATATAAATTCAAACTTAGGAAGACATAACTCTTATATTTAAATATATATAAAGATAAGTACTTAATCTAAAATTATACTACTATTTATATCAATAAATACTACATATATTAAATGAAAAGAAAAAAATAGTAATAATAATGATAAGTATAAGTAAACAACCTGAGTAATTATCTTTAAATATAGTCTATGTTCTAGAATTCATTATTTTTTAAATCACAATCCGATGGTGTTCTGTTTCCAGAGGTGTAAGGGTAAATATCACAAAAACCTATGAGTTTTGAAGCACATTCTATTCCAATATTTTCCAAATATCCAAATCATTTTTTGATCCAGCACATATTTGATTGACATAACATTATAAGTGTGCAAACATTAATTTATATCCACAATGATGAAGTGTAGATATCTTTTCATTTAGCAAGTAATCAATTCATAAAACATTACAAGTGACAGATGCTAGCTTCATCCATGATGATGCTATGAAACTTGCACCGATTTTTATCTTGTGTATAAATAATATATCAATCTCATGAAATTATATCAGTAGGTTAGCATAATCTTTGTATACATTTATACTGTTAGCTTTTTAGATGTCATTATTGAAAAGTAGGTAATATCCATTTTTAAAGTACAGAAACATTCTGATGATTTCTTGAAATGCTAAGAATTAAGTTTCATATTTTCAATCAATTGTCACCACTTACAAATTCAATGACCCTGCCCAGAAAACAGTCAAACATTATTGTTTTCAGCCCATCTACTTATCCATTTTATAAACATATACTTTTAAAAATAAATTTAAAATATCATAGGAAAAAACTTAGATTTGCTTCTATTGAAGTGAAATTAGAGTTTTTTTTTCTATTCAGTTCTATTTATAACTTTTCTCATTAGTGTCAGAGTAACTATAGCAACATCATTTATTAACTCTTTAGCTAATTTTAACCAGTGTCTTTCAAATGAAAAAATTTACTATACAACAAATAAAATACGGCAAACATTGATGTTTCATTCTAACACATATTAAACAATTGATAACACATTCTCACCATACTACACTGAAAATATATTTTCACATATATGTCTTTTCAGTATAATATTACACAAATAAAATAACAAGTATAATTGAGATAGTAAATATTTAGACATATTATTTGTAACATATTATCTCAATAGTGCAGTAACAAAAATACAATAACAAAAAAATAAAATTTTTATCCAAACTACATGTTTTATTAAACAAAGAGCTTTGCTAATTGCTCAACAAGCTTTGAGATAAATGCTTAGCAAGAGAAAGCATTTAAAATATCTCTATTCTGAAACCCACCCCCATCCCCTGACCATGGTTTCATGATTTTGGCACACCTCAGAGAGGCGCTAGGGTAGCTTCAGATACTAGATCTAAAAACACCAACCCAAAAACAGCATTTATGTAAGAGTTGACTATTGAGTAGAAAATCTGAAATTTTCAGACACCTATATGTCTTTAAACCCAGCTATCTAACTCAAATAGCTATATGGGGCTGAGAGATCTTCAGTCAAACCATATATTAGAAGACTTAGCAATATAACATTGCTTAAGGCTAAATAGAAAAGACTATAAATAGTCAATAAAAAATAAATAATAACATCATATATCACATAACTCCACTTCTTTTTTTCTATAAATATTTAACAATTAAATTAGATTATAGCAATAGTCCAACAAATAATTATAAGTAAAATATCATTATCATTAACTTTTAACATATAATATATATATTTGTTAATGATGAATACGACATAAGTATATAAGTATTTATGTTTACAAAATAAAAATTAATAATTAAGATAGATTTTTAAAGCAAAAATAACATATTTGCTTAGTGGTTGGCTCATTTTTAAGCTGGAAATAATTGAAAGATAAAGTTAAATTTGATTGGATATGAATATTGAGAAATATTTTACAAAAAAAAAAAAAAAATTTTAAAGTTGCAAATCCAAAAGTTCAATTCATTATATATGATCAAATTTGCTTCAGTTATTAAAAATAACAATTAATTAATTGGCTGAGGTGGTATTGATTCATTCTGTTATTTTTAATATTAACAGTTTTTTTTCTCTCTCTCGTTTAAAAAAAAGCAAAGAGAATATCAAATGCAAAACTTATAAAATAACAAAGTACTCTATAATACTAGAAAAAATCTTTTAATGATATTTACTACTTTTTTTTCCCGAAATAAAATGTGAATTTTTAAAAATAAAAATTAATAAAAAAATCAATATAATTTCATATTTTACTCTATTCAGGGCTTCCTGTTTAGATACTTGGATTTGAGCACCAGTTTCTCTTGATAGGCTAGATACACACCATTTCAAAGGAGTTTTAAAAATTTGTCCTTCTTCATCTTGAATCCATCCATTAGGCAATAATGAAGCACAAATTATGTCATTCTGAAATAAATGATATATATAAAAGCGTTAAAAGATTTTTTTCTCTAGTATTATAGTTATTTATGTTATATGTTTTGCTTTTGATATTTTCTTTTTATATATAATTATTAATATACATATTATATATGAAATTTTTATTATATTTCTATATAAATTATAATAAATTTATATAGAAATATATGTATATATACACACACATATGTTTCAGAAACCAGTAAATGATGTGAATCGATGGCATATTTTGTAGATAAATTTGTTTTTAATAATGCCCATCAAACCAAATATCTCATCATTTTTATATCTTACATTTAATTTATTTTCTCCTTATTTCAGATCTAATTATGTAATCATGAGCAATCAATGGATATATAAACTGTTTCTATTATTAATTTCTAGCTTATTTTTTTCTAATAGAAAACACTGATTTTGTACTATAATAGTCTTACATTGCATGTATTCATAAAGCAGCCGTTAGTAAAAAATATGGTCATTCAAATTCAAGGAAAAAAACCCACTCTAGAAATGAATTTGCAACGACTATACAAATCAAACTATCAATTACAAATACATCCATGTTTACTTTTCTGTTTGTTTGATATTTTGAGTTGCTTAATTTTTTCAGCAGAAAACTTTTCGTCTGAAATATTTCAATATCATGTTTAATTATAGCTCTCCAAAGTCTTCTATTTGCTGTCATATCTTCACAATAGAAACAATCAAGATCACATTTCTTTAAAAGATTTTGAGATAATTTTTGTAATGTAGACCCACAAAAACCATGCTCAATTTTAACATAAAACACCATTTTAGGAAATCTTACATTATTCATTGTATGTGATCACTCTAAAGAAGATGTGATCTTATAATAGTTGACTCTATAGTATCATATTCAGAAAGATGAAAAACATATTGATTATTAATAGAGTCAAAGTCTCACTTTTATACAATAAATTAGATAAATTAACAGCTCTACATACAGCTAATTTAGCTGTAGTAGTTATTTCTCTGTGATTAGATATCCTATCTTTAACTTGTTAAACCTAGTAGCATACATTGGAGTCTGTATTGTATCTCAATATCCAAGTCCATCTTTCTACTTATAAAACTACAAAGGTATTTCAATTGGTTTATATTCTCAAGTTAATCACCATCCAAGTTAAAACTTGCTGAAATTTTTTCTTCCATTACTGGTTGAAAAAGAATTTGAGTTTTTTGAACATTAATCATTAACCTAAAGCCTTTAAATGTTGTAACTAAAATATTAAGGACATTCTGATAAAACATCTTTTGAATTAGCAATTATCAGCATACTCTAAATCAGTAAAAAGTAAAAGTTCTTGATTTTACTTTTAATGAATTAAAATTAAAATTTCACCATCAAATTTATATCATATCTTGATCCCTGTTTCATTAAGACACCTTCAAACTGTTCCAAAGAATAATTGACATAAAAATTAGAAAGTGTTTTTCTGTAAATCTCATACTTTTATTATATATACAGATAAGTTTTTAGTAATTCATTCCTGATGGTATTTGTCCTTTTTGGGTATTGGTGAGGATATATTGTAGATAAAATAGATCTTAGGTCTTACAGTAATATCACACTCTATAAAACTTTAATGTTCATCTCTGGATCTGATTGCATAATTCCAGATATTTTGACCAATGTAGTTTTTGATTTTCTAATCACATGTATAATGTCATTATACTTGCAGTAGTGAATGGAGTATAAAAAAATATTTTAAACAGCAAGATACAGCTATCCAAATTATTTGGGAAAACTGTTCTAATCAGTGTTTTCTCTTCTATTTATTTAATCACTCTGCACTGTATCATGAATTAAGGCTTATAATAGACTGTCCTCATTTTTCTTTTCTGACTTATTTGTACTTCACATTTTTGTTTTACATACCTATTATATACTCAAGGATGTTTTCCAAAAAATATTGTTATAAATTTTATCCAAAAACATTTCACCAATTACAACAATAAATAATTTCACATGTTGTGAAACAAATACTTTTACATTATATTATCATTTTATTAATGATTAAACAAAGCATTTTCTTTATTTATTTATGGCAGTAATAGAAAGGAAGAACAATCATTACTGACTTTTAAAAAGTGCTCTATAACTTTCTTAATTTTAATATCCCATAATTTTCAATAATAAATTTAAATTTGTCATTCAATTTACTGCAACAAAAAACAAATAATTTCCTTAAAACTCAGTAAGCAAATCTGAATGTATCACAAAATACTGTTTCCTCATATTCTGCAATTCAAATTAATTTTCATGCATTAAAATAATTTTTCTTTCTTCCTTTACATAATAAGAGTTTTCCTTTACAAAATAATTAATACTATGAAATCTATAGACTAATTTTTTTCTTTTAATTTCAAAAAGCAGTGTACTTAAATTACATGTATAGTAGACACACAACACTTTATACACTTATTAATCAAGCTATAAAAGTTTATTATTAAACTTTTTTTAACTATGCAGCTTTGTAATGCAACAAATTCAAGATGCAATCAAATTTGTTAAGTTATATATATATCACAATAATCAAAGAAACACAGACTTCACCTAAACACAATGAGAAAAATAAATAAATACAAGTTCCCAATAAATCTAATCAATATAAAATATTCTATTAGATAACAAGATAAAAGTTAATTTAAAAAATACTTAATCAAGATAATAATAGAAAAAAGTTCAGGTCTAAGTACTTTTACAGTTATGTACACAGAAATAATCTTATTACACATTTAATAATTAGTATGCTTATTCTTCAGGTATCTTTCTAAAACCATCGATTTGACTTCAGCACACATTGTAGTCTTAATATTTCCTTATACCACTCTTTGGTTGCTTTATCAGCACACTTATGAATCTTCAACTATGAATCTTTGAATTCTTTGAGCAGTGCACTTTTCAAAGCTAGATAAATTTTTGAACAAGAAAAAATCTCCATCAGGGCAGGCAACAAAGTTGGACTTTGTATCATAATCTTTAGACTATTAACTATAAGGCATGCAGGAGTAATAGTAATAATTTAAAATGATGATGATTGGCAGTATTAAGATTCTCAAAATTAAGCTTTCTATTTAGAAGTGTGGCACTTTAAGATTAATTTTAAATTGAATTTCAAAAAAATCAAAAACAAATTAAAAATACTTTTTAAATAATTACATTTTACTTAATTTTAAAATATAAAGTTATATATATATCATCATATCATCTCAGATAGTTGCTTAATATTATTGAATATATTTGAGTTTAACAATTTTATTTAAACTCTATACTGAATATATTCATTTTGTATTTAAATTTATATTAACCATCACTAATTATTCATTGTTGCTCTCCTCTTTTTATCCATTATATTTGGCATACCATTGCATGGCCTGAACATCCCCTCACTTCTGCTCAACTTCACTTCTATACAGTTACATAGTGTACCAAATATTAAAGTACAAATAATTTAATATACATATAGTAAAGGCCCACTATGCTGGAAAGATTATAAAATTACAACTTTTTTTATTATCTATTGAATTACAAATGAATAAGAAAGGAAATAAAAAAATAGATTGAGTTACAAAGTATGAATAAATTGAGCATATAATGATATATAATAAATGGCATGCAATATGTGTCTAAATTGACTTTTAAGTATTTGGAATGAAAAATAAGATCAGTATTTATTTAAAAAATGTACATACTATCATTTTATTAAAGCAGTAGTTTGAATCTAGGTAGGCAGAATAAAATTTAGTAAGCTGCAATATATTTAAAAAAATCAGCCATATATATATCATATTATCGGAGAGGATTGCATAGGGAGGATTGAGACCGATGTGTTTATCTAATGATAAAGTATAAATTAAAATTTTTTTAAGGTTATTGCAAACCTGAAAAAAAGGATGAGTAAAATAGTTATAGGACAATCAACAAGAATATTATAGAACATTTAGTTACAAGAAAGTTGGAATAATAAACTAAAGATCAGCCTTTCAAGCTAACATACATGTGCTTTTTATGAATGTTAATACTAATAAATGATACTTTCATTTCCAACACAAGATAAAGTCTTTGCGAAAGAATAAATGAATCCACTTATTCTTTCAAGCCAAATGCTTATATATGGGCAAATCTTAAGTACTGGATATGAAAGCATGAGGATAAACCAATCATTTTAAATTACTTATTTACTATGTCTGAATGAATGATGTCCACAAAATTATTTAGCATACTTAAACATGGAACAATCTGCTATATATAAACTAGTACAGTCAACATAACTGGAGCTGATAGAGAAAAAAATCTGTTCAGAGAATGTAGAAGCTTTCAGAAAAAAAACCAGGAACATTTAATATTGAAATGATCTATGTATTTATGAAAGAAATGCAACTAAAAAATGAAGAAATGCAATGAGAAAATAAAAAAATGCAACTAAAAAAAGAAAATGAATTTGGAAAGAAGCAACAAAAAAGTGAAATATGAAAGAAATGTATCCACAAAATAAAGAGATACAATAAAAATTTGAAGAAATGCATCAGGAAATAAAAGAATGTAAAGAGATGCAACAAAAAGTGAAAGAAAAGTTTGAAATGATACAAGAGATTACAAATAGCATGAAGTTGGAAGAAGAGCAAGTTCAACAAAAAATAGAGCCTATGGAAAAAAATTACATATTGATTTAGAAAAATAGTCCAAAAAGCTATTGAGCCTACTGAAAATAAATTGCAGGAAAGCAGTCAAGATATAATGGAAAAAATAGCAAAATTGGAAGAGGAAATGAAAATAAATGAGGGCTTGAATTTAGCCAATGAATCAAAAATGGATGATTTAAAATAATTAAATTTTTGTATAATGATGTTATAGGAGAGAAAATGCAAATTGAGGCATCTGTAAAACCACAACCTGTTATGAAAAATAGTTTACAATATGAAGTGATAAAAATTCTAAACATGAGAGTGTTTTGGACTCTGTAGATGAAATCCCACATAAAATAAATAGGGGCAATAAAAGTCAAGAATTAAATGAATTGAAGATAGAAAAAAATATTATAAGTGAGAATTTAGGGAAAGTTTTATGTGATGACTTGTTACAATATGAGATGGAAAATAATTGTAGTGGTAATAAAACTCAGAACTTTACAGATGAGTATCAGAGTTCATTGTTTAAGAAAATCTATATGAACAAAGCAAAGCAAAACTCCATATAGTAGTGCCACCTGTGCTAAACAGAGTAATCAATGGATGCCAGAAGGCTTGTGCATAAAATCCCTATCTAATGCCTACTCATCCAATATCCCCAGACTAGTTTTTGGCTTGCGGCCTTCATCAGTGAGGAGCTTTGGATCTGAGAGCACTGCATCTAGATCTTAGAATCTAATGCAACCCTCTAGCAACCACCTTTTATCCCTACTTAACTAAAAAACTATGAGCATGAAATTGAAAACACAAAAAATATTTTCAATTTAAGCTCAATAGCCTATATAGTCATATGGGTCTGAACTCAGTTCAGCACCCATACATTTTGGTGTTTTTGGTTCTTTTACAACCACAGCCACCACTACCCTATTAGGCAGGATTGGTGTTAAACCAGCAAGCATCACATGATCGCATCTCCAATACTAGCACATAATTTTTTATAAACAAAGCAAAGCAAAACTCCATATAGTAGTGCCACCTGTGTGCTAGTATTGGAGATGTGATCATGTGACGCTTGCTGGTTTAAAATCTATATGTTTTGTCGATTAAGTTAAAAAATGAATTCTGCTGCCTAGTTATTAAAAATAGATATGATGAAGAAGAGTATGTGCAGAAAATTAAAAATAGAAGTGTTCTACATCTTAAGGCCTACAAGAGAAAAAGACTAAATAATATATTAAGATCAAAATGATAAAATGCTGTTAAAGTAATCTAAATTTAAATCAAGATTGATTACAAGTGAAAGATCACCATATAGATGACTATATTCTAGTACCAGTTCTGGAACTGAAAAAAAAAGTAAAGGGGTGAAAAAAGAAAAAAAATGGAAGATCCACTTCAGTATGTAAAAAAAGTTAGATTTTCCAGTTACCCCAAATGATATCTCCACCATTAAAGAAATATCTAGGGAGGTAAAGATTGGCACATAGAAGGAATAAAAAATGGCCTATTCTCTGATGACTCTCAATCAGTTTAAAAGGATCAATGATTTAAGGAGAAACTAAACTATAATATAAAATTTAAAATATACACAGAGGGGCCCAAAAATAATTGGAATTTTGTAATAAATTTTTTTATTTTTAAGTGTTGCAAATTGAATAATTTTAAAAAGTATAGTCTATTTAATGCAATGCTCTAGTCTTAATCAGTTTGTCACTTTTCAACAATCCAGAAATACTTGCAAAGTGATGCATTTTAACATTTCTATCATTTTCCAACCCCAATTCTAAGTCCGCAAAAAAGAAAAATTGAGGCATTTTTTCATTCAAGAGATTAAAAAAAATTGCATAAAGTGAGATCAAATGAATACAGCTGAGAAGTATGCTGGGTCATTCTAAATTTAATTACAAAGTGTTTCACACTCAAGGTTTTGAGAGATGACACTGTTGGGTTGGAGTTTACACTTTTTTCTTTGCACAAAATGGGATATTTACATTTTATCACATTATGTGAATGTTTCAAAACATGAAGACAAAATGTCTATTATGAATTAAATCTGAGAGAAAAATGTCATTTACATTAAAAAAAAAAATCAGCATTAATTCGAGTATTTCAGTCATTATTAAAAAAAAATTGACATATACATGAAATGAATTTTAGAAAAAATTGTGTTATGTAAAACCATGATTTCACATGCTGATAATCATTTGAAAGATTGATGCATAACAAGTATGTAACAGCAAAAGTATATCCTACAATAGGTATGTGTACCAAGAACAATTCTAAGGTGCAATTAAAAAACAAATTTAGACAAATTCATTGCAAAATGAGAAATTACTAATTTTCTAGAAAGCAAGAGTGACTTATATTAATAATATTGATAAAAACACATATATTATAACAGAAACACACTAACAACTCTAACATAATTTTAATTGACATTTAAATATATTTGTGGTCCTGTTATCCAAGCAGGAGTTAATATGGTTAATGCTCTTTCATATTAGTCATACCAATGGTTAGACTGAGATGGTATAAAAATATGATCTGTGGCCACATTTCCAGACCATTTCACTCACTATATGGTTGCAAAAAGCAAGCACCTCTTATGTGGATAATGGGATAAATCCTGAGTGCAATCTTTGTCAATGGACTAGAATATCAATAAAAGGAGTTTAAAATGCTTCTAGTGCTTGATTTATCTGACTAGCATAAAGATCAAAAAACTGAATTAAATTAGACTATCAGACCAAGTATGATTACAATGCACATATATAATTAACTCAATTAACTTAATAATGTTCTTTTGTGATTCAATGTTATACAGTGAGATATGGAAAGAGATAATTAAGACAAAATTAACAAATTAAAAATAATATGTTCATTTACATACATAAAGACATTGACACAATAATCAAAATAAAAAGTACATTGAACCATGTTAATTATAGAATTGTTTGTTAGGGTTTAGTCCATTTCTAAATAGTGGTAAAACCCAATTACTTTTATTTTATAAAGTTTTAAAAAGAATAATAGTTTGTCTAGACTTTGAATTTATCATTATTTTTTTATTTACCTAGGTTTTTGTTCTAACATTGTTTCTGAAGTGTACTCCTATCCTTTTGAATGTTGATGAAGTTCATTAGTATGCATTCCTAGCTTCTTTTTGCAGTGGGTCACTCTTTTTCAGGGTAGCACATAGCTTGGTTCTTGATTGGCAATAACTTTCTATAGTTACAGCTATGTATCTCAGCAATGGTGGTCATTACTGTGTATCATGATCAAATGTAGAAGAAATTGAGTGATAAACATTGAATGAACACTCCTGTGTTTTAGCAATGCATAGTAAGATTAAGACATCTATGTCTATAGCTATACATTTCTGATGAATGTACTGGAAACTTTGTATAGTAAATCAGCAGTAGAATGAATAACAGCATGCTAGTGACTTGACAGCAAACTAAATGAGTCTCTTAACAAAACTGCAAATTCTTCATCACAAAATTCATCAAAATAAAGAACAATAGAAAATTTGTATCTTTTATACCTATGCCACTCATTGACTGAGACTATCCACATTATTTAGTTTTTCCAAATTCTTTTGATTAATTAGTTAATCTCTTTTTTTAATTGCACATTCATTAAATTTATTATCTAATCATTTGGAAGTACTAATTTCTAATAAACATAATTCCTTCTTATTAGATAATTTATAAAATATTTGATATTTGGTTAGATCTCTAATTAAATAGTTTTGATAATTATTTGTACAATCAAATTCTTTCACTAAGTACTACTTTTACATGTTTAAAGTTATAATTTATTTTCTTTGTTTTCATAATCCCTCAGAATTTTCTTTTTTAGTTAAAAGAGCAGATAAATTTTCTTTTAAAATACTAAATCTAAAAATTCCAAACTGTCAATAGGCTTTAATCAGACTGTAGATTATTTATTTAAGAAAAAGTAATTCTATCTCTATCTAATAAATTAAGTCTCTTTTTCTATTTTTATTTAAAATAATAAAAATACATATATATTTTTTCCTGAATATTTTTAGTAATTTAATGTAACACACATATATATATTGTAACTATAACAAATCCAATAGCAGCTTGAATTAGTTATATTAAAAACTGAATTTAAAAAAAGTTGAATAAAAACTTGTTGAAACAATTGAATAATAAATATATAAACTGCCTAAAAAATTAAAAGAAAAGTTAGTTTATATATTAATAATAATAAAATGATAAATTGTAATGCCCAAGCATTTTGACTTGCATAATTTCCAAAAATCTAAGGATTTTTAATTCTTTTTAGTTTGCCTTTTTTGAATTGAATATTAAATAAAATCTTCCACATTTTTATATTAAATTTGATGGCAAAATTAAGAACCATATTAAAATTTTGGAGTTAATAATATTTTAAGTTATTATTTGAAATTTGAATGTCAGCAACAATTTTTTCTTTTTTTCTATCACTAATGAGTACAAATAAAAAAAGGGAGAGAGGAAAAGAAAAAAAAATTTTTTTCTTTCCATCATTTACATATCAAATCATAATATAATATCTGTAAATTTGTTTCCACAATATGTTGTAGAGAGAATAAAAAATGTTTTCCACAAAACATGTAAGACAACAGGTCAAATCTTGTAACTAGCAGATGACAAATTCATTTTTTGGAAAACATGTTATTGACTAGCATTCATTTTTTTTGGAAGACAATTTAAGAAGCAGTATTGCAGTAATCCAATGCTGAAGACAGAAACTGCTGATTAAATCTGTTTTCCATCAAAAATTGGATGAGTATCTTGCTGATTGTCTTTAAAGTATTTATTAATACTCCAGTTATAACAGCCAGTATGATGAGTTTATCTAGAGAACTATCTGCAATGTGTGGGTGGGCATCAAAAAATCACACTAGCCAAAATACCTGGAAAATGCAGTCAGATTAAGAAACTAATGATGAAGTTTTCCAAAACCAATCAGTGCTATAAAAACTATTCAAGATCTATTGATATTATACCCTATAAAATATCACCAATATTGCTGGAATTCCTCTCTAACACTACAATTGCCCAAGGAGAATTACTATCTTTGGAGGAATTAATGAAGACAACTGCAAATATATTAAAAGAATGATATCTACAGAAAACCATGGTTTGAAACTTTTTAAATATTTCACACATTAAGATCTTATTATTATATATATTATAAGATCTTAAACTTAAATTTAAAATGTTTTATTATTATATTTTCTCTACATATGCGTAATTGTGAGTATATATCCAACAGTTTTATATATTCCATGTTAATAAATTAGTCTTTCATAAAATCCATTTAGTTTGTGTTTGCCCTTCTAACTCAATCCAGACATTGTATTTTAACATCCAATATGTTAATAATATCCACAACCCTGGCAAATCACACAATCCTCTGTGGAACATGCAGGGATGACACTAATGATTTGTAAATGATGATCAGGTATTAATAAGTTTGGCAAAAGTAAACTTTCTAGTTAGGTTTGGCATCTTAGAGTTTCAATTTTTTATTTTATTTTACTGAAGCTGAAAAACAAATAAAATACTTTTGGAAGAACTTGTACTTATATCATAAATCATCATCATTACATTAGTTGATGTTATTATATATCTTTGAATTGAATCATTTCACTTAAATTTTATTTGCTTTTCAACTTTCACCATATTTAATATTTATTTGAATCGAGGATTACTGGTACGTATTTGTGTATCTTTAGTTTAAACCCATTTACCATTTCATATTTACCATTACATATATAATAACTGAAACACAGGCTTGTTATATATCTGTGGCTATATATATGTAATATAGGGTATATGAGCACAGACTTTCACACCACCCATCTCTATCCACTCTATCTAATAACACTGATACACCTAAACACATATATGCTGATGATTGCTGGTTTAGCATGAAATACGTATATTGGTGATTATTTATCTTTTCAGCATATATGTGTTTAGGTGTATCAGTGGTATTAGATAGAGTGGAGAGAGATGGGTGGTGTGAAAGTCTGTGCTCATATACCCTATATTACATTACATATATAGTATAAATGAATATGAGAATCATATGGTCAAAGTAATTATAATAATTTCTGCATACTCAGAGAGAGAAAGGTGCAATTTGAATGTTTGTTGAATTTATCAGCCTCTAAGATTCAAAAGAGAGCAAGACTTAACTTTCACATGTCAAACTATCAGCTTCTAAGACTTGAAAAGAAGCAAGGCTTCATATATTATTTGATTATTTGCATTTTATAGTTAGGTAGCTGACCAGAATTCAACTGAGGTAATCTTTTAGTGTTATGCTTTTTTGCATATGTTAATATCCTGTTGTTGAATTTTTTTATGAATCCTAGAGTTGAGACTTTACTCATTCTTTTGATTGGTGAAGATTAGTTAAATTTCTGAACAGTACACTCATGATGTTTTTCTATTTATTGATGTTTTGTTCTATTGGCAAAATATTATTTATGAAAATGACAGAAATCCTATAGTAGTTAGATAAATAAACAAGTTAAATTTTATATTAACTCATTTTAAAGAAGAATTGTAATTGAAGAAATATGATTGTAACTCAAATTACTTGCTGTATAGAGCTGCATAGTCAAAAAATGTTTAATAAAAACCTTTTATAAATTGATTAATAAATGTATAAAGTATCATGTGTGTGTGTGTACACACACATTGGATATAATATATGCATAACTTAAATACAGATTTATGAAACTAAAATAAAAAATTAATAGATTTCATAATACTATTAAATATATTTATAAAAGAAATATATTGTAAAATTACCAACAATAAAATTTGAAAAAATTATATTCCTCTTTTCTTATGCTCACTGGAATTTATATATATATATATAAACATTTTGAACATTTAACCAGCAAAAGATAATACGGTTTATATAATTGTTATAATTTACCGTGCATGCTTTTGATGTTAGCCATCAGAATCATGGTGTTTGTTTTTTGATGCAGAAAGCAATACCACATTTAAATAAGGTGTGTGTTATATAAATGTGCCATTTACATAATGTGCACCTTATTTAAATGTGGTATTGCTTTTTGCAGCAAAAGACAAACATTATGATTCTGAGAATGTTAAAAACATGCTCAGCAAATTATAACAGTAATAAAAAGTGTATTACCTTTTCTTAGCTAAATGTTGAAAATATTTATATGTAACAATAAAATTATAACTCTTATTATGTGAAGGAAAAAAGAAAAATTAGTTTTAGTGCAAACAAATTAATTTGAATTGCATAGTTTGAGAACATATGTAGTATTTTGTGTCCCTTTTAGATTTGCTTACTGAATGGGATTTTAAATATATATTTTGCCCTTTCTTATACTAAAGTAAATAGCAAATCTAAATCTATTATTGAAAATTAATTAAGAATGTTATACGGCAATTTTTAAAAGTCAATAATAATGTTTCCTTTCTATCTTCCTATCTTAATCATAAATAAATAAAAATGATCATATAATGTTAAAATATATGTAAAAGTATTTGTTTCACAACATATAGTGAAATGAATATTTATTCTTGTAATTAGTGAGTTGTTTTTGCATATAACTATGGACAATTTTAATAAATCAAGTTATTTTAATAAATTATTGTTTTTATTAGTAAAAAGTAAATTGTGTGTGTGTAATTCTTACTTATGTTATATCTCATTTTCATTATATGAGTATGCTTACAAGGAAGGAGTTAAGATATTATGAAATAAGAATATTACTTCATATGCACTCTTTTATAATAAGAGATGTTCCAGAAACTTATTTTGTCTATCTTGATTATAAATAAAACTATTGGATGATGCAATTTTTAATATGACACACATAAATGATTGTAAATTGATGATGATCAGGAAATATAACCCATGTTTCTTCTAGAATTCTTTCATATGATCTTTATTTGGAAATACATGATTTGTTCATCGACATTAAGTGAGAACTGAGTTCAGGATCTCTATGTTACATTTTCTGTTACAATATATATCTTATTTGTTATATGAAAATAATTAAAATTCATGTCATTCTTGCAATATCTATGTCATCTCATTTCCATTACATGAGCATGTTTTGAGTTCTATCCTGGGAAAATATCTGAATGTTAAGGGAAGGAATTAAGATATTATGACATGAGGGTATTACTTCATCATATGTACTCTTCCATAATAAAGAGATGCTCTCCAGGGACTTATTTTGTGTATCTTGATTATAAATAAAGCTATTGGATGATGCAGTTATTAATATGATACTCACATAAATGGTTATAAATTGATGATCAATGAATATAACTTATTTGTCTTATAGTATTCTGTCATGTGATGTTTATTTGAAAATACATTATTTGATCATCATCATCTTAATCATTAATTGAGAACTGAGTTCAGGATCTCTATGGAAATACATTATTTGATCATCATCATCTTAATCATTAGTTGAAAACTGAGTTCAGGATCTCTATGTTACATCTTTCTGTTACAATATATCTGATTTGTTATATAAAAAATGAAAATAATTAAAATTAATACTTATATAGAAATATTACTTTAATAGTACTTTAATATTAAGTAAATTATCTCTTTTTGTACTTTATTTTTGTAATGTTCAAATTTTATTGAATAATGTCAACATTTTTACTGTTTTAATTACAGGAGAAAGGTCATTGAAAAAGATTGTGGAACAGATGAAATGTTAACATTATTAAAAAAAATTAACATTGCAAAAAATAAATATAAAAAAGGGATAGATTTCTGAATATTAGACTATTTAAATATTTTGTTTAAAATTTAAACTTTATATGAAGAATTCAAAAAACAAGAGTGAAAGAATTGCAGGTTTTGGAGATGTGGATTCAAAGAAAAATAAGTCATCATTGTACTAGTAATAATATAGAAATGCTGAAAAGAATTAAAGGAATAAAGATTTTTATGAAATAATAAAATAGAGAGAGGGGTTGTATTGAATTTTTAAAGGTAGGCAGACGTATTATGAAGGATGTAGTGAAAGAAACTGTAAAAGATATGATGAAAAGAGAGATGAAGGCAATTTTATTTGGTAGTAGTTACATTTAAGAGATAAATAATGATGGTTGAATAAATTGTTTTCCCAAATCTAGTTTTTTTCTTAGTAGTTTTTTTTACCCCTGAAACTATAAGAATAATTATTGATTTAGATATAATTTTGTTGATTTCCATTTTAATAAAAGATAGTTTCCAAATAACAACAACAAAAAGTTATCTTTGGTTAAAATATACATTTACAAGTATGCAATATTAAAATAAATGAACTTATTATTACACTGCTTAGAATTGTTTTCAACTTTAGTATTTTAAAATTTTTTGCAAAGATTAAAAGTGATTCTGAATTAATGATATGTGCAAATTTTTGCATTATTTTTCCATAATGATAAAAAAGGAAAGGACATTTATTTCTAATACAAATTATTTATAATAAATATAATCTAGATTGTTTTTTTTTAAAAAAAAAAAAAAATTTAAGATTTTAAAAATCAGGTTTTATACTTAATTAAAACAGTGTTTTCATGGGATTAAATAACTATGTTAAAAACAATTTTTTCCTGTATTGTTTTGTAATTTGATTTGATAATTTGTTCATTTTAACAATGTGATGTTTTTTTCTCATTTGTTTAATGTTTGAAGTTCTTATACAAAGCTTGCATGTTGAAAATCAATTATAACTGAGAATTTATGATAAAATATACTATATTTAGATGAGTTATGCATTTCAAGCTGTACAATTATTGTATTTTGAGAAAATAAAAAATTGACTCTTATGCATTATGCTCTCTTTATGTTATATAAATATAAATTTTACATTAATGTTTAATAAGAATATTTAAGCTTTAAGATAGATACATAATAAGAAATTTAAACTGAAAAAAACATGTTTATAACTCAGAGAAACTATCAAATAGAACATGTGTTACAGTGGTACATTTTAATCAAATATTTTTTGATAAATATTTATTACTACAAATTTTATTTATTTATGTGCACTATAACAATAATCACTGCATTTCATATTGCTTATTTTTTAAAATATTTATTATATTTTCTAGTGTTTGTGTTATTGAAAAATAAGTTGAATTGATCTTGCATTTTTATGAATAGAGAGTTCATGAAAATTAAAAAAAAAACACATCTAAATGTAGATTATATAGTAACAATGTTATAAATTATACCTTTGGACAAGAAAATTATGATTCTCAATACATACACGAGCATTATAGCTTAATGTTGAGTAATTTGAAGTATTTTTGATAAGAAAAATGAAAAATAGTTTTTATTTACATATTTTCTATAGTAATACTAAGTGAAAATGAGATATAAAAGTTGTTTATACAAAATATATATCTATACCCAAAACCCAGTTTTAAGAAATTCTAAGTATTTACATTTATATAAATGAAACATTAAAGATTAGAAATGTTTGTAAGATTTAATAGTAATAATTTGAATTTAAAAAAATGTTATTTACACCATATAAGCTTAGCCATATATAATGATCTTAATGATGTATATAAATCATTAAAATTATAATATATCATTAAATATTAACATTAAACATCACATGATCACTATCTCATACTAGCACAACAATTATTGTGCTAGTATGAGATAGTGATCATGTGATGTTTAGTGGTTTAATACCAATCCTGCCTAATAGGATAATGGTGGCTATGGTTGTTAAAGAGCCAAAGACACCAAAATGTATGGGTACTGAATTGAGTTCAGACCATATGACTATATAAGCTGTTGAGCTTGGATTGAAAATATTAATAGTGTTTTCAATTTCATTCTCATAGTTTTGTAGTTAAATAGAGTTAAAAGGTGGGTGCTGGAGGGTTGCATTAGATCCTAAGATCTAGGTGCATTGCTCTCAGATCCAAGGCTCCTCACTGATGAAGGCCACAAGCCAGAAACTAGTCTGGGGATATTGGATGAGTAGGCACTAGATAGGGATTTTATGCACAAGCCTTCTGGCATCCATTGATTGCTCTTGTTAGCACAAGATGGCACTACTATATGGAGAGTTTTGCTTTGTTTTGGATTGTTTAATAAATATTAACATGCTGCAATAAATTATAATAAAATGACAAACAATATAAACTATTTATTGTTGATCCCAATATCCATGGTTTAGTATTTTCACTTATTTTTAGGAGAACATATAAATAAAGCGGTAAAATAGCCATTAAATACTACAATGCAGAGCAAAGACTTCTCCAACATCCCATCACAGAGAAATAGCAAAGGGAAAAGCAGTACTTGTCAGGATTGCTATATATTAGGTGATAAAGATGTGAATAATTTTTTAATCATTGTTTTATTCTCTAATTTTAATAGTACCTAGGTACCAATTTATCAGATAATACTAGATAATTAGCTGAGTTATTTACCTAAAAAAAAAAAAAAACTAAGCTAAATTGGAATAAAAATTTCAACTCAAATTTGAACAAGGTTATAAACATGACAAGTACAGGGCAAATAATATTTAACATATGATATATATTAAAGTAGAATAAAATTTTATTAATAATTTTATGTCACTTGATGTAATTCTGATTTTAAAAACTATAAAATATAGTGAAAATGAAATATAGAAAAGATAGTTGTTGCCCAAGAAACATATTTAGGGCTTAAATATCTGGAAATTTAATAAATAATACTAAAAAGAAATTTAATAATTGATGTGGAAATTATTATTTCATATGGACAATTGGTATTTGAAATTAAATATAAAATTATTTTTAATATTCTTTTTGTTTATTATTCATTAGCAATTTTCAATAATAATCAATCCCTCTCATATAGAAATATAATCTCCATATTTCCTCTTGCTTTTTTTTATTCTTCATATAAATAAAGATACAATAAAAGACAAATGACCCCCAAAATGCATTTCATGCTGAACCATAGTTAGTTTTATTAAATTGGGCATACATTTCTTTTAAGTTTTTTTTTTTTAAAAAAAAAACAAAACAAAAAAAAAATTGTTTGATATTACATTTTTTGATATTATTATATTAAAAACATATGGTTAAATAAACAAAAATAATGATTTTATCTCTCACTTCTGTTTTAATTGATAATACATTGTTTCCTGGTTGGATAAGCTGATTTTGAAGTAATTTTTTTAATGACATATATCTTGTTTCTTTCGTATGAAGCAGTTTATTTTCAGAAATCAAATATTTTACCTGCAAAAAAAAAATCAACTATTAAAATTAAGCAATATATATTAAGTAAAATGGTTAACATAGTAATGATAGCTTGGAAGCAAACCTGGTGTCTCTTTCTTTTTTCAAGCATCACATGGTTTTTTATAAGCCAAATTACCTGACTCAAAAAAATACAATGAAATTATACCACTTAAGTTGCAAAAGATAGCAAATTATCTTCAATGATGATTAGATGTTTTCATTAATTATAATACCATTTGCCTCAATATCTCATTTTCCTTCAAAGAAAATGTTTGACATAAAATATATATGCTATATTTCTTATTACATGTTAAAGAAAGTTTTTACTTTCATTTCACTATATTTATTAATGTACATATATATGTTTATATAATCAATCATAATTATGAGAAATTATTTGTTTTTTATTAAATCAAATTTATTCTACCGAAATGTATAATTAATTTTTTTAAACAAATAAAGTGATTCATTAAACTAATTTTAATTCATGTTGGAAGCTAATATTATCATAAATGCAAATGTTTTATAGTTTCCGATAGTATATATAGTTATAGAAACATATATATATTTAAAAAATAATATAAAATAAATATAGTGTACCAATAACCAAATGAAACTATCTTTGTTAAATAAAAAGTAGATGATTGAAGCTAAAAAACTGGGTTATATTTCCCAATCACCTCCACAAAGTCAACACTAGGGATTAAATAGATTTTATCATTCAGAAATAATTTGTTTCAATTGAAATAAAAAAAAAAACAAGTGTTTACAGTCTTTATATGGGCACTATCCTTTCATATGAAAAACAAAAAGCTGAATGGAACAATTTCAACCATCTTTCTCCCAACATCTGCTAAAATTTGGCATTTACTCTGGTTAAGCATTCTCTTGGAAATTTTTTTTTTTAGACATAGAAATAATCGACTGCTAGTCAAACGTTGGTGGTCGAGAGGTCAGCGACAGCTGTTTCACCAAGCAGTTGTCCCGGGTTAGCAGGGATTCGCTTCCAGGCTGATGCTATGACACATGAGAAAAATAATAATAATCGACTAGTGTCCACATTAGAAATAAAAGCTGCAATATAAACTGACTCTGACAATTTAAATTTTATAAACTAATAAACGTTTGCTTATAAAATATGCCTGATTCACATACATAAAATAAAAATAATTATTCTAGAATAAATTCATATATTAAAAAACCCATATTAAAAAAATAACTAAATGAAAGTAACTTAATTACTAATATAAAATAAATAAATTAAAATACAATAAATGGATTACAGTATTTTATTTTGTTAAAATTTTAAAAGGAAGCATCTGACCATGGTATATATTATAATGGTCATATTAAGCATGTTTCAATTATTTATATTTTTTTAATGTATAAATATGTAATTTATATGGACACCCCCTGACTTTTTATCTCACAAAATAGACTGGCATATATGTTTTTAACAATATTTTATTTAATGGAATGATGACCACTACACATAGCCCTATTTTCAATATCTGGCTAGATAATAAAAAACACAAGTTACTCCTGATGATGTCCAAGATTTCTTTGAAGTTTAATATTAATCTTCAATTAGATTATAATATTAATACAGTTAAATAAGCGAGTACATTTGCCATATAGCAAATCCAACTTTAATAAACTTAAAATATAACTCTACATATGGATTAAGCTATAAATATAAGACATTTATTTGATTCAAAATAGATATATGCATATACTTAATAAGGGATAAATGTAACCACTATACATTTCTATAATGATTATTATAAGGAAAGGTTATTTTAAGATCCAAATCCAATTTAATAAAACTACAAGTTCTATAGGGAAGGATCATTTTGATTCCAATCTCAAATTCATTAGAACAAAATAGGAATGAATCCTCCACTATGGATAAATATATTTAAATTATTTGACTGTAACTAAACAACAACATATATATTGTACCGGTATGAAACCTTCTACTCTGGTCTTATATATATATATATATATATATATATTGACCTATATACATATCAAGCATGAAGTGATGTATGTCATTGAGTGAAAGGTCGATAATAACTTCCCTAAAAATATTGTTGGGTAAAATAAAAAATATTTCAAAAGAATTATTAGAGGAAGGAGATTCAACCTAAATTAGTCATCAAAACTCTCCTTGTTAAACTACCCCACTATTATCACTTTTTTTTGACTTTGCACACCTTTGGAAGTACTGAAATGTTCTGATCCAGCCTTTATGTGCCACCCCCGATAAAGAAATTTATTACTGATTCCCCTTTTTCTTTTCTGATAGAGTGTGCAAAATAAATGATCACTATTGTATATCTTTATTATATTAATAGGTATGGACATAAGAATGAAACAATCCAACTCCCTAGTAAGATTATCCCAATAATTAGCTCATTATATGGTTTACTTTTCTCCTATCTCAGGTTAATAAGTGGTTCGGTTCTCCGGTTCTATGACTATAATGGTTATATACTACAAGTAGGTAATTTATCAAAATAAATAAATTATGCGGCAAATGATTTAAATATGAAATATAATATTTATTTTTCCCATTTCCCTTCACCAAGTACATATATAAAAATAAATTTAATATTGTTAATATTTCAAATAATGGACAATTTATATCTATGCTTCTGTTCTATAGATTTCACCATTCCAAAATTATGGCCTTTAGCTTACATAATGTGAAATTTTTTGATCAAATTGAAGATTTATTTACAGACATATATTAAAAAAAAAAATTTTTTTTTCTTCTTAAAATTTTTTTTTTTTAAAGATGATCGCATAATGGGTGTGGTCTATACTCCCTTCCCACTTTCAGAATAATAAACTAATAAATTAAGGAAATGTGACAAACATATTTAAAAAGAAAATAATTCAAGGTTTACAAGCATGTCTAACGTCTATTCCTTTGGTTTATAAATATTAATATTATGGGTACATCAAAATTTTTGTGCTAAAACTATATTTTATATATATGACAAACATCTACGTCTCTTTATTTTGGACACATAAAAGTGATGCATAAAGAATATGGTCACAAGACACTCAACATGAGGTGTCACCATCGTGATTTAAAGGATTAGGAAATAGAAGGATCCTGCATGTGGCAGATCTAGGTTAGACATATATGTAAGTACCATTTAATATTGTAAATATTCTAAAAGATTAAATAAAAGGATTAGTAGTTATAATATACAGATAAGCAAAGACAAAATAAAAACATAAAATTAATATTGCAAAATGTACACTCATCTGAGGTTCTGAATTCTATTTGAGTTTGACTTCAAAGCAAACCATATAACCATTCTCAATAGGGCAGATAGGGCTTCCTTTCACCAAATACACATGGTAGAGTCCTTCTTCCATCAGGGTAAGCTGGCTTCTCTTAAATCATTTCTGAGCTTCAGAGAAGAATGGGTGGGTGTACTGTTACTAGTAGTCTACTCCATGATTGTTTGGTAAGCTTGAAAAAATATTAAGGCCATCTCAATCTGGTATCTGTTCTAGGGTCCTTGGCTATAGTTTTCACATACGTATATTTTCCACATCAGATTTTACCACAGAAAATTGGCTTCACTTATAATTTCATGAGATTGCAAATTACGAATAGCAAGTTGGTCAAATAAAGTTTAAAGATTTCTAATATGATTTTCCAAGATTGAGAGATGATTTGTTGACTATTTACAAGGGTGCCAGTTAAAATCGTGTATTCATTCAACAAGACCAATAATTCAAGCAAAAGTACCTTGAATCCAACCATGCACAAGATAGAGATGTCAGGGCAAGGGTGAATCCTAACCTATTTGCCTCTCTGACTAATGGATAACATTTGTGATGACACTAGTAGTGCTTGGTTTTATTCCATCCCAGCTGGAGGTCATGGCTCACAAAGAGACTCAAAATAATAAAGGGTTTATATAAGAAATTAATGATTTGATGAATTCCAATGATTGCAGAATGGTACAGATGTGATTTGATATTGACTACTAATAGTTTGAACGGTAATAATTTTAATGGCAACATTACAAAGAAGTGAATTTAAATCAAATGTATATTATAAATAACTAGGGTAATTAATATTAGAGATTCGGAGTGATGACAAACTAAGCTAATTTAAAATAATAATATTACAAAAATTTATTAAAATTAAACTGAGAGAGTGCAAATTTCTCAAGCGCTTATGACTACCAACAGCCAATCAGATCTTAAGCACTGGGACAGAGAATTTAACAAGAAAAGAGTGGTTCCCACTCTCTTCTTTACTTGTCTTTCTATATATCCAAGCCAGTCCAAAGTACTTATATCTGAAAGCGTGAATTTTAAATATCATCACACTTAATTCACTGAGTTCAAATTAGAAACATACAGCGTGAAATCTTTTGATTTTACAGCATGAAATCTTTTGATTTACTATGTAGTAGTAAAAGAAATTGAGTTATTATAGTTATACAAAATAAGTTGAGTTTTGCTTATACAACTAGGTTGTACTTCCTGAATTTGCAATTACATGCTTTAAATACTCATTAATTATATTAAATAAATTTTAAATTAAAGAAACATTTGAACATTTCAAGTTAGGAGGTAATTGCGATCCAATTCTTACATAAATTCGTTTTGATGCAGCTAAATACAAGTCATTTGATAACAAAGTAAAATTTTGTTAATTGGTCTGCCAAGAACCAATCAGTAATAAAATATCATGAGCCCTCTTTTAAGAGATTACAAAATAAATATTATTTTAGACATAAATAACAAGACATGAATGATGTGTATTTAAAACACTATTACATTTCAATCAGCTGTCTATAATGAGTGTGGAAAGCAAAATAGTTCATTTTAAATTAAATAATCAGATTTACTAATTAACAGGATTGGTTGGTGAAAGATGTGCCATCATGGCAGAGAGCATTTCAGGTTTGTAAATAAATATATATATAATGATAAAGACAGTATATATATTATAGATATATATATATATATATATATAATGATAAAGGCAGTATGATATTATAGATTACAACAAAAGAATAAATGAGGTCTGTTATGAACCTCTTGGTGGCTTTGCTAGAAGAAATCCCTGGTATATACAGGTAGGTGATGAGAAATGCTGGCTCTCCAGCCAAAACATGTCTTTAGAAAATAATAATAATAATAATAGATTTGATGTGCTGGACTTCCCATACACATCTTAATTGCAATGCCTGGAAAAAGTTCCTGGTAGGAAATATGTCTACTATGAAGGAAAGTAAAAGATTGGACTGGTCATATTTAAACTTCTGAAGGTCCTGAGAGGTATGTAGCAAAGCAAGACTAATAATAATAATAAACAAATAGTTATAACTATAAATTACATAATGCCCCAGACATATATATATATATATAGTGGATCACTAATAATCCTAATAAATTAATTCCTGATTAAATAATCAGCTCCCCGACATAATAGAAAGTTCCCAGAAACCTTGGACCATTAAAGAATGGATCATAAAGTATAATATAGAAAGGAAATTCAAGCATTAAAGCTAAACTTAGAATAAATTGTCTTCCACACTTTCTAAGTATTTCTATTTATTAGCAAGTTATCAAATAATTCATCATGGAAGATTACAAAATATGTCAGTCTTTTAATTAACATAAACAGGCTGGGCATTAAATATCAAACTCACTTTTTGTGAAGTTTGACAATATATAGCATAATAAATGATATATAAACAATTTTATGATTTTACTGATACAAATGAAAATATATACGTATGAAATATATATTGATAAAATGCTATGATAGAGGTGCTTTCAATGATTTTCTTTCAAGACATTTGTTTTATAACAATTTTTTAATAGACTTAACTGATTTAGTAAAATAAATTATTCTCTCTGAGATAATTACGAGGGCACTTTTAAGTTGGAGATAATAATAAGATACCTAACTTTTAAAATAATTTCAATCATTTAAAAATAAATTTATAATATGAGGTACAAAACTAAATGAGCTTTCACAATTAATTTAAGGGAAATAAGTCTCCTGTAATAACTTTTAAATGGAGACAATAAAAGGGAGAGGGTTTAAAGTTAATTGCTCATTGAGTTTTATACTTGGCAGTTTCAGTAAGTCAATATTATAAATAAACCAACAAAAAAAATTTAAGATAAATTTGCTGTATCAAAATAATGTGAGATTTTTATAAGAATTGATAATTTTAAATTTAAGAGAAAATTTTTAAAAGATGCATTTAAAATTAAGTTGTATAAACATTACAGATATATATATAATATAAATTAATATTGATTTAGAAAACAAAGTAAGCTAGAATCATAGGCTTGCGGCAAATTTGAGGTTATCTCACCCAATCGGTAGATGTTCCATAACTTGAAACAAGCAGTTATAAAATCAGATCATTTAGCAGGCTTCCTTGACACAGTAGTCTTGGGCTAGGTGTTGAGAGCACTGGAATGGCATTGTGATGAGCTGGTGGAACAGAGCTCTGAAAAGCAAATGGCCAATCTTTTACTCCCTCATTCTTTAGGCACAAAATACTATAAACACTCTCTTCAGTGAACTGTTCTTCAATAATCTCTTATCAAAATTTTCTACTATTTATTTGATCTGGCCTTATCTATAGGATTCAATCTACATGACAACTACCGATTGCAATTGCTCTAAGTGGTTCTCTGAGGTTGGTGTCTGCTTGGGCAGAAAATCTACAATCTGGCATTAAACATGCCCCAAGGGTTCATTTTGCTAATTAAAAGAAAACAGCAACAAGCATGACTAAGTTTATCAGTCATCGTATTATCGAACCCTATTTAATTAAGATTTAGATTAAAAAATGTAAATTTTATTCACAAAAATTTTAAAAATTTGGTACATTCTATAAATCAGTGGTCTTCAACCACGGACCGGCACCAGGCCGCAGAAGATTTCTTCCGGTCCAGACTGGCAAGAAAGTTTGTAATAACAAAATAATAAGATTTTAAACTTTTAATTAATATAAACAATTATTTATTTTTTCATCACATTTTTACCAGATTAAAATAAAAAACAGAACAAAAAACAAAATTTAATTAATCATACATAAATTAATTTGTTTTTCTATTTATCACAGATGTTTATGGGGGGGGGGTAGAAAAAAGTCTTTTATTATACAAACTCCGGTTGTCTTTTGATAGCCAATCATGGCCACTTGTATGTAACATGACTTTTTTGATCTTTTAAATTTTTTCTACTCTCTCTTTTAATATTTTATTTTTAGTATTTTTTTTCTGGCTATACGGTGATTTTTTTTGGCATTAACTTTTATTTTTTAAATCAATTTTTATTACTTTTTTTAAAAAATAAAAACCAAAAAATAAGTTCTGTCTCTAACTTTTACAAAGTATTTCTCAATACATCCCCACCACCCCAAAATAAAGTAAGATCAAAACTTTTGACTTTTTCAAGTTTCATTTTCTTTTTTTGTTGTTGTTTAAAAATATGCCCACTTTTTTTTGGCCTATAAGGTGATATTTTTTGGGGGGGATTTATTTGTATACTGCTAAAATACTAAAACTTTTATTTTTTAAACCAATTTCTGTTACCTTTTTTAAAAATAAAAACACAAAATAACTTTGGTCTTTATCTTTTGTCTCAGTGATGACAAAGTAGTTCTCAACCCACTCCCCCCCCCCCCAAAAAAAAAAAAAAATTTAAAATAAGATCAAAACTTTTGGCTTTTTCAACATTCAGGTGAATAACATTTTATTCTTGCATGTTTTAACAATGAAATAATAAATGTAGAAATGCAAGCACATTAATGAGAATGATTGTTATTGTACTGTTTTATGTAGCAGTATGACTGCGCAACTCGAGAAAGAGTGTTCAGCATGTGAAGGTAAGCAACACCATTACAATACATAATAACTAGTGTGCTGTTTTGGTCAGTTATAACAATTATGCTTATCTAAGGCTAAGCAGGTTACATCTTTAAGAACGGTCCGCGAAATCTTATCTTTATTTTTGCTAGTCGGCAGATGTGAAAAGGTTGAAGACCACTGCTATAAATAATACGATGACTTTCAAACGTAATATTTGATATAAAACTTAAGTAGAAATTTACAAAATATTCCTTACAAATCTTAGATTGTTTACATAATTGATCCTTTAATGTACATTTATCAAAAGATAAATATAAAATGTTACCAACTGATTAATTGAAGAAAAATGAACTTTAATAAAAGAATTTAAAATATTTGTAACATTTTATAGATATCTAGGATTCAATTTTTTTACTCAATGCCAATTTAATAAAAGAAACACAATATATATTTCTACAAATATAAATAAACTATTATAAAAGGTTAGTTTTAATCATGAAATATAAATTAATGAAATATAAATTAGATAAAATATTATAATATTGATTATAAATATACTACCATCTATTATGAGATGGGTGTCAGTTAATATACAAGATTGGGTTCAAACTCATACTAGTGCTGATGACATTAGCACTAGGTGAAGCAGAAATATGTACTATATTTCCAGCTTCACAAGCTCTGCAAAACTTTTGCTTCGTGGCTAACAATGGCATCATTCCCTTGAAGGTCTATAGCTGCAGTTATAACAGAAATGGTTATTCTCTATTTTCTTGTTTTTAGTTTCAACAACCCTTCCCAAGATTTCTACTAAACCTATTAGTTGTGAATAAAATGCAATATAAAAAGCCAAAAGATATATATAAAAAAAAGTTTTTTAGAAAGCATAAATGATTACAAGAAAAAGAGCTAAAATGGAGGCTCAAAATAATGAAATAGAAAATGTTCCGAGTGAGGATCAAATGGAGGAGGGTAAGAATAATGAAATAAAAAATGTTTCCAGTGGGTAACAGCAAAATAAAACTGAAAAGAAATCATAACAAACAAGAAAATAATGATATCTTAGCATTGATAACTAGAATGTTTGAAAAACAGACTGAAGAAAATTTAAAAATGGCAGAAGAGCTTAAAAATCAGAGTAAAGAAATGACTGAAGAGCTGAAAAATCAGAATAATGAAATGAACAGAAAATTAGAATGGCAAGCTGATAAAATGAAAGAAGAAATTATAAGAGAGAAATAAAGGAAAATAAAATGCAAATCAAAAATCAAATCAAGACAGCATATCAAATAATATAAAAAAATAAAAGTAGAACATGAGGTAAATATAGCTAGTGCAAGAAGCAGTAGAGGAAACTAAAATAGAAATAAAAAAAATAACTGAAGACATAAAGTCAAAATTAGTAATTTAACAGAAAAAATAAATAAAATAAATATTAGAAAAAGATAGTGGTAGGCAAGCTGAGACATTAGGTAAAAGAAAGACCTAGTAAACTAAGTAATTATGGCCAGGTGAGTGTAAATGTGATCACACACATTTTAAATAACCCTGCAATCGCAAATCAGTTTTTAAAAATTCAGTTATTTTCTGGCCATATATATGTGAAGCTCTGACAGAACACTTGAATAGCTTGAAGAGGTATTTCACCTTAAATCAATTAGGTAAAAAGGCCATGATAGTGATTGCATGCAACATTTACAAGGGGGAGGATCCTCAAGCTTGGTGGGATTATTTATATAAGAAACCTGTCATTCTGCTGAATATAAAAAAAGCCGTGTTAGCTAGCTAATGGAGCAAGGATTGCCAAAAAAATATTCATCGTTGTGTTGCAAGATAAATGGTGCCCAGATGAACCATTCATGCCTTTCTTCAGAAGGCAGATGACAAAATTACACTCCTAAACAGCCAACCCACCATCCAAACAAATTATTCAGATAGTACATCATAACTTCCTACATAATGTCGAGCAAGCGCACATAGGTACAGAGAGGAAAACAGTTGAGCAAATGGCTAAGTATGCTGAGTGCTTTCGATAGTGCCAAACCAGCCTATAATGTGAAAGAGATTTAAACTCCAACCTAGAGAGCTTCCTATAAATGTGATAAGGTTTAGCCATATAGTAAATTCAGGGAGTGGAGCCCGTAAAAGATGGTTCTCTAATAGTCCCAAAAGAACAAAAATCTTTTGGAGGACCAGGAGTGAGTATGATAACTCATATGAGGCAGAATGAAAGACCAATCAGTGATTCACAATCCCTCAGTATGAGTGGCTATTCACTAAAAAGAAAGAATATTAAAGAACCGCCAGAAAAAAATAAATATAATCTGATAGATTCGCTTGCTGGACCTAATTAATAATGAGCAGGGATTGTGAATAAAGAAAAATGTTTAACAAAGTTGTAGTCTTAATAAATAAATAAATAAATAAGAAAAATAATGAAAATAAATTCTTAAAGAATTTAGTTATGAAAATGTCAAAACAAGTAAAAAAAGAAATGACAACCCCCTTGATTATGTTTACCTTTATTGTTGTGAGAAATCCAACTTGTAAGGCTGTGCTGTGAACACAGTGGTGTGTTCCAAAAACAAACTCATAAAAGTAAAATGTGTTGAAAAAGAAAAAAAAGTAAAATAGATTAAAAATAATGTGTTCAAAATAAAAGTTGAATAAATAAATATAAAATTAATAATGATAAAAAAAAATAATAATGAAAATAAATCATTATCAAATATCAATAAATGTTAAATTAAGATTGAGGTGTGTGTGTGAGTTTATGGGCCAAGATAAAATTTTTAATCAGATTTTAGGTTGAATTAAGCCTTTTCTTGTGGCAACGTTGTTTTACAGATGGGTATGAGCATAGATTAAACATTGATGATAATGCACCAGTAGAGAAAGCCCTGGCCCAGTAATAATAAATCTGGAAGAAAAATTCCTAATAACTTAATAATAAAATATTTTTGTAAGTCGAATGGACAGTAGAAATAATCCTGCCACATGCAGCTCAAAGTCCACATTTGTGATCTGTAGTGCACAGAATTAGCCCATGCTGTAGTCATGCCTTCTGCAAGAAATTAAAAAGTTGATTTAATTAGTACAAAATCGATATGTGTGATGAATTGCCTAATCCTTTATTGGATACCTCCATTTCATGACCATGCAGCAGCAGCAGCAGTAGCAGTAGCAGTAGTAGTAGTAGTAGTAGTAGTAGTAGTAGTAGTAGTAGTAGCAGCAGCAGCAGTAGTAGTAGTAGTAGTAATTGATTAAAAATTCAAAGTGGACAATACCTAAGTAAAGGGATTGATGCCTTTAGGGTGTAATGTAACGATGTGTATATATACATAGTATGTAAATATGTGTATATATATGAATTACATGATTTTATAAATAAAGTAAGGAAAAGAAAATTATATTTTAAGATTTAATAATTTGAAGAAAAAAAGTTAAAATAAAAAATACAAATATTGGACAATAGGTTAAAATATCAATTATAACTTATCTTTCTTTTTTTTTATATATATTTTAATATAATCCTTTCAAAAGTACTTTTAATTAAAAGTTTATAATTAATTGGAAACTAATTTTGTACTGCACTAATCAGTTTCTGGAGATTAAAATTCCACACTGATTAAATAAACAATAGTCAGTAAATTTTCTATGTAATTAAAAATCTAAGGTAATAAAAAAAATGTAACTAATTAAAAAAAAGATCAAATATATTGATAACATGGGTAACAAATCAAGCATTAGGTGAAGTTGTAGGGCATATATACTGAAATTGCCTATTGTTCAAGGTTAATATCCAGACATATAGAAAAACATCAGAAGAGAAAAAAGAAAGAACAGCAGCAAATGCAGAAAGCAAAGAAGCAAAAGAAGAACACAAGTTGGTTGACCAAAGAGCCTTTAAGCCAGCTAAAATGACTGAATCCAGCAGAATGAAACAATATTTATCCAGTCGTGTTGATAGGAAAATACATGGCTAGACAAAAGCTGAGTGTTTGTTCTTTTCCATTGCCCTCTCCTGAATATTATTAGCCAGATGCAGTGATATATATCTCTGACTTACCTTTACCAATCTTTATACCTGCCATGAACTGAATCTATAGAATAAAACCTAGCCATATTACACTAAACCAGGAGGAAGCATCCAACTAACAAGAGTAACCCATTATGAATCTGACAGAATCAGAAGACAGAGGTGATCACTCAGATACTATATAAAAATCCTAGATAAATATGTTTAGATGTCTAGATAAAACTTTTCAATTTTATTTCAAGAGTGAACTTTTAAAATTTATTTCTAGCTAGAACTGTTAAAATACAATTTCTATTAATTTTAAAATATATGTAAGTAAGCACTTGATTGTTTGAAAATAATATAGTTTAATAAGAGTTTATATTTGTGTTTTAAATGTTCAATATTTCTCATATGTTTTTTTTTTAATCTTTTAACAAATATGTATAAATTATTAGTGTGATTTGTGTTTCTCTCTCACTTTACCTATGATTAAATAGATAACCATATTTAGATTTTCTGTGTTGCTGAACTCATGTTATAAGAGTTAGACATGGGTCAAGTGCTTGAAATTTGTTAATGTCATCTCATGTGATCCAGTCAAATGGGTGGAGGCATCTGTAGGATTTAAACCCATTATAAATATCCCCATAAGATTGTCAATGCTTCTTGCAGTAGGGAAAAGTATCTCAATCTGGAAAAGTGACAATTGTTTTAATATTTTTATTAAATTTTGGTCTAACTGGGGGTATGATTAATTTGTAAATATTGATTGTATTTTACTCCTCTGCTTGAATAACGGGGTCTAAAAATAAAGTATTAAAGATTGGTGTGATATAATAAACTAAAATAATAAATAATAAATAAAGAGATTTAGAATAAATAGTATAAGAGGAAAAATCCCATTATAATATATATATATACACCAAACCTATAAATGCACCAAGTAAAAATCTCAAAAAACAAAAAAAAGAATTCATTAATGCTATTTTTTTTAATTATTTATTAATCCAGTGTAAAATTCTATAAATGTCAAAATGACATCAAAAATGAAAATAAAAGCGCAATCTTGAAACTCATACATCAGTCAGTAAAAGGTAAGACAATATAGAACAAATTCATTCTTTTTTTAAGAAGGAAAAGGAAGGAGAGTAAATTACATCTTTAAAAAATTACTTTTTAAATTTTTAAAATTAAATTATTATCTTACCTGCCCTCAATAGTAGAGCTCATAAGCCACTACCAATTACAACTTGAAAAAATCAGTTAAGAAACCCACTACCAATTTCCATAAAGCTTGCATTTTAATCCAAGTTATAAGCTAAAAAACAAATCATGCATGTCTAGGAAGCAAGAAATGTGGGGATGGAGCTGCTCATCATGCAAGCATGATTCCATATGCAATTATCATTTCAAATTAACACCATGATGACCATGATAGTAAAAAGATCTACAACATGCTTCAATCAAGCAAAGAAATTCTTTCAGCACAGGAAAGATAATTTATAAAAGAGTCTGAATCACCATCATGAAGGTCGAGATGGTGAATGAAGGTTATTTGATGAACTACCTTCCAGTTCATGTAAAGAAATTTTCCTAAAGGTAAAGATACTCAGATTTTTCATGATGTGAACTACAAGACATTGAACTATAGCTAGACTATGCTGGATTAATGTCTCAAATTATATTAAAAAATTTTAAATTCTTATTTCACTTGTCAAATTAGTTTCTTTCTTTGGAAACAGAGAATCAATCCATCCAACCATCAATTATTCTAGAGGCAAGGGAGCCATTAATTTTATTTTTTTACTTATCATTTAATAATACAATTTAGGTGCAGATGTTTGAATTTGCTTTCCAATTGATACATTAGTCTACTGACTTGAGAGGTGAGACTCTATTCTTATGCAATATTAAGCACTCACATTTTGATAGTTACAGTATTTTTTATGTTCAATGTTTGTGTTTAATTAACTTAATTATTAATTATTTGTTATTCTGAATGAATGACTAAACCCTTGGATGATTGGTCTGTCCTATCATAGATTTATATGACATCCGAATAGAAGGGGATTCTAAATATAAGAGAAACCTTCAACAAATTATAAAATATAGATAGATGAATTGGAAATTAATGAGCAACTGATATTAGAAAGGTTAGTTAGCAAAGTTAATTGTTAAAATGTAGATTTCTTTTTTATATTGTATTTAATGTAAAATTGAAATTATTAAATTAAAATAGTGAATGATCATCCTTTGTAGGGATCAAAGGTATGGGTTAGTAAATAGTTAATGAATGCAAACAAAGGATGATCATGCCTACACAATTTTTAAATTAAATTAATCAAAATGCATTCTTTTGTTATAAAACAATCATGAATAGAACCCATCATCAGAATTCATTTGTTAAATATTAAATTAAATTAGTTAACTATATTAAGTGGTAGTCATTTCTTTTGTTTATTTGTTTGTAATTTTAATACTAATAAAATGTTTGCATTGTATATATACATTGCATTGGGTGTCTTGTTTTGCCACTGGGAAGTCATAAAAAAATTGAAGGACTGACTCAAGAGGATTGGAACCAATCCTCATATATAAATATATAAAATTTCTACTATATGTTACCTTTGACAGAATAGGTCAATTGGTAGAGCATTTGCTTTAAATTCAATATTCCAAGAATCTAAAGGTGCGAGTTCAACTTCTAAGCAAATATTATCACTGTGCATATAGGCCAGCAACACCTTAAGAAGAGTGGAGAATAATACTACTCAAAACATTGTGTAATTACTAATCTGTGTTATTTATTTGTGTGTTATTACTAACAAGTTGTTTGTATTTGGAATGTTTAAATAGAATTTAAAATTTTCTATACATTCAACATTCACTTATAGATGATGGAAATAGTCCAACATATCACATCTAATAATATATCATCATCACAAACCTTCAGACAAATTAGTTGTCTGTTGTATGATTTTTCCATTTTCTAATAATTCACACTATATGCATATTCAGTGCACACATCAGATATGGAATAAATATACCTTGAAATAGAGAATACATGTACATTCTTCCTGAGTTTGAACTCTGTGGCATAATGAGGATTGAGAAGAGGTGAAATAAGAAAAGTTATGTAAGTGTAAATTCTATTCCACTCAATCAGTAATTATCATAGAACCACTCCATAAAACCCAGGTAAATCATCTGATAACTGACTTGACTATCAGATTTAATGCCATACTTTGAAGACCCAATGGTGACTGCAGCTAGATACATCTCTCCTAGAGGAAAAGTTAATCCCATTACATATGCTGTCCAAATCTGTGCGGCTGTTAAATAAGAGCATGACAGCATATATTCCATCCTGTTACAATACATAATATTTAATTTATAAAAGTAGTATTTGAATATAAAATTAAGTATTTAGATTTAGAAATTCACATAGGTAATGATAACAAAATTATATTAAAACATTTTATTAAAAAAGCTAATTAAGAAAAATTATTCCTACAGATTCATAACAAATATAGATACAAGCAATGAAAGTCATTAAAAATTTTAAATATAAAAAAGATAAATATAATGCTGATTTACAAAAGAAAAATGGTTATAACTCTAAAAATATTAAACATATACTTTTAGTACCAAAAATATATATATTAAATAATAACATTTCTATGCAAATCGATTATGATGATGATAGTAATAATAGTTCAAATAAAAAATGAATCATATTTTATAATGCATTGATAAAAAACAAAAATTATATTGATAAACATATAAATATTGGATGGTCAAATAATGAAAGTTCAGAAAAATGAATACGTAATTATAAAATAAAATATATAAAAAGGAATTATATATAAAATTAATTGTGGCCATTGTAATATGATTTACTTTAGTTTTACAGGGAAGTATTAGATCTAAGAGCAAACAATATAATTAATAGGCAAGATGTTACCTCTGCTTTTTATATTCACTACTTAACATATGCACATAAAATAGATGCTACAAAAAATATTAAACTTTTAAATTACTTTAAAGATCTAAAAGGATGACAAATATATGAAACATATTATATTAAAGATAATTTAAATAATTGTATAAATATTTATAAACTTCAATACATTTAATTAATAACTAGTTAGCTAAAAATGAATGAAAAATTATATAATAAAAAAATAGTTAAGATTTTACTTCATTAACGCTTAAATAAATTAATATATATATATATGTGCTCTGCACACAGATAATGAAGCTATTAGTAAATTGTCAATGAAATTATTAAATTAAACACGAGTTTATACCAGCTAATTTTAAAATCGCATCATTTGATGTGGCAGAGCTATATGGCTCCATTGACCATAAACAATCTATTGAAATAGTCAACGATACATTAATTCCAAGAAACTCCCCATCTACACAAGCCAAATTCATCATCAATTTTTTAAAATGGCTTGATTTAAATATAATTGCTGTTTTCAGAGATAAGTGGTTTAGTATGAACAACAGATGGCCGATGGGCCTCTCACTGAGTGGTATAATGGCAAGTGTTGTACTTGACCATTATGAGAAGCTAATACTACCTGCACTCTTTATGTCAACCCCACATATGATATATACACACTACATTGATGACATATTTGTTGCTGCCCCAGAAGACATCATTACTAACCTTCACAATAGCGTCCAGAATAAAACCAAGCTTACTTTTACTACAACCTGGGAAAACCAAGACAAACAGGTCAAATACCTTGACATGGGTTGGCAAAAATATAGATAAGCTGGACTACCAAATGGTAGTCAAACCTTTGGAAGTAAGAGGCTTGACAAACCCTAATTCTTACGCACTGCACTCACACAAACTTGCAGCCCTCTCTTCATTCATGTTTAGGAACCATAACTTGTGCAAATATGAGGCAGATAAAAGAAAAAATCTCATCAATTATATAACTGATTTAAGGAAAATAGGACACACTTATTCATCCATCAACAGAAAAGTTAACAAATTTTTCTATAAAATAAACCACAATCACAAGAAAGAAAACAAACCAAGAATCTTAATCCCATACATTCACTCTACAGCTAAAAGCCTTATCAATCAACTATCATGTAACTTTGAAGTTACTTTCCGTTCACCTCCCAACACCAATAGACTAATAAATAATATCAAAGACAGGATCAAACCTGAACTCACCCCTCAAGTTGTGTACAAAATTACCTGCCCCCAAAGAAATTGTACGGCAACATATTATGGAGAGACCAAAACTAACATTGCCACCAGAGTAGCTCAACACCGATACCTTTACAATAAAACCAAAACAAAGTTTGAAGGTAATTCGATTTTTGTCGAACATGAGAAAAACACTGGACACACTTTTCTACCTACCACAGCCAGTGTCGTTTGCTCTGAAACAAACAACACCAAATGTAAAGTTAGGAAAGCTTACTTCCTTGTGGCTGACCCATCGGCAATCAACAGAAGAGAGGCCTGCTATTCCCTATCTCGTAAATGGTCCACGTAACATCTGCATATAAATTTGCATAATATTACAGTTATTAACAAAATAACTCTCCATGAATATGGGACTGTAGACTGTCCTGAAAGCACTTGGCGGTAAAATTTTAATAATTTCATTGACAATTTACTAATAGCTTCATCATCTGTGCACAGAGCACATATATATATTAATAATAAAGAAGTGTATATAAAGGTGTATAGAATATGTTTTTATTCATTCTGTATATTGTTATTTTATATAATCAATTCTTTCTTTATTGAATCTCTGTATCATAATTTTTTTGTTTTATTCATGTTTTATTTTGTTATTGTTGTTATTTTACTTATACTATAGAAGACTAAATAGTATTCTATTCTTAAAAAATTGGCTAATGTTTAAATAGATGCTGAACATTTGAAAAGATCACAAAACCATGTGCCAAAAAAGGCTTTTTGGGTATAATTATTAATATATTTTGTTATTTATTATAAATAGCATAATGTAATAAAATATCCAGAGATGTCCCAATTCTATCTAGCTAACAATATAGTATAATGTGAATATTATTCATCAACAACATATATGAACACACTAGAACTAATTTTAAATCAATCCAACATCATACTGTCATACATTTAATCCATCAGTAGGGTATGTAATTGACACTCTTGGAACAAAGGTATTAAATTGATAGATTTAATAAATATATACAAAAATAAGAATCAGACTTAAAATTTGTCAGCAAATTTATTGACATTTTTGCTGAATAAAATTCACTGTTCTTTTAGACTGAAAATTGCAAAAGTATCATCTTTTATTTTAAAAATTATTTGGAAAAGTAAGATTTCAATTAATCTTTAGTAATGTGATATAATCCTTATAATATTATAATATTCGTTTAATATTTTAATATGAAATAAACTGGCATATCAATTATGCATCTGATTTAAAACGAAATATAAAATAGTTAAAAAAATATCATGTAATGTTATAAAAATTTAGAAGCTTTTGATTTGTATTGTTTCTGCCTTAATACAATATTCAAATAAATACTCTCATGACGATATGTTCAGATAGTTTTCATAACTGCTATCTATACTTAACACAATTTTTTAATTAAAACATTATATAAAAAAAAAACGAAATAAAAAAAAAACCACATAAATAGTAATGTTTTGCATGCATACCAGATTTGATTTTGAAGAAAATAAACAATTTGAAAACATTCTTTGATTAGACTATTTTATATATATTGAAATATTTATATTTTTCTTCTCTAATAATATTTAATTGTAACTTCAGCAATTAGTAATTATCAGTTTGCTCTATGATTATAATCAATATAAATTGAAAGAATGAAGTAACAAGTTCCATTATATGATGCAAGTTTGTTTACTATATTACTTTTCATTAATGTAAGTTGTTAAAAAATAAGTGTGAATATAATATTATTGTTAGTAAATGTAGATAATTTTTATTCAATAAAGCCTTCTTTTAAGACTCATTCATCTTTGACCAACATCTATTATTTGTTTAATATTTAGTAATTTTGCACCAATAAATCTTTTTTAAATCCTTGAGCCTTATTTTATAGAGTAAATCTATATTTTTGCCAATAATTCATAATACTTTTTTATAATTTGATATACTGTAAATGTTTTAGTACTTTTTAAATTATTATGTTGCATTTCTTGGATATAATTAATTATCTGCTTTATTAAAATAATCTATTCAGTAATTTGTTTAAATGTAATATATATATACTTTATAAATAAACATTTAACCTTTATGTTATATGAGCATATAAAAAGAGATGATTAAATAATTACCTTTTGTTTTTTTATATTTTTTGAATGAAGAGATTTTATATTCTGGTAGGAATCACAAAATCTGCAGTATTTTTTCTCAATATTCAAATTTTTTAACAGTAGTGACTGTTTTGCTGGTTTTAATAATAAGCTTGTAGACTGCTCTGATAAAAATTTGCTTTGAAGATCATCTAGACCAACTTTTTGGACAATATTATTATTAGGTATATGGTTGGTAAATTCATAAATTTTATTATTCTTCATAAATGTTGACGACTCCATTTCTTTGAATTTTTTTTTATTTTGATTAGTTTTTGGATGAGATGATGAATAAAAACTTATTTCTTTCAGTGTTGTTATATTTTTATCTGTTAAATCGTTTTCCAAATTATGTGGATTGTTTTTATTTTCAAATAAATAATTTTTTTCATTTGATATTTCTCCGTCAGATTTATTTGAAATGAAAGTTGGCAAACTTTCAATTTCTAATTTTTGATGTAAAATCTTGGATAAGCTCTTTTTTTGCTCAACAGTTTTCACTTCTAATAAACTTGGACTGTTCTCAATTAATTCTTGTGAGAGGTCATTCAACCCACTTGAATCATTTAATTCTTGGACATGTATCAAATAACTGTTTTTATTATCATTAATTTTACTGTCAGAATCAATACTTATATTGTCATTCTTTTGATTTAAATTATTTTTATTTAGAGGAGGGGATAATAACTGTGAATTTTGATTACATTCTGAATAAAGGTATTCATCAGGTATAGATGTTAAAATATCATCCAGAATATTTAATTCCATTTTAATGTGTTCTTTATCTTAAAAAGAAAAAAAATCACGGTAAATAATAGAAGCAAATTATATTTCTATGATTAAAATGCAATAATGTTATAAAAAGATAGAAAGAATAAATAAAAATATAAATTATTTTAAGAATAAATTTCTGATAGATTAAATTTAATACTAACTCAGAATTAGAGTATGTAAAAAAAAAAAGAAATTATGCTTTATCTAACATAAACATTAATTAACCATACAATTTAAACAGATAGAAAGTAAAATAAACACAACAGACTATAAAAGTAATAATTAAAATTCTTATAAATAAATATATATAAACTAATATTAGGCTTCAGATTTGTAATTTTTAAATAGAAATGAAAATTTATGAAATATGACTTTTCATATATAACTATGACAAGCTCAATAAAGATTATTAGTACTGCACATAGAAATTAAATAAATGTTATAATAATTGATATTTGAATGGGGTAAAAATTTATTATTACATTCACATACAATACAATAATTCTTTTGTTTAGTGAAAATAAATTTTTAAGTATGAACTGGATTAAAGAAAATACTTATTTCAATTATGAAGAAAAGACTATTATTTAACAATGATAATACTTTACAAAATTCTGTGTTAAATTCTGAGAAGTAAAAAAAAACCAAACATGCATAATTATCTGCTGGTTAATTTATAGTCATATGATTCAAAAAGCTGCCAATGGCAAATGGTGAGTTACTTAATGATAATATAAATTACTCTGCAATTATACATTAGAGTACTCATAATATAATTTCTACATGGTGAGCTCATTAATGATAGAAAAATCAGCCTTGAAAAATAATGCATACATATCAGTAAATTACTATTTAGATCACTATAAAAATAATCTTCATGAAATGTTTGAATTAGATGAAATCATAAAAAAAGATATTATGACAATCTCCCTCCACCCCTCACCCTAAAAAAAAAAAGCAAAAAATAAAAACATCTTTGTTAAAATTCTTAATAATAATAAAAAATAGTTCTATCATACTTATATGCATTCCTCACTAAAACAAATAACAATATCACTCAAGATAAAAAAATAAAAATGATAAGGATGATTGCAACAATTATTGGGATATAGTTAATTGTCTACTATGAGACTTTTCCACAAAATACTTTAAAACACAGAAAATTGCTGATAAGAAACATCTTAAAAGAATGTGGATTCTAAAATAGCTCAATCACTGATATGATGTTTATATTTAAACCACTCCAAATATATTTGAAATAAAAAAATGTCATATCTATTTCATGATCATTGATGTGGTCTTACACAATAGAGTTGGGTACCAGAAGTTGTGGGGCAGAATAGAGTAGCTTTGAAATGCTTTAAATGGCATTAAAATATATTTTCATATAATATATATTTAAAATTATAATATTGTAATAGATTAGTTTTATTATTAATATTTAAAGAATTTATGAGTAAAAAAATATTTTATAATGTAATCTAGTTTTTATTATAATAACTAAAAAATTTAAAACTAGAAAAAACAAAATATATTTAAAAATATAACTGAAAGAACATACGTTGGAATGACTGATTAAATGATACATTATTTCAATTAAACATAATAAAATTAAGCAGTCTAATTAAGAAAAAAAACGTAATTAAATAGATAGACTATCTCTATCAATAGATGGGATGCCTGCTTTAACATCTCCAAATGCAGGGCTATCTAAATAATTTGCATATATTTTGCATATTGCCATTATCTCTGTGTTCTGCACTGCTCAGTATTGCTATGAATATGAGGCAACCCGCATTGAAAGCGCTAAGCTTTTAATTTTATGTATTATAATATTAAAAGAGAAGTTTAAAATTCTTAATAATTTAAAAATAGATCTTTAAAAAACGATAATTAAATCATTTACATTTTGGTTTAAAAAGAAGATTAAGATTGTGTGGCATATCTATATTAATATATAAATGTGTAAGTTTGTTTAACTTAACACATATTGCACCAATCTAGATGAATCTTGAATAATTTTCCTTCTTTTTTTGCATAGAATTTCATAATCTGTAAATTTTTGCTTTATGGTAAAACTTTGATATAAATATATAAATGTGAAAGTTTTTTTTTTGTTACTTTATAACCTAGCAAATATTGCACCCATCTTGGTGAATCCTGCACAATTTTCTTTCCTTGTTTGTGGAGAATTTTATAGACTGTAAATTTTTTCTTTATGGTACTTAATTATTTTAAAACATTGGTAAATTGCAATATAAAAATGCATCAATGACATCATAAAAATGCAAAAAGTGAAAAGCTCTAATTAAAAGATTAAAATTGGAAAATGCTGTGGCTTTTATATTGAAATATATAATACAGAAATGAAAAGAATTATGGTTTTTGGTAATCCAAGATAAAATTTTATTGCATAAATATATTTTAAAATAATTAAATTTCATTTGGAATATATATTTAATTTCTCATTTGCATATACCAACATGCTAAAATTTTATAGCCATTTCAAATATTAGCATGCAAGAAATATAAAATAATTTACTTTCAAATTATTATTTATTGTAATTAATAAACCTTATATTTTTGTGAAACTACTGTTGATAATTATTTCATGTAAATATTGCATACATATATTTTAATTATCAAAGTTTCTAATACCATGAAAATACAGTTAGAGAAATAGAATTTAGATATTGTGCCCTTTTCTATAGGTCAGTGATGGTTATAAATGGTCAATTACTAAAAAATTTTAAAATTAATATTATGTAGTATTTAAAATTATAGATGATATTAAGCAGTAAATTTTTTTAATATGATATATTTAATAATAAATCTTGTGATGGTGAGAATTGTATCTAATTCTATATTTTTCTAAATTGTTTTTCAAAATTTTATATAATTATTTTATATAATATAAGTAGCAAATTTATTCAGACAGATAAAAATAGACTAAACACCGGAAATGATTATGTGACTGTCTGGAATATTCTATGTATAAGTACTGGTTTAAATTAATACTAATAATTAAAATATTTAAATAGTATATTATAGAATTGGATGGAATTGTCACACATCATAATAAAAATAAGGAGTATACACCTTTATTAATTATTGTTTCAAAATTATTTTAAAGACAGTTAAATTGTAATAGATAATAATTGATTTAAAAATAATAATAAGTTAACATTTAAGTCTATTACGTCATGATTTTAAAACTTTAGAAATTGTTTATCAATCCAAGTAGGAATTGACCAATAAAAAAATAGATCTTGGCAGACAACAAAAAATCGCGCCAACTAATTGTATAAACTGGGAGAACAAAAATGTGTTGACTCCAGAGCAGAGGTAAAATTTTAAGCTCTCTAAAATTTCTTTTCTTTCTTCAATTTATTAGTCAATTTTATTATAATTTTAATAATATCTTTGAAAGAAACCAACTGACAATTTAAAAATCATCCGAAAAGAATCTTAGAATAAAATTTAAAAAAAAAAAGTTTTTCATAGTAATGTCTCACTAACTTTACAGTAACCTGCCAGTGGATTCTATCGAAATATAATCGGAGTTTTCAATAGAAAATGGATAGATTCTTAAAACCAAGTTGTAAATTTTATAATGTTCCAAATATGTTAATATTATTCGTTGATATAGTTTATATAGCGTATCACTATGAAAGCTGCTTTCATGCGTATAAAATCAATGAAAGGACATTGTGCGCAAAGTTAATGAAGATAATGGAAAATAAAAATAAGTATTATTCGTATAAGAATAAATGGACAAAAGGAATTTTAATATTGAAATAGTTTGAATTGCTTTCTTTAAGATGACTGGAGAAAATACTCTAGAAAATAGTTAAAGATCGGAAGTAGTGTCTATAAAATAATAATGAATGAAAATGAAGTTTATATTTTACAGAAGAGAAATATAAAATATTGGATCCATGGAAAACGCAATTGGTACCGTAATTATTAAATAATTGTAGTTTAACTAGAAATAAAGATGCATCAACGCGCCGAGGTAATATTCGCCAGAACATTAAAAAGCTTCGTGGGATAACTAAATAAAATGTTTTCTAATAATTTTGAATTAAACACTAAAACTAAAGATCGTCTAAACAGTTTATTAAATGAACTAATTTATTTAAAACTTTAATAAGCAGAAAGGAGAACATTCGGACAAAAGAAGAAATAATAAATATTATGGGACTAACCAAGATTTACCGTCAGAAAAATATGTGATTATGGTTTGAATTATTTTCTTTACTAATCTAAGTTAAACATTAAGTTTTAGATAGCGATAGGGAAAACAAAATACATTAATTCGTGATATAACATTATATGAAATAATATGTTTTGATTTTGAATTTTAAAATAAAATTGTATGTATGTGGAAATTTGTATATTTGCGATGCTCGAAGAGAAAGAAGCCTACTACGAACTCTGATAGGAAGATAAAGATTGTTTTTGGTAACATTTATAATTATTAATGATATATAATGTATGTTTTATTTATTTAGATCAGCTGAGAATCGAATGAATGTAGCGCAAAAGTTTTATTGTTATTATTGTTGTAAAACGCATTTTTGAAAACAACACTCTAAAACACTTTGAGATGTGATTAGATTTTTAAAAAATATGCATACGATAATCATTTTATGTGTTATTAATATAGTTCAATATAACCGATGGTTATGTGATATTTTCTGTTAATTTTCCGATTGGGATATTTAAATGTTATTTTAACAAAACGTAGATGTTGAACCTACAGTGTAATAAAGCAAGACAAATTGTTCTTATGGAATAGGGAAATGTTTTTATATTAGCGAATTTTGTTTATTGTTTTAAAAAGTAGTTAGTATTTTATCGATGTTGGATACAGTAAAAATCTCGAGAGATAGTTTGGGTAGTGACTTGGTAGTACGTGGTGATTCGGAAACCAAGAGGATGTATTAAAAACTAGGATGCTACAGGGAATGAAATAATAAGTAGTTTTAGATGTTAATCAGCGTAGTTAACAAAGCCCTACGACTGGTACACATGTTGTCTTGGACAGTGGTATTTTATATATTTCTTGTGAGTCGTACTAGATGTTTGGTAAAGCTGAGTAAATAGCTGCCACATCATGCTTATCGCCAAGGTTATTAGACAATGAATGTCGGACCTATTCACACTGTTCCATACATTTTTTGAAGTATATTGCGGATAAGTTATCTATCTATCTTCCCGATATCCTATACATCTTTCGCTATCTTTATCTGTATTTCTTGCAACTACATCGTTATATGATAAGTCTATTAAAAGGGAAACAATAGATATTTTAGAATGTATGTCATGCTATTATTTGGAATAAGAATAGTTAAGTATTAACGAAGAGTAGATTATGATTATTGAAAGAAAGATGCAAATATCCTAAGAAGGGAAGGAGTTAGAGAATTATTTAATTCTTTTTTAAGAAATGAACTATAATTTTATAAAAGTATATCCAAATAGAAATATACAAAAATATTAAATATAATTTCACGTTTTCTTATTGTTAATTATATTTTAAAAAATATAAGTATTGCATATTTAAAAAATACAATAACATTCGATAATTATAGTATATGTGAAACTGTAACAGGTGATAATTAAACCCGTGTTATAGTATTATACATGAGTATGGCTTATGGAATAAACGTATTATAGTTTACGAGCATTGGAGAACAAACGTTAAAAGTAATAATAATATTTGAATAATATGCGGAGTGACTTATATAAAGTTACAAGAAAATGTAATTTTCTTTTAAAAACCATATTGATTGTAAAATTATGATGTTATAAATGATGTTTATCCACATAGATAATTTATAATACAGTAACTTTAATATTAAAAGGTAAAGAATGGTGTTACCCATAAAATAGTTAAAATAAGTGATATGATAAACCTAATGAGAAATAAATAAATAACTTTTAAAAGGCATAATAAGTTTAATTAACGATAAAAGAAATATAAATGTGTATAATTCAGTTATTGTAGTGTAAAGAAAAATGAGGATATCCCTTGTAAATAGATGTAAATAGATTTGTTTGTTTTATTTATTTTTTATTGATGTTAATAAAATTTTAAAATTTGTTTATTAAAACTTGTGTCTGAGTTTTGTTTTCTCTACATCATTGCCTGAATTCACAGAGTATGTTCACAACAATTAAACTAAGTATATGATTGTTTGCACAAAAGATAAATAGAGAAGTATGTTTAATCTTAAATATTTATTGATGTTCTTGTAATTAAATAATTATAAATTGCATTGCGTTACTGGTCATCAATCCATTATCATAAGATTTTGCTAAATTATATGCTATTAGTTGCCACTTGCTTTATTTATCAGATTATCTAAACACTGCCACTTATTAATTTATTTTATTACTTAAAGATAAAAAAAGGGGATATTAGATTATTAACTAATTTATTACGGTTATAAATTTGCGATGAAAGAAAAGCTGTACTAGTTGGATTAGGCAATAAAGATTGTGATTATTATTGTTTTATTATTAATCTAATTTCAGAGTAGTAGATTATGACATAAAATCCCTTATCATATTTTGCTACCATATGTTATTAACATACGAATAAATTTAAGAACCTGAGATTATTTCATTTGAGCTAGATGATTACTATTATTGTTATTAGAGATAAAAGATTAATACTTTAATTGTTAAATGAGTCTTAGTGATTAGAAGTTGCGGAAGTCATAAGAATACTATGTAGTTATTATATGTAATAGTAGTATAAGGGGGGATAGTGTTCTTATGCCATTGAGGTGGTATCCTGTGGGATATTGTCTCAATGTAATCTACCTTGTCACCCGTATTTCCACTTCTAGTCTCATGAATTCCTGAATATTTATTTGAGTTAGTTTAAAACAGAACCTAAGTTAATTTTAAGAAACTTGAGCTAGTAAAGCATTTAATTGAATATTTCATTAATTATTAGAGCTAGAACCCGGTCAGGTGATTTTCACTATATAAGTGGAGATGCGGGAACGGGGCGGTTAGATTGGCCTGATGTGTTAGAAAAGGGCAGATTGTGGCCCTCAATGTGATTGGCCAGAGGTGTAGTGGAGCTGCACGCGAGGACAAGGGTTAGAATATGTAAATATGTTGTTGCTTGAATATTAACATACATACTACAGAAATGGAATTATAATTTTTAGTAATCCAAAAATTTTTTTTTATTACATATAAAATAATTAAATTTCATTTAGATCACTTATTTAATTTCTTACTAACATATATGATGTAAAATTTCATAACTATTTTAAAAATTATCATATGAAAATATAAAATAATTTATTTTAAAATTATTAATTATTGTACTTAATAAAAGGGTACAGTTACCAACAGAAAATATTATTTGGTATTTGATATATTAAAAATTGAAAATGGAATACATGAATATATTTTAATTGTCACATTTTCTACTAATGCAAAGATAGTTAGAACACAATAAGAGGGCAAAATGGATTAAAAGATAATTTGAGGTGACAGCAGAAAAATGAAGAGAATTAGCAGGGAAATATATATATTTGGTACACAAAATATTAAAAATGCAATCTAGATAATAATAAATTATTAAAAAATTTCTAATATTCAGAATATATCCTCTTTTTATATTGTGAGTGTTCAAATTGATGATCCAGGTATATATATAAAAAAAAAAAAAATAAGAAGAAACCTATGAAGTAAAAATAATATATAAAAAAAAAAAAAATGGATTTGCATAAACATCGGAACATGAACCCAATGGATCACTTCACCTCATAATGGGAATAGTCAAAGTGCACTCACATCTTCAGGAGAGAAGAGAAAGGAAGAAAAAAGAAAAAAAAATTGAAAAGGAAACTTTTTAATGAAGTATTGCAGGGTTTACGATTATCATTTCTGACGGAGAAACTTTTCTATACACTATGATTGAGGTCGATCGATAGACCAGTAAACAGTGAACGAACTGATTTATAAAAATATGGTATGATTTTTTTTTATATAAAATGTACGTGTGTTATATATATTTTTATGTAGTAAAAATATGATGATTTTTTTTTATTGTCTAAAAGTAGTATAAGTTATTAGATGAAAATGATCGGAGAGGCTCAAAATATTCTTTATTTCATATTCATTTATCCGTAATTATTTTGATAAACAAATAGATTTTGATATCCTCCTATTTCACATTTTGGTATAGGTTATATGTATATTTTATTTTAGTAAAATATCTAGGGGCCTTTCCCGTCATTTATTCATTTATTTTTTTTTGTTTGTGTCGTTATTGTTATTGCAACACGTATATAGAGAAACACATAGCAATATGATCATTTTATTTAATTAACCCATCTAAAATATAAAGTCATTTCGGATGTATTCTATCATGAATATTGTCAATTTTTTTTTATAATCTAATAAATTGAGTTAATTTGAATATCAAGACTAGTTTAATTATTTTGTCTTATTTGGATTGCGTAAGACGGCGTAGCTATTTAAGTAGCGGAATTCAGGCTCAGCTTGGTAAGCAAATTGGAATATAAGATAAGGTATGTTTAGCTTACTAGTAAATTTATTTTGTTTCTATATAATTTTCATATTTATATTTGCATGCGAATATTATACATACATATTATCATTTATCTTAGTTAATAGTACAAAGTCAATCATTTCATGTTTGTCTGATTCCGTTATAAAGATCTAAATTATACTTTATCGTTTAGTTTGGAATAATTCGTCTTGGATATTTTCTTAGACTCTTATAACATGAAGAGAATAGATTTCATTGACCGATAATATTCAATTGAATATTATTTCAATCTATGTAAATATCAAATATAATCATATGTTTTAATTGTTATCAGTCAATTTTACTCAATTGTTTAAAATTTTCAAACAAGGTGTATTAAGGCTCACAGTTTAATAAACATCCAATAGAAGCTCTATATGTCTTTTATATAATGTGATTGGACATGATAAAGTTAGAAATGAGCTAATAGAGTGTTTATCTGTCTATTTAGCGTTTGCTAAAATAGATATATGCATATTTGGGTTCAGGCATTATTTTGTTTTGTTGTTTAAATAATGTCTGTTTGCAAACAAATGTTGTGTAAAGTGCTATTACAGGTACTTAGAAGCTTATCCATTAATTCATAAAAGCAGCATCTTTAAATAATAAAGTAGAGTTAAATTACTGTAATAAGTAACAGGCTAATAAAATATATATGTGTTGGAGTCTGTGTTAGTTATTAATGGGATTTGGTTTTGATTAGATTGCCAATCAAGTAATTAGCCTAATCCTATATTATTGTTTAGGGCAATAGTAGTTGGTTTCACTGCTCTATACAATTTATATTGTAATTGTGACGGATTTGTTGATGTCTGGAGCAGATGGTCGCATTATCTCTTCATTTTACATATAGCTTAGGTAAATGAAACTTTAAAAGAGATTATTTGTGCTTTGTGATGGTTTATTATATAATGGTGACCCGATTGAGCTAGACCAGATTAATTTATATTGGATTTTTAGATTTTTTATCAGATCAGATTGATCATCCTAACCATCACCTTCATCCATCAATTCAGTCAGTTACAAATTGGCACCAACGTTTTGGGCCTTTCTTTCTTCAATTGAAAGGGAATACAGCATTCGACAATTCCGACGGTTACAATATATATATAAATTTGAAGTATATTTTAATTATCAATTACATTACATTCTTTTATATTTTTATGACTACTCTACTAATGTGAAAAAAACCATGGGTACAGTTAATTAATATATAAATGTGAAAGTTTGTGTTTTGTGAATTCTGCATGATTTTCTTTCTTTTGTATAGAATTTGATTAGCATATAATTTTTTTCTTTAATTGATTTTAAAAAAATTGTAATTTGCAATATAAAATGCATGAAAAATCCATTATTGTAACTGTTTTGAATGATGTCATAAAAATCTAAAGAGAACGCAGCTTTGACTAAAAGATTATAGTGTTGGAGAATGAAAAATATAGTTTTTTGGTAAAGCATGTAATTTGATTTTGTAAATATATTTAAAATTAATTAAATTGCATTTGTATCATGTATTTAATTTCTAATTTGGATAATGACCTGATAATTTAAATAAATTGTATTGTAATGAATTTTATAATATTTTAGAATTTTAGTTTAAATATATATTTAACATGTGATAATTTAAAACAGGTATAGCAAGAAAAATTGTATGGAATTTGATAAACTTTTGTTATAAAATTGATAAACTTATTTAGAGATGTCAATTTAAATATATTTGACACATGAAAAAGGAAAATTTAAAATGCTGTAGATTTAGTAAAGAAATTACTACTGAATTTCATAAACTTTTACCATTATGTACATTCTCAGGTGATAAAGTAAGTTTTTTTAATAATTTGAGAAAGAAAACTTTAAAATAGTGTATTTTCCTAATTTTAAAGATATTAACCTCCATTAATTAGCTAAAATATTAAAATAAATATGATAATACAAAAACAGGCTAAATATAAGAAATAAAAAAGAGCATGATAGGAACATCCCATTATTTATTTTCTAAAAAATGCTCTCAATAAATCCTTTATTATTATCTAACTATTCTTTACATATACATATAGACTATGAATTTTTGCTTTGGTGCTTAGCCTAATTTAAACAATAAATAAATAAAAATAAATGGGAGCCATAACTTCACATTATTTATATTCAAAAATATATTAATTTATACTAATTTTTTAAAAAAGCTGACTTTTCTTAAGTGTTTTATAAATTACTTGAAAAAATTTTTAAACTTATCAAATACAATAAATTATTTATTTTTAAAAATAATGGCAGTGTGCATAAAAAATTAACAATCTTTTATTATATACTTTAAGCAATATAAATACAATATTTTAAAAAATCCCTGAAATATATTTTTATTATTCTTTATGTATACAATATATGCTAACATCTTACAATTTTTGTGGGAATAGCTAAAGTATGTTACTATACAACACATGCATTGATTATAAAAATTATAGCAGGGTACATAAAAATTAAAAAACCATTATTACATACTTTAAGCAATATAAAGATAGTATTTTAAAGAATTCCTGAAAAATATTTTTCTAAAGTTATCACTGTTCATTCCATACAGTTGTTCTAATGAACTATCATTTACTTCTAGAACATAATCACAATCTTTTGCTAATGTCCCTAGTACCATATCATAGTCCCAATATTTTTCATGATGTAGTTGCTTTCTATTCCCAATCTAAAATCACATCACCCATATAGTTATAGCAGGTGTGAAATAAGCATTTAGTTTTCCATTCAACTAATGCTACAAAACTTCTTCAGAGATCCTGGGAGACAGTTGATTTTCTAATTTCAATATATCTTTCCCTGTGAACCATCTATATCTACACTTGTTTTATCATCCTCAATTTTATTTATGAGCATATATCTTAAAATATGGTCCACAACTTTTCTACAATGCAGCACTATCCATATCAAATTCACACATGTTGCTGCTTAGTGACACCATCTTTCTTATTCTAATTAATCCACATGGCAATTTATATTATTGCACTATTCTGCTATAATCCTATTCCGACATTAACAATTGTTGACTTGTGCCATTCTACTATTTTTCCACACGGGTTTAGCATGAACCATCAAGTGCAGCATTTTGCTGCATCTTGAGAGTATTTAAATATAAGTGAGGCAGCATAGAGGAATTTAAAAAAAAATCTAAGTACAAGTTTACTGTAATAAAATAAATTTATTTAATATTAATAACAAATAAAAAACAGAATAGTAGAATAACCAAGGGAGATTTCAGTAGAAACCTCTATTGTTTATAAATAAGCTCTTATCATGTGAAATAAATACTATTGCAGTGTGTATTAATTGAAGAAAGTCCTTCACACTTCCATTCAAAAATAACTGCAATATACATATATACATTAGAAACAGAAATCCATTATAATTTTTCCATCATTATGTAGTCTGTCAACTTCCACTGTAATAGAGAAACCATACTCATGCTATTTCTTCACAGTTCATATGTAATTCTTTCATTATATACCTTAGCTTTTTCATAAGCACATATTAACTAGCTTTACAATACACATTGGTCTTTATTACACAAAATGGTTTATTCATAAATCCTAGTAGGGTTTTTTTTATATAAGAGTCCAATTTTGATTCATTGTTCTTCTATTGCATAATTTACATTTAAATGTATGATTGACATATGCTCATTTCTAGAGTAATTTAATACAATAAAGAGATAATTTATTCATGTTCTGACTGCACATATTTACATAGTAAAAATATAACCATTATTTATAATCATGTATGTATGTATATTATAGATGTACAGAAAGTTCAGAAATTAATTTTAGCTACTCCTTATTTTTATATATTTTAAAAAACATTGAAGGTAAAAAAAAAGAAAAAATTACAGATTGTCTTTTTTTTTCAGAAATATCTAAATATTTTAAATGAAATGATGTAATTATATATCAAGTTATATTTCTAAAATTTAAATAGATTAGCAAGTTAATTATAACAAAAATAATGTGTGTGTGTGTGTGTGCACAGTGTCATTTTATATATGATTATTTGAGAACTGTCCAAGAATTAAAAATAAAACAGCACTATAATTATTTTAATTTCAATTTAAGTGTGTAAAGTGTTTTTATTATAGATATGATCAAACATAGCATCGTATGAAAATTTAGATCCCTATATTAGTGAATATTCTTGATATATGCTTTTATGAATATGAACTTTATTCCAATTCTTTTTTATAGTTAAGTATAGTTTCTATATCTAAGTTATTAGGAATAAAAGTGATTAAGTAATAAGAATATTATTCATCAGGGATAGAAACTGAAAGCTGGCTACTTATATAACTTACAGGCTGACCCCACCTCTTTTAATTATTATTGTTTTAATGGAGATCTTTATGTAATATGTTTTTCTAGATTTATACTGAAGGTATACTAACTTTATTTTGAATATATATGTGATGATTGTGAATTTAAATGTGATTAAATAAATGGATATTTCTTGGAGTCACTAATATGTAAAATCATATATTAGATGCACCAAAAACATGGGCATTTGCTATCAGCAATCAATGCTTGATCATGTAATTATATCATTGCATTATAAACTGTCATGATATAACTAATATTGATAAAATATGATTAGGGAAAAGCTTTGACCATTTTAAAGATTTTTGAATGCTATAATTTGTTGCATTTTTTGTTTATCTATATGTGCTGATGAAACATAAATTAAACATATAATTTAGAAATAAGACTATTCAAGAAATATAATATTAATTATTAACAAAATTTAAAAAGAAAAGTTAGACACAAGAGATTAGTTATTTAAAGAATATAATTAGAAGTATATAATTTAAAAAAGATTTATAATAATTTTTGTTATGTTTAATGCTTTATTTTATGCTTTATATATGTTGAATAAAGATTTATTATGTTATTACTAATCTGTAAATAAATTATCGTATATTATTATTCATTTAAAAATTATGAGATTTTACTTTTTTATATATATAATTTGTTACCAATGTGCTCTGATATCCATATTTGATTTTACGTTTAGTTAAATTTTTAAAGATTGCTTCGACATCATGAAATAATACTAGGATAGCTAATTGATAAATGTAAGATCCTTTTGATGTGAAAAAGGGATTTAACTATATAATTTATAAATTCAACTTAATCTAAAATTTCTTATTAATTTTCAATAATAGTTTTTTTTTTCCAAACATTTAATATTATTTTTCTTTTCAGTTTATACTGTACACTGTATTTGGTTTTAAGAAAATGGAAGGGGGACATTAAGAAAAAAATACAGTCGATTGTAAATTTTCAAGATTTACATGAATTTTTTGTAATAGTACCTAATATTGATTTACTAATTCAATATATAATTTTAGATGATTTCTGTAATTCAATATATAATTTTAGATGATTTCTGTAATTGATGTTTGGTTGGAATTTTGATTCATTTTATTAAAATTTTTAAGCGGGGGGGGGGGTATAGTTTCTTGCAAGTGTTGTCAAAATCTTATGGAAACGATACTACAAACTACCAAATCAAATAATCCAAATCCAAATGAATTGGTGGCTTTGGGAAAAAACAACAAATTAAAAGAAGGTTAAAATGAAACTTATTTCTTATTTATTTGGATTCCCACTACCAAGTTGTTTTCTTTTTTTACTTCACCAAAATAAAAAAAAAAAAGGTCATTGCCACTTTGTATGGACCAACATAGATGGAAACATAAAATTGCTCTAAACTCCATCTTAGCTTTCTTTTCTCCATCATCATAGATAATCTGAAGTCCAAATAGAGAATGTATGAATATTTATTTTGACTTTTTTTTTAAAAAAGTAAAAAAATAAAATAATTTAAATGAACAACTTCAAGTTTTATATTTACATGTCTTTTTCAAATAAAAACATTTTAACATAATTTTTTTTCTTCATTTAATTTCTTTTTAAAAAAGTATTTATTGTAACATATACAAAAATGTTATATTTATATCTTGTATTTTCCCGATTTCTTTTTAAACTATTTATAAACTTATATTTGAAAACAACATAATTTACAAATGCCGTTTTTGTTAATAATTATTAATCAAAAAGTAATCAGCCTTTGACACACACTGTTTTTTAATCATGTTACTAACTCACGGATATTATTGTGATTACGCAGGACACTTTCAAACCCAAACACAAGATAGAGACTTGTAATAGACATAAAGTGATGAAAATTAAATTTTCATGCTCTCATTCCAAAAAGCTTTAGATTGGTCTAAATAATCACATTTAGATGTAAAGATAAGATGGCCATTCTTATTTTTTTAAGTCTTTATCTTGCGTTTGGGTTTGAGAATGTCCTGCATAGTCACTATAACATCGGTGAGTTAGGAACATATTTAAACAATGCAAGTCAAAGGCTAATTAACTTCGATATATAAAGTACAATGAATGTTACATTTTTTGATTAGTTATCCCATTATTAGTCTATAGCTTAGAAAATGATTAAACATAAAATTGAATGTAGGTAGCTGAGTATATCAGCACTAAAAATTGTCTGGCCACATTTCATGCAGGGATAACCTATGTGATCTTTGGTTTGGTCATTATTAACAGTAAAGTCATATGGAGGGTTAGCATAAATAATAAAAATATTATGAAGTAAAATGTGATAAAGCATATTAATACAAAATTAAGAACATCCCTAGATCTAAATTTTGTTTATGATCATAAACTCAACTTTGATAAGTGGACTAAGTACATCATTCATTTAATATTATTATGATTACCTCACAATATCAACATAAATATTAGCATCTTTAATGATACAGTCACATATTGTACATCATCAATGCGTCAATGACCATTACAATAAGAATAAAATATTCCAGTGTTTTAATAATATGTAACAATTTGAAAGTAAGTAAATGAAATGCACTCAAAGTCAAACATAAAATATTATTTCTTTTTATTTACAGAAAAAAGTATTGCCATTTTCTCTCTTTACCTCATTTTCTTATATAGAGATTTGTTTGAAATATTTTAGCCAGAAAACATGAATTTAAGTCAGTCACACTATTTATTTTAAAATAATTGTTAATTACTTTTTTTTTTCATGTGTCATAGCATCGGCCGGGAAGCAAACTCGTTAACCTGGGACAACTGCTTGTAAGGCTGCTGTGCTGACCACTCAGCCACCAACGCTTAACAATTATTAATTACTTTATATTAAGAATGACATATATGAGAATATGCTCAATTTAAATATTATCAATAATGATTCTCTATAAATAAAAAAATATTTACTTATTCTTTTACTAGTGAATATTTGATTTACTAAAAAACCAGTCATAGAAATATTCTCAAAGTGTTACATATTATTAACACATTGGATGCATATTACATTATATATTTTATTCCTTGAACTGGTGTATTGACAATGTTTAAATTAAAAAGAAATCTCACATATGTCAACTTTTAATATAAAGCAATTAAAAATAACCTTAAAATAAATAATATGACTTTTAAATTCATGCTTTTTAGCCAAAGAGTTTAAGACAAACCTCTTTATAAAAAAATGAAGTAAAGAGATAAGATGGTCAATCTTTTTTCTACAAATAAATAAAAATAGTGACTTATGCTTTGACTTGACAGTATTTCATTTACTTAATAAAACAGTCATATGAGAAATAATATCAGTAGTATACATATATGTGTGTGCATGTGTATTAAATGAAATCTTTCTTCAAATACTATTACTGTAAATAATTGAGGATTTCCTCTAGCAGTTATATTCAACAATTGTTTGCAATAAAAATGATCATCTCTAAGTGCATTCTAAGATATTATATAGAAAATTATCTTCAATAACTTCAGCTAGAAAAGCAAATCTTGGACCAATCATGATATTAAAAACTAATTTAAATCAATTTATAAAATAAATATATTTCTATATATTTTAAAACTCTGTAAATAAATATATAAATGATAAATAATATAATGAACAATAATTACAATGCCTAATATAAATAACAAATGAGACCTTTTTTCAAAGACTTATTACAAATAAGTAAGCTGCTGTGTAGTTTAAATGCTTGATCATTTTTTTGCATTAAACAATGACCACCCTTTATTGTATATGAAGGCAATATATTGTAATATTGTAGACAGTGGTCTAATTTGACCATGTCAAATGTTACAAGCTTCTTAAATTAAAATAAATTTAAAATGGGGAAATAGTAAGATTTCATTTTCCCATATTTTTTATAATATCAAGCATTAATTTATATAAAATTTTACATTTTGTAAATATCCATATAGTTCCAAATATTTTTAAATAATGATGTGAATATAATTTTAATGTGTTGTAAATATTTGTAAAAGAGAAAAAATAAATATATAATTTATTTAATTTTCTCTCTTGAGTAATTTTAATTATTTACTAGTTTTAATCTAAAAAAAGTATGTTAAAAAATATTTTTTCTTCTCTTTAATCAATTATTCAAAAGTTGTAAATTTAACTTTTACAAGTCATAAGAGAGATAAATAGGAAAAATTAAAAAAAGAAAATATTTTTAACGTGTTTGTAAAGAAATTTTGTTTTGATTAATCAATTTTTTTCTCTTTATCTCTTACCAAAATAAAATGGTAATTAAAAGATTATCTTATTTTTGGAATAAGAGAAAAACAATGACAGGGAATTTTTTTAATTGAAAAATAGAATAAAAATAACTAAACCTTTTTATAAAAATAGCCAAAATTGGTCAGTGTTTAATTTGGTCATGTAGAAGACCAAATATGATTTAATGTATACAGAATTGTTCCAAAAATAATATAACAGGCCATGGTAAATAAGTACACCTGAGGGTCTTATGAGGAACATTCAGTCTTGGATAAGCAATCGAACAAAATAATAGCAATTAGCCTTGACTCATCTATTGAAGGAAGCAATAGTAGTTAGTCTTGATTCAATTGTTGAAGAGTATAGGAGAAAAGGATTAGTTGGAAAAAAGGGAGAAAATGTTTTAGACTGATGTAAGACTCATTTCACTACTAGTTTAGAAAAATGTTGTCTAAAATAGATTTAAGGAAAGTCATGGAAATAAATTTTAGCTAAAAGCAGGATATCATCAATCTCACCATGTAACTTGTTCACTCAAAAAATGTAAAGAATACTCAGATGCAACAAGCCTGAGTTCCATTCAGGAGAATGACTGTCTCTGTTTCAATATACTAGCCTGACATGGAAATTAGTAGGTTAAAAAAGTACAAATTCATTCTGTGTAGATGCTTGAAAATATTCTGTTGCAAAAATAAAGAAATATGACTATACATGACCCTGAAAATATCAGTGGAGAAATTTATAATAAAAGCCAACATTAAAAAACACTGAAAATTACAACCATCAAGATTCAAATGAAAAATAAATCCACAGTAAAAGGGTACTTTAAGGTCCACATATTTACATTTATAGATAAATTTTAAATAATTGGTAAAAATTAATAATTTTATTAAGTTTCATTGAAACATGTTTTTTTCACTATATTATTTCCCTCTAAATTAATAAAAAGGAGTTTTAACTAAATTACAATTTCCTTATCTCTTCTTATTAAAAATTGTTTTCCAGCTTTAGTTGTTAAAAAGAAAATAACTTAAAATTTTTTTACAAAATGTATGAAAGTTGGAAATATTTTTTAAAATTTCCCTAATTAATTTAACAATTAGTTTATTAAATAATTGTTTAAAAAATTATAGTTATCTATTGTACCTCCAGCTATTAATTCTATGAATTGGCAATGTTTGTGACTTAATATTACAGTTTAGTGTTTTAGGGATTTTAAATTGCCTCAGTAAAACTATTTGGTAATAGCCTGAAACCTGGGCAAAGCCACGTGAAGCATTGATGCTAGACAAAATCGATGAAATATAACATTACCGGGCCGCGGCAACTTTTTTTTTATACATGTTTTTTTTTTAATATTGATTAACAAATAATTTTTATTTCATTTAGAACATGATTTCTTTATTATTAAACAAATTTTTATATTTATTTTTGTTTTTTTGAACCTGACATTTTTTCAACAAATTTTGCTAATTTAATTTTTTCTTTTTATGATTTTAAAACTTTGGATCGTTTCACGAAGTCAAAAAATTTGTTTTAATCCCACTGCCAAAAAAATTGAATACAATTATTTGCGAATTGTTTAGACTTAATTCTACCTTTCTTTTTTTTTTTGCTTGACTAAATGGTTTTTCTTATTATTAATTTTACTTTTTTTTAAACACAACTTGTTTTCACTTTGATTTATATTATGTTTGAATTAGCCTCTTCTTTTTGGCTACTACAAGAAACAGCTTTGGGGGGGGGGGGGATTTCATACTGTTATTATTAACAAAAAGTCAACAAAAATAGTAAATTATTTTAACAGCACTGAAAAAAGATAATCAACTTTGGGACTTGTTTGGAATTTTTTTCTTTTTGGTTGACCTAATTGTTTTTCTTAATATTAAATCAAAATTTACTTTTGTGTTTTTGGCAATTAAAAAATTGTTTTCAAACACCCACACCCACACTTGGAAATAGAATTGTTGTTAAAATAGGCAAAACTCACTATACGTATAAGAGATGGTGGTCATGTGATGTTTATTGGCTTAAAAAGAATTGTAACAAAAAGTCAAGAATTTACTTTTTTTTTTAAACAACTTTTTCTCACTTTTTACTTTGATTTCTATTTCATATGAATTACCTTTTTTTTGGCCTTCTACAATAAACTGCTTTTGGGGGTGGAGGATTTCCTAATTTGTTATTATTAACAAAAAGTCAACCAAAATAGTCATTTATTTTAACCCCGCTGCAAAAAAATTAATCCAAATACTTGTCAATTTCTAATGAAATGAAAAAAAAAAAAAGGACACAAACTTTGGACTTTTTAAAATTATTTATTATTTTATTGCTGTAATAAAAAGTGGACATTATGTGCCTGAAAAAAGGACACAATCTCACACACTTTCTGTACTTGGCAATTCTGAAGAAAAGTTTAAAAATTGCACGTTCATCTCAGACCTTTTAGTGATCTTGAATATTTTCCATGCTGAAATGTGACTTAGCGCATGAGCTTTGTCGAAGCGTGTTCGAACATACACTTTCAATTTTTTACATATTAACATTTTTTAGGGAAGGTGGGGACCATATGACAATTATTAATAATTAACAGCATTTTTTAAATCGAAATAACATTACTCTATTACGGAGATTTGAAAAAGTCGTACCGCCTTGAAATTTAAACATGCTCAAGCTATACGGTAATCAGCTATGAATACAACGAATATGCGTAAATAGCTTTGAAGCACAAAACAGGTCATAATATTTTTGTGCATGGTCATGTAAAGCAGCCTAGCTATGGGTTAATACAATATAAAATGTTGTATTAGCCTGTAAGACCGTGGCTGCTGAAACGGCATTTTTATGTGTTTTGACACATAAACAATGCCTCAAGTGGCCGTGCCCAGATTTCAGGTTATTACCAACTATTTAAATTAAAATAGATTAAGCATATATTTATCTTTCTCTTGTTCAGTCACAGTCCCTAGAATCCAAGCATTCTGAGCTAGTTTAGTTTAGAGCAATAATGGTTAAGGTATTTATATATGGGGTTTATGTTTGAACATCCAGATAGTTTTCTGGATGCTGCAGAGATATCAAGATTATAGTCTATTCACTACATTTTATTTTATTAAAAAAATTAGTTTATAGTTGGCCAATACTCTGATGGTACTATACTGCATGAGCATTAATGATGGTTAACACATCTGAAAAATCCAGCATTTTTTAATATTATATTTTAGTACATTAGTATGTGCACCTAAATAATTGTTTTTTTATCATGCCCTAGTTTAGCAGTGGCTAGATAGTTAGCCTGTTCTCTTTTAAATCCAGTTACAAGACATGACTGCTGATTATTATTCTTTAAGGCTGTTAATATTATTATGTAGTTTATAACTTAATATTGTTATAAGTAGTTATAGTTTTAGACTTTTTTTGATCTTATGCTCCTTAAATATTTATTCATTTTTACATTTATCCATTTTATGTGATCCTATTATATTTGTGATACTGGGAAATAATGTGTATTCCATCAATCCATTTAATCCCTACTTTCCATACCTCTTCAAATGGCACCCTAATTATGGGTCCAATGATGATAAAATTCTGGTGATCAGTATACAAAATGATCACATAATTTGAGGCCAAAAGAAAACATATAATACATCATGTGCATGATATAAAGCAAGAAAAATAAAAATTAATTAGATATGTAAGGTCAACTATTGATAGTCAGGTTCAAAAAAAGGCAGGTTAAGGATAATAATAGTAGTAATAGGAGGTAATTGTGAAAGGTTTTGTGGAGAGGAAGATGATGTGAGTCTTATTTTATATTATTTTACAAAGTTCATATTTGTACTTTTTGTTGGTAAAAGAAATTTAACACGTTTTTATGTTTAGAAGTGATCAAATATACACTTACATGCTGGCAAAAATTAAACTCAAAAAGATGGAGCAAGAATGTGATCAAGAAAAAGATTAGTAATCAACTGAAAGAACTCAGAGACTAAAAGAGATGATCTATTTCATTCCAGTTGTTATAAATGTTTAACAAAATGAAAAAAAAGTAATCTGCAAAGAGAAGAAATGATGCTAAAAAATATGGGTAATCAAAGAGCAGAGGAAAATAGAAAGAGATCAGAAGAAATGTTAAAGGCTAATCAATAAAGGACAGAAGAAATCAACAAAGAGAAGAGGATAGTAAAAGGAAAGCAGAAGAAAACAAAGAGTAAAGAGAATGCAGAAAAAAGAGAACAGAATAATAGAAAAGACAGAAGAAACTGAAATGCTGTTAAAGATATAGAAAAATTATAATCAAAAGATGTGGATTAAAATGAAGTGAATCTATCAAAAAGAGTAATAAACAATAAAATATAAGTGCAAAACAAGCAGAGCAATCAAAAGACATTAGATATAGTACAGAAAATGGAGCAGAAAACAGAAAAAAATTGTGATAGTATAGGAAGATAACAAGAAGCAGGACAAGAAAACAGTTGATGTTAAGAATCAAACATAAGATATAATTTGGGAGGAATATAAAAAGATGGATAAAAATAAATAATTGGAATTCACAACTAAAAAAGTAATAGAATATGTGCAGATTCAAGTATTAAGGATTAAACAGGAAACTGGAGATGGAAAAAGAAAATTAAAAAATTGTCTGATCCAGCAGGGAACTAACACAAAAATAAAAAAAATAAGGGATTCCACTCAAAAAAGCATGTAAAGAAATTATTACTCATCTGGAAATGATAGATATTAATCATAAAGAATTAAAAAATAAACACTCTATAAATTTAAAAGAGTGGAACTGGTAAATAACGTTCAATTATTGTTAAATTCCATTGAAAAAGGTGAAAGGAAATCAAACAATTGTTAAAGAAAATGCCAGGTTGAATCCAATATCTCAGAGTGTGGTACATAATTTAGTGAACCAATTCCTCAAGATAAGTTAAGGGCAAGGCTTATAAAGCCTTATTAAACATTTAAATAGCATAGAAAAATATTTTAAAATAAACATTCTAGAAGAAAGTAAATGATATCATACAGCCATTTACAGTATGCAACTCAGGCATAATGGGATTCCTTGTCCACCAAAGCTAGTACTTTTGAAAATTAGAGACATTATTGACCAGATATTTGGAAAAAATATCAGGATATAATGTACTAAATCTCACAGGAAAGACATAAACATGGAGAGACATATACCTCTTTCTTCAGATGGCAAGTTAGTGAGTGAGTCATAATTGTCAATCCTCTAACAGGAAAGACAGCTCATTCAGATCATACAAAGAAATTGCTTCTTAAAGTTGAACAAATATTGTTGGTACACATCACTAATCCATTGAGCAAGTGGAAGAACTACTTAATACAGTTGATCTACACAGCCATCATGCAAAATATCTCAATCATAAAGGGGATTACAGTCAACTATGAAAATTTCATACTAAAACTAAAGAACAGCTATATGTTGGTATTTAAAGAAAAATATAACAGTAGGCCAAAAAAGGAATGGAAACAATAAATATCAAAAAATTCAGAAGTCAAAAAGTAAGTATTTAGAAGGATAGATAGTAAAACAGAAATAAAAGGGAATATAATAAAGGAGAGGAGACAGCAGGTTTTGTCAGAGTCAAACTGTAGTTATGCCTCATCTGAAAGATTTAAAAGGAAAGAAACCTTGATAGATAATTCCTCATATCAAGGTTCACATTTCTAATAGAGAAACAAAAGGTAAAAAAATAACACAGATTACAAAATTAATCTGTGCATGGATTGAGTTCCAGGGTATACCACGCAAACTATGTCCAAACATCAAATTTATTTATTGAAGGCATTGAGAGTGAGACTCTGATGGATTCTGGCAGTCAGATCTCTAATGTCAGAGGAAATATAAATGAATTCTATTCCAAAACTCACACATGCAGATACTGCAAAAGCAAAACTCACAAATATAGATACTGCAAAAGCAATTGAGATATTGGCTAACAATCAAAAAGCAAAGTTAGTTAATCAGAAAATATGGGCCCAATTAAAAATTATGACAAAATGTATAGATCATGTGTTCATCACAAGAGGACTCATTCATGATATTGTGCTGGGATCTCATTTTTGCATAAAATTACTTGTATTTTGGATTATGCAAGGAGTCAGATTATTTGTGATAATGAAGTTTTATAGTGTTTATATCACAGAACTTGTATAAATCAGATAAAATATGTTGCATAAATGCAACAAATCATCAGTCACTGATAATTAAAAAAATGGAGGAGCCATTCCTCGTAAAAAAGATCAAATACAATTAGTCTTAGCTGTAATTATTTTAATCCATATTTTTCTTAAATTCCTGGGATAACCAAAAGGTTTAAACATCAAATTAGAATGTCTCAAAGGCTACTCTATCAGTCTATATTTTATCCTATATCCCATCAAGATGAGATGGAGAAACAAACTGCACAAATGATGAAATGGAAGGTCTTTTCTAAATGCTCATCACCCTATAATAATCCTGTAGTAGTGATAAAAAGATGGGTCAATTAGGTTATGTCTGAATGCAAGATAATTAAACAAAATAGCTATCCAGACTAAAATATTCATCCTCCCATTAATGAGTTAATGACCAAGTTTAATGCGAGAGATTTTCTTCATATTTGACTTAACATCCAGCTATTGGCAGATTTATTACCACCGAGAACATTAGTAATATACAGCATTTCATTATAGGGGTATTCCTACCTAGTTTAAGAGAATGCCATTTGGTCTTATAAATAATGGAACTGGATTACTAAAGTGTTTTAATCAGGTTATTTCCCCTAAAATTAAACAAATTGTGACAATGTATATTGATTATGTTATTAAGGCATCAGTGAACCTACAAGAACACTGAAACATTTAGAAATGTTTTTTCAAGGATGTCAAAAAAAGGCAAACAAATTAATTTTAAAAAAAGCACAATGATAATTGAAGTTGTTTTTAGGACATCGTGAGAAATAGGGGTATAAAACTACAAAGTGCAGGACATACAGAATTTTTCCACACTAAACTAAAAAACAAATTTATTCATTCCTGAGACTTTAATTTTGTAGTAAATTTGCTAATAGAATGGTATCACTGGTATGACTTAAGAAAAGATGTCTCATGGTCATGGATACATGTACTGAATGAAGCATTCAAAAATATAAAAACTACTTCCTTGGACAATTAATATTGGCTTTTCCAATTTAAAAAAATCCTTTATCATTCAAACACATAATAACAAGTACAGATTATGAGTTACATTATCTCAAATCCAGTATAGCCAATTTGGAGTCCTCTATTTCATAAGCCATCTTTTGAAAGGCCTTTAAAGTCACAAAAAGAGAAGCTCTGGCTGTAGTATGGGTATTCCAAAATTTCAGCAAGAATCACTGTCCATTGAATTCAGAAGAGAGATATAAAATAAAGAACATTTTGAAAATAATGCAAAACTCTCCATACAGTAGTGCTACCCTGTGCCTTAAGATCTAGGTGCAGTGCTCTCAGATCCAAGGTTCCTCACTGATGAAGGCCACAAGCCAGAAACTAGTTTGGGGATATTGGATGAGTAGGAACTAGATAGGGATTTTATGCACAAGCCTTCTGGCATCCATTGATTACTCTTGTTGGCACAGGGTGGCATTACTGTATCGAGAGATTTGCATTGTTTAATAACAATTATGTGCCAGTATAAAAGGTGATCATGTGATCTTGAAAATACAAAATTCCAGTTGAAAAAGATGAATGAAGATTGGTGATCCCAAAAGCCAAGCAAAATCATTTGATAAAATATACTCTCTCTACACAGTACCCAAAAACCTGAGCAATGATAGGAAAAATGGTTTTATTGGTCTAATATGCTAACATTGTGATATCGGTTTAAAAAAACATAGTGACATATATTAATGTGTCAAGCCTAGGAAAAAAAATTATACTGGTCCACCCAATAATTCCTAAACAACCTAAAGAAATAATGGCTATAAATTATTATGGTCCCTTGCCTCCCTTTAAAAGTATGAAATATTTAGTTATCGTATATGATGCTCTCAAAAGTTATGCTGCATATTTTGTGCTACAAGCTACTTAAAAACATACTATTAAGATGTTAGAGACAACATTTTGTAATAGTATATAAAGCACAAAATACTCTAACCAACCTTAATACTCCCTTTTTATCTGCAGAATGGAATAATGAACAATAAATCAATACATAAGACATACATTAACATCAAGATAGAATATGCAGTCCAATCCATATGAATGTGTTATGCTGGAGTTGGGATGGCTGTCCATACTATAAATCCCAATTATTGAGAGTGGGTAAAAAATGTACAAGTTGTTAATTATATTGATTGGACAGTTAGTGAATCCATAGTATTTTCCTAATGTTTGCATTCAGGAATACATAGTTCAATTTTTTTCAAGTCTGCACTTCCTATAATTAAAGAAACAATAAACATGAAAATTGACAGGATCAAAGCCTATGGATAAAAATGAGAGGAAAAAGTACAAACATAGTTTTTAGATAAGTGATGAAATCTTAAAGTCTCTAAAGTAAGTAATGCTGAAAAAACATACAGAAAACTCCTTAATGGGTATGAACACCCTGTTAAAATTATTAAAAGCCAGGATAAAAATGTATTCTGGATGCAAGATATGGTATGAAGGAAACATATAAAGCTAGAATAATTAGCCCTCCTGTATTTGACTTTGTTCTTTCTTGCTATAAGCTTTCAACTTTTATCTGTAATGTCAGTTCACTGCATTTTATTTTGTTAGAGAAAATTTAGTTTATAGTTGGCCTGTATACTAATAGTACCATATGTCCAGAGCATTGGTGATGATCAATATTTCTCACGATCCCAGCATTCTTTTTATATTATGAGTTATTTTAGCATTTAAATGTGTGCATTCAAATAAATGTTTATATATCATGCCCTAGATTTGGCTGTAGTTAGATAATTAATCTGATTATAATGTACCTCTTTTAGAACTAGTCACAAGGCATGACTGTTGATTATTATTACTTTTTAATGCTGATGATATTATTATTAATTTGTAGTATATAAAGTAACATTATTATAACTACTTATAGTTTTATTCTTTGCTGATTTCATACTCCTTAGATATTTTTTTTAATATTTATTCATTTTATATCAATTAATTTATATTTCTGATAAATGGGTATGATTTCCCCATCTCCACATATTTAGCCCCTAACATTCAAACAATTACAATATAGAGGATTATATTAAATACCTTACATCTAGAAGACAGCTCAATTATTTACAAAAGGGATGGGCAACTGTAGATTAATTTCAATTTTTAAAAAAAAATAAGTTCCATCATTTTTTTAATAAATTGGAAAAAAAAAGTAATATCATTATTTCTTTTTATTACTACATGTTATAATGTAAACATAAATTCATAAAATAAATCATTATTTATAATAAAAACAAAAAAGGATTAATCTGATATAAAATCCAATGAGATATTTATTTATCATTGCTTCATTTTTGATAAATAATTTACATCCTGTTTGATTTTATTAGTAGTAGTGATGAGTAAGGTGTGCAACAAATTTTTATCAACTATACAAAATCTTTGCTTTAACTGTATGAGCATTATTTTTGGAAAAAATTATTCACATTTTACATATATTTCCAAATAATAATGTTATTTTCATTGCATTATCAATCAAGTTTGAAAATTCTTGAGAATCCAAATTTTTAAACAATTCAATATTGGATAATTGCAGAAATTTTATTTTCAAATTTGTTTTCTCTTGAATGTCAGATACGATGAAAGGATCTGAAAATAATTTTTTTGTTTTAAAAATTAGAGAATTTTTCTTGAAATTCATATTATATTTTTATTAAAATATATTAGAAAATTGATGAAATTATTATTTGCAAAAGTTTCAATTTTTTTTGAAAGACACAAACTTGCCATATAATTGGGTTATTAATTGATTCCATTTTTATAATTTTATGTGTAGATAATTCAGATGGGTAGTTATATTAGTCAATTCTAGTTCAGGTTTTCCTTTAAGTTCCATGAAGAGCTTCACCTCATCTTTTAATTCAAAAAAACTTTTTTACCATAGTTTTTTCCGGAAGCCATCAAATGTTCCAATGATATGTTAAATCCTCATATCAGCTTTAGCCAATATAGAAATTTTAAGAATTTTCAATGGTTAAGTGCTTATTTGGATTTAATTTCATTTATGCACTTAATCACAATGATTATTACAACTTTGTGTTAATAATTTTAGACCATAAATTTTATTGATGAATTATGCAATGGAAAATAAATTTTTCATTGAAATCATTTTCACCCATATCATTGTTGTGATGAGCTAAAATACTCTTGTTTTTTCCATCCATCAACTCAGCTCCATCAGAAGATATTAAGGAGAAATTATGATATTCAAGGTTGAACTTTAACATTATCATTTAATTTATTAAAGATGTGCTCATTGTCATTATTTTAAGTTAAATTAAGAGCTAGCATTTATTCAATAGTATTAAAAATTTGATTAATCCCTTTAATAAACATTGCCAATTTAGCAGTGTCTGTAAAATATTTAATTTCATCAAATGCTAACTAATACCAAGCAAAACAGGTAATTTTTTTGCACTAACTACTGTTCTATATTTTCTGACAATTATTCATTTTACCTTGTAATTGTTCTTTATGACATACTTATATTCTCAATTTGTATTTATGTTTAGGTAGATTAATTTTACAGCAGCTAGGATGCAATCTTTTATAAATTTCCTTTAAAAAATGTTTTTGAATTTTGTACTATTTGGGTTTTTTTTTTTTAAATAATGTAACTTGCTTTTACAAAATTTTCTGACTCATTTGTAATTTTTATAAAACATGTCTAGTTTTCTTCTTTAATATTTCTTTCCTCCCCAACAATTTTATTTAATAAGACTGTATTGATGAAATACTTTCCAAATATATCAGGCATATTGGTTTATTATTTCTCTCTATGAAAAAATATATATTTTCTTTTGAAATGTGTGACTATCTTTATCAATTTTTCTTATTTTAGTCAGTGTACCAACCCTAACAAAAAGAATTAAATGAAAAAAAAAAGCAAAATAAAATTCAAACTTACTTCTGCTAATGTAAAATATTTACCTGTAAAAATCACTATAAAAACAAACAAAATGCTCTAGTGTCATAAATTATATCGATAGTTAGATAGGCCACATAATATAATTTGTTGAAATCTTATGCCTCAGATAAAATGAACTACAATTATTATAAAGATTAAAGAGAAGAAAAGATGTGATTGAGAAAATATTTTATTTTGTGTAACTTTTAACTCAATATTTGCACTATGCATTGTTTAAATAAATATTTGATAAAGAGTGATTTTATATGCATATTTTATTTATCACACAAACACATTTTATCATTTGAACTTTTTATTGTAAAATTTAAAATGGATAAAAATAGCTCTGCTATGAAATTAAAATGTCAATCAATTTACATTAATCTGCTTTTAATATCTTGATTAATCTGACATTCATTCATTCCGGCTGATTGTGTCAAGATAAAATACTTTTTTATTATAAAAAAAAATGTCAAAAACTGCAACTAGAAGGCAACTCAAATATTTATAGTAATAGTATTTGATGGCATCTCATTCATCACACGCACACACACACACACATATATATATATATATATATTATAAAGCCATCATTGTATTCATTGATTCTGAAAAGATTTTCACTATTGTAAATAGGTAAACTTTATATATAGTTCTAGAGAGTACTGAATGCATTTAAGACTACATAGACTTATTTCTGTCCATGAAAATAATAGTCAATGTTGAATTTGATTGCAATACCTGATGTCTAATCCTAAGGAGTTATGACTCAAAAGTAATACAAAGATCATGACTTCAATCTAACATGATTTAATAGACAAATCATAAACATTAGAAATTTTAGGCAAGGAATTTCTCCTTGTTACTGAAGTGGCATTTGTGACTATTCCACAACCAGTGTTTATACTATGGCTATAATGAATGACTTTTTGCCACTGGTTAGGAAAAAATAATGCTTGCAGAAGAATAATTCTATTTTTTAAAATCATTTTAAATGGATACAGCAATAATATTTTACAAACTTTCAACTATTTTAATTGCTCATTCTCAATTATACTCAAGGAATTATTAAAACTTGATAAATTAACAGATCTTGTATGAAGTTAAGCTAAAGTTAATAATTAAAGCATGAAAAATGGTCTATTAGTTCTGGACAATATAATCAAAAACTTTATAAACAAAAATAGCAGAATAAAGTAGACAATATAGACATAGTCAAGTGTATCATAAACCCATTCATCATCACAACACCCTTCAGTACAAGATATGTCACAAAAATGGATGCTAACTGTGAGCAAAAAAAATGTATAATGTACAAATTAATACATTTGCAAAGCATTTTTTAAAACTTTTAGATTACATCTGTATGACCAAAAAAAAAGCTTCTCACAATAAATTTAGAAAATAAAAGTTGTAACTGCAACATAATTCCTAAGAGAATAAATATTATTAATAAATATTCATGCTATAACTGACTATAACAATCAAATTTTGGATATGTAAATAATGAAAGAGATTGATCTTTAAAACACTTAAAAGTTTAACTTCTAACATTTTCTCATTTGCTCTTGACCATTATAAAGATACCAAAGCCAATAATTGTTTAAAAAAAATTTTGTCAGTTATATTTTCATTTCTATCATATTCCTTTAAGATTTTAATTATAAACAGCCTTATAACTTAAACTTTTAACAATAAAACTATATATTCTTAAGATTATGTTACATTACAATTATTAATTTAATTTTCATTTCACAAACAATTAACATTATAAATTCTATTGAGAGAAATCTACAACTCATAATATGTATAGTTTCTATTAAATAGAACATAATGATCTTCAGTGCAATAATAAATAAAGGATTTAATACTCATTATAAAGTAACCCCAAATACCTTAAACGATTTTGAATTTATCAAAATTCAAAAGTAATTCTTTCATTTGAATGCAGAATTATTATTCATATTAAAATCGCTAATAGATTGCAAAAAAGAAAATAACAAAAGATATTACTAAACTAAACTATAAAATTCAATTCACTTTTCAAATGTAATCCCCAGCTTTTATAAACAATTTATAGTATTATATTTCTTAATCCACATTTTTATTTACAATCATTTTATTTCACTGACTTCACTTATATAAATAAATAAAGAAAATAATGTAATATTTACTTATTAATGTGAATTTAAAACAAAATTTGTTAAGCAAAATATAGAATAAGAAATTTTATAAATTATTAAATTTGATCCCTTGAAGGCATGTATTTATATGAATTGGATTTTGAAAATATATCAGTTATGTTCTAAAAATATAAAAATGCTTACACATAATGCAGAACATGAAAGTCCATTTTAGTTGATTACACAAATCCTACTCATTAATAAAATGAAAAATGAAAAAAGTAAACCATTGTTATATATACATATTGTAACTAGTTGATTTACATGCCAAATGCAGCAACATAGTTGTGTGTCCATATATATAAAGTAAAGTAGAAATAAATACAGACATACATTTTTATAGATATTTTCTACATTTCACTTGGAATAAAAATAATAGATAAAGGGTTAAATAACTCTAAATTAAAACAGAATTTTATTATAAATAAACATTTAAAAAGGTCTAAATAAATTAATATTGTAATTCTGATTTTGAATTTAAAAACAAGCATGATTTATTTTTGAAATAATGCTTGTATATATTTCTGTATCTATTTTTAGAAAACTTTAATAAAATGTCCAAATGTAGCTTTTTAATTAAAAATGATTTGAAAAGATTAAAATTGGTTTTAATCAAGATAAAGATTGGACACAAAACTCTGATTTCAGTTACTAATCATCTCAAGATTAAAAAGGATTAGACAGATTGAAAACAGTCTGCAATGTGTTTTTATCACCTCAGATGATTCTATAAAAGGACTGATAAAAATATCAGTTCAGTTTTTGACTTATAGTTTTTGTAAGAGCTAGCCAAAAGTCTGGTTTTAATATTTTAAGCAATGGCCAATAGGCCAGATGCAAAGATTGGATATTAATTTTTTTGGAAGACAGTTCTTGTCTTAGTATTTTTGTGAAGCTCATGGCTAATAGCTAGCTGTAGAGTTTGTCTAGTAAAATTTTTGAGCAAGTGGCAGCAATTGACCAAAGTAATTATATGCAGTTTGTTGGAAACTGTAGCAGAGAGTGGCCACAGTAAAGCTAGCTCCAGAGATAGCTGACAGAATTATACAGAAAACTAGCAAGGATATAAGAATACAAGAAAGCAGCCACTCTATAGTTCACTGGTGGAGTTTGAATTCATATGGAGGAAATGACCCATTTCTTTGTGTTGAAATTCATAGTCTTAAAAGTGTTCTGGAAGATAGCTTGCCAATCCTGGACAGAAGGAAGCTCATGGCATACCAACAAATCACCTGAATTGTATTTTTTTCTGATGCTGACAATTGCCTGGACTATTTTGGTGTTGTTGATGATAAACAATCACAAAACCAATCTTACCAAGAGAAATCTTGAAGAATTGGTGTAATATGCCAATAACCATACCTGAATTATACTTTCCTGACAGTGACAATTACCTGAATTATAATTTCCTGATTTTCCTGGATTGGTCTCCATCAAGAGAAACTGTCAGTTGATGAAGTAGTTATATGTATGCTTCTGTGTCTATATGCAGAGAAGCACTGACAAACATATATACAAGAGTTGTTTTTAAATAATTCATTTAAAAATAGACATATATAGAACAATATTATTTTTTAAGCAGTTTAAAAATTATATATTTTAAAAGATAACAAGTAAAGTTTTTTTGCATTGAATTTAAATCAAAAAATTGAGAATTAATTTCTTGACTATCTTTTTTTTTTTTTAAAAAAAAAGGAAATTTAAAAACATATTTTTAGGTACTGGTTAATTAGTCACTGTACATCACTTGGTGGCACTGTGTCTGTGCAAAAACATATTAATATAATGTTTCTGGGCCTCCTCCCCCCAAATTTATGTTATTCTTATCATTCTAAATTAAACATTTAATCGAAAATTATAAAAGCAAAAAAAAAAAAACAGTTTTTTATTTCCAAATTTACATTATTGTTCTAACAATAAATTAAACATTTAAACAAAATTTAAAAAAAAAAACAACACTTCATTAAAAAAGTAATCAGCCCTACTTTGTGTGTTTTTTTTTTTTGCTGATGAAAAGTCAAAATATAAAACCAAAGACTTTTCTTTTTATTTTCAAATTTATATTATTCTAAACAAAATTAAATAACAAACCCAAAAAATCATTGAAAAAGTAATCAGCTGATCAATTTTGTATTTTATCAGCCAACTTTGTTTTTAAATATGTAATAGAAGTGGGACAAAAAGGATTGTGTTTTAATCACAACTTTATTTCCAAAAACAACTTAATAACACAACTTTCAATGACACTAAAATTTCTTCTGAAAGTGAATCACTTGTTAGTAATACATAAGCCACAACCCTTTGAGGAAGGGCAGCATCAAACTTAAATGTTCGCTGTTGCCTTCAGCTATTTTATTTATCTCACTGAGAATGTGAAATTTCATGTGAATCTGCAATATCATGCTCTGCAAAACTTTCCAAATTTCTACTAGCTTCCAAAATGCACAGGGAAGCATGCTGACAGGGTGTTAATTATCACTATGGAATACTTCTCAGTTGATGTTTGAGACAATGATTTTGAAAACAGATTTCAAGAGTTCTATGAAATTGAACGAACACCCTCATATCAAATGGTAGTAAACTGCCATTACTGAACATACACATAAAATGTTGACACACATAGCTAGGCATACAATTTCTGTGTGTTTGCATAGAGAAAAACATCATTGCATGGCAGAAAATAGCTATTATCAAGTTAGTGTTGTAGTAGATATAGGTTCAGTCAGATAAACAGTATATTTCTGTTTTTGCACAGAAGCAGGGTCACCAAGCAATGTATGGTGGCTAATTAAGCAGTACCAATTTTTATAATAATCAGTTAAAGACTGATTTTTTTTTAAAAAAAAGACATTTTAAAATGTGTTGAGAATTAATCAACTGTCAAAAATTTGATAGTACTTATTTTAAAGAAAAAAGACTTTAAATTGCAAAAATAATCTCTAATAAGTGATAAATATAAATGTTATGTAGATAAATTAATATATCATATGCCTGTGCAAATTATATATGTGTTTCAGTAAACCTAGTATGTAAAATATATATCATTTAACTGAAACTAATCATTTATTGTATTTTTATATAACTCAAGATTATGATAATTATTTTGTAATAATTCATATATGTTCAGAAATTGAAATGTATTCCATGTATATTATAAAATGCATGTCTGTGTATGGATATATATATATATGCATTTATGGAAACCTATTAAGAAATATTGTAAATCAATGTAATAACTTGAATTTTGTAAATCACATACATGTAAATCAATGTAACAATTTGAATTTTGTATAGTAATTTTGTAAATCACAAATGTGATAATTTTTTATTGTAAGTTAATCAAAATCAGAAGGCTCAGAAGGCTTATGTGTATAGCCAATATTCTACTGATCTTAACTTAATTTTTTTATTATTGTTAATAAACTTATTCAATTGTTAAAATTGTATTCCATCATCTCTTGGTCACATAACAATAATAGAGCTTGTGTCCTTCTAGATTCATGTATAATGGCTGGTATATTAAATGGTGATGTATATTAGTGCTTTTGATCATCCAAATATGATCGATCATCATCCTGGTTGGAGCAAAAGAATACTCTTTAAAGCCCATGCACTACATTTTATTTTAATTTAGTCTTATTAGAAGTTTAAGTTTATAGTTGGCCAGTACAAGTGTCCAGAGCATTGATGATGCTCAGCATGTTTTAATGTCCAAAAATTAATGTTTTTCTGATTTTTTTATTACATATTCTGATGGATTAGCACTTGAGTGGTGCATCCAAATTAATATTTAAATAATTACCCGAGCTGACAATAGCTCAAGAGTTAGCCTAGTCTATATAAGACCCTCTTCCAATCCAGTCACTTGTAATGGGCACATATGCCGTTACATTAGTTTTTCTTAAAATTAGACTGAAAAAGAAAAGTTCGCAAATAAAAACTTTTTTTTTTAAGAATTAATAATTGAAATTAACTATCATCTAAACTCAAATATATATATATATAAAATCACACAAATGAAAAAAATTATTAAAATAAAACTTTATTAAAAATAGAAAAAGTATTTTAAAAGCAAAAACTTAAAAAGATTTTGAGATAAAAATATGTCTTTAATTTTGGAAAACACATTAATTAATCATAAAATGGAAATTATTGTTTTAATTAGTTAAATGTAAACTAGCCCTTGGGCATTTAAAATGTATAAGCAAAGGTCAGATAGGAGAGAAAAACAATGGGATCAGAATAGCCAATAGGGGAAATCACTCATGGAATCAGACCTCAGCAAAAAGACCATCACCATAGTCATGACATAATGTCCACTGGATCTGAAAGTCTACTATAAAAAGTGAGTGAAGAAAGAGCTGGAGAGATATGTGATAGTGGTGGTGATGTGTTAGTGTAGAGTTGAAGGAGAAGGGATTGAAAATATGCACCCTTCAATCCCTTCAGTTCTGCTAAGAAAGAAAGAGAAATGACCTATCATTTTCTACATTGAGGACCAGCTAAAGTAAAAGACCTTTGAATGAATAAATAAAATGGCTAACAATTCACATTCAAATGGCAAGCAATGGATAAAGATGAACTTTTTAAAATGGTAAGAACTTTATTAACTCTAATAAGCTTTAAATATATTTCTAAAACTCCAGTATACTAAACAATAAGAACTTTAATTCTAAAACTTGTTCCATATTTAAAATAATTGCAATAGAATCCTATCTGACCAACTTAATTTATTAATAAGTACACCTGGGTCTTTTTTTACACAGACTTATTTAACACGATTTTGAAGTTACGTGATTCGTGTTTCACCGGAAGTCGATTTCCAATAATGCGCTATTACTTTAAATAATAAATTTTGCGCACTTACGTTATATTGAAAGTAATTAGCACATTATTGGAATTCTACTTTCATCTTAGTAATTTCAATATTTTCAGTGCTTTATAATAGTAAGATTTTATGTAATAATGAAATTAAAATCATGATTTCCACATTTTATGTATACACACATTAAATTTTACAAGATTATAATGTAAATTTGTTCAAACATTGTGCATGTTAATTTTGCATTTTAAATCACATTCTGTTTTTGCTTTTTAAAAAAGAATGTAATCAATTATTAATCATTTAGTGTCCACAAGTTTATTTTTAAAAGGTCAGTAATAGCAGTGTACACAATTAAAAATTAAAATCTGATTTTTAATTGTAATTAACAATTTAAAAATTACTTACAGGCAACTTGAAATTAATGTGATATAAAACGAAATTTAATTTTTAAACGGAATTGAAAATTAAAGACAAAAATAAGAATTTAATTTTTAGTTGTTAGTTTTAATTAAATTTTTCACAGCAGTGGTGAATAAATGTCTTTTTATTATTATAAGTCTAAGTTCATAAAAAATTAATAAAATCATCATCGTCGTCAACAGAAAACCATTAACACAACATGAGAGTGAACTTGGTGCTAGTTGTATTTCCTCTTGTGAGAATAATTGCAGAGATATTCTTGACTTCGTTTAAGGAGAAGATTTTTTACTACTTTGCAAATGAATGTGTTTTTGGGCAAATAGCGATAATAATTAAAACGTGTATAAAAAAATGTAAATTACTGTAAATTATGCATAAAAATATATTATTTTGAATAAAATTAAATATTATAGTTAAAAAAAGTTTGTCTTGTATCAATTTTTTTCAAATTTGAAATTTTTTATTAGTCATATTTTATTTCCTTATTTTTTTTTTTGCGCGAATTATAAAGTAATTTTACGTTGGTGCTTTGCTTTTATGCGAATTTTGAAAAATCACAGACTGCATCCCCCCTTTTTCAATGTAAGTTACGTCTATTTTTGCGCGATTTCGTTTGCATGTGTTTTCTGAGGAACCTATCTATCGCGTAAAACGAGACCTAAGTGTAATTTTATTTAATGTATTTCTTTTGTAAAATCATTTCCATTTATTTACTTATTTTTTTTTGTTCTTTAAGTTTTTATTATGATTTCTGTTTTTCGTTAAAGTAAATTATATAAATGGTAAATTTAAGTCAGGCGTGAATGGCTATATAGATTCATAAAGTTATATTAGTTTTATTAGGGGAGGGTAATCTTGGGTTATTTGTTTCGTAGTTAAATTAAGTCAATGGATTGGATATATTGGTGTAATTAGTAGATGTAGTATGAGATTTCCACATGCAGAATTGAATTATATGCCACACACTCCCTTTTGCCTATGGAATGAGATCGTAAGTCGGCAAAAAGGACTGCAGTCCCTTCCTATGAAGTTTTTTTATTGCTCTTCTCGTCAGATAGATGTAGTATTCCTATCTGGATGAGAGTCAATTTCTTCTCTTAACCTATTTTTGTGCTGCCGTATTCGTATTACATTGAATACATCGATATATCAGATGGATTGACGTTGGTTTAGGTGTGAACTTTTGGCCTAAGGTTAAGTAAGGGATAGAATATTTTCTTTTCAAATACAATCTATGTAGTCTATTCATACTCGACACTCTAAATGCATTAAATTTTAGTTGTGTATAGACACTTGCGTGGATTCGTTATCAGTTAATTATGTTTTTTGGTTTTCATATTTGGTCAAAATATATAGACATTCGGTAAATAATGATACCTTATGGTGAATATCTAAAATGTATTTATTCGGATGTCTTTTAAGTTATTGGTGTCAATGCAGCATCTTATGATGAATGCCATTGGGTTTCTTATAAATTCCCCTCTGAAATTCCACCAATGATTTTATATTTTGATCGTTTATGCTTATATTGAAATGTTTTTGACCATGTAATCTATGTAACTGATCTATACTCAACATTATAAAACAAACTTTTATAAATCCATCTGTGCAAACTTATAAAAATTAAAATCTAAAATCAAAGTTAAAAATGTAAGTTAAATTTTAAAGTGTAAAACATACTAAAATAATAATGCTAAATTATATATATATATGCGTAAATAAATGTTTATGTGTTATTACTGGCAGTGGTTTCTATTATTTTTTTTAATATTGAAATATTCTTAGATAAAGATATATAAAATATAAATCTCTGCTGTTCCACTGAGCTAGTGACAATGGGCTAACGATTGGAATCAAAATATATAAAATAAAAAAAAATAATTTTTTTTAAACTTACGTATCTGCCCTTTCTAGGTTCAAATGCCTAGTGGCGCCCTGTAGTGTAGATATGTTAAGTTTCTACTTCACCCTGATCGTTATACACCAGATTGACTGTTGATTTATATTTTTTATTGTTCAAATCCAGTCACAAGATTGACTGTTGATTTATTGTATTGATGTATTTTATGATTGATCATTCATGATGATGAATGGTTTATTTTGAGTATTTACTACTTTTTATAATGCTGGTTGAAGTTATAATTATACTTTTAGTTGCTCTAGGGGGTAACTGGTTGATCTCTCTGATCTCTCAAAGATTCTCTAATCTCATGCTCTCTTTGAATATATAAAATTGCTTATATATATTTTGGATATTAACATTACTTAATATCTTCTTATTTTAATATCTTTATCAATAATAATTATATATTTTTATATTTAATATTATCTCATTTTAATAACTTACTTAAATCTTAAATATTATATCTAACATTACTTATATTTTAAATATATTGTTTCATTTTCATATATTAAATTGACTTGGGATTGATGATGATTTTCCATCACTCCAGGTTCACCTCCGAATCCTGTTACAAATGGTATCAGTCCATGATATATCAATCACTCATCATCATCAATCATCTCCAGGTTCACCTTCAAATTACCCCATCCCATTAAAATGGTTATTTAACTGAGGCTGATGATGATCATGTACTGTGGCAATCATTATAGATGGCTGTCCAATGTAAAGCTGATGATAATCACATACTGGTGATTACTTCAAAATTATGAACTTGATCTCAAACAACAACTGAGAAAGAAAAAAAAATGCATTTTATGCAGAATTAGTTTTAAAATATAATACAATCATAATCAGTCCACATATCCATATACAACAAAAAACAATAATTTTAGTCTTCAGGTAGTAAATGATCCTTCATATTTTCCATAACTAATATTAAAATCAATTTAAATACAACTATTTTAAGTACAGAACTGTGATAATAAACTTTAAAACAAGAACACTTAGGCCAAACTTAAACTTTCATATTTAATAGTGGATCTTTTAAATTTTTGATATATATTTCTATGCAAAACTGATAGAAATTGCATAAATTTCCATTTTTTTGATATTTTAAATGCATTAGCATTTCAATATGTGAAATATTCAGTAAGAAAGAGTGCAAATAAAAACCTTGCTTCATCACTATATATACTATATATATATATATATATATATATATATATATATATATATATATATATATATATTGTGATCTTTGGCTTAGTCAATGAAAGCTGATGTTTTATTGTTGATGTACCATTAACTAGAAAAAAAAAATTTTTCTTAGAAAATTAAACATATCTGTAACTTACCTTAGTTTATGTAACTCTAATTAACTAATAATCAAAATATTTCTGTTTAGAATATATAATATCAGAATTTAATTCATAGTTTTGATAAAATATTCAAATATATTTTATAGCATATGTTAATTAATGAATCTAAATGTGGCTGATTGTGTTGACGTTAAGATTAGTGGTTTTAGTTTAAAAGATTGAGTACTAAAGTAAGTAGTTAATATTAAATAAATTAAATAGGTGTTATATGTTAAGGAATAGCTATTGTATGTTTAAAAGAATATTTGATTTAAAATCAGTTATAAAATTAAACAATCAATTTATTAGATAAGATTATTAGAGTGAAAACAGAAAGTATATTAAATCAGTTTAAATTAGAAACAGTCAAATAGGTTTGCATTGCTATTTAAAAAAAAGCTTTAAATTCAATAATTAGAAGAGAATGATTTTTAAGTGTGCATATGTACTTACTTCTGAGCTTGATTTATCTACCAAATTACTAATCAGGAAACTAAAATTTTTTCTTCTGGAAGCCAAACATATTGACTTTATCATAAAATTTTATTTGAAAGCCTTGCCAACCAATCATTATTTTGTTAAATCATAGAAATTTCTCAAAAATAGAACCACTATGTAGCTTATGTAAAGTGGCAGATGAAACTATTAAACATATTTTTACTGCTTGCCCATTTTTGAGTCCTGCTAGACAAAATATCATAACCAGAGTACTGCCAGCTAACATGAAAATTCTAAAAATCAGGGATGCTATAAAGAGTGGTGTCTTTGCAGCAATTAGAATGGGAATGTTCCTGCTTCATGCCATGTGGTTAATGAGAAATTACTTCGTTTTTAAATGAGGAAGTAAAGAACCATGGTAGGTGTGTAAAAAATGTATTCGAAGGACTCTGTTTAGGGATCGCTTATTAACGCCGAAAAAGTTCTTCGGGGACACTTGGGGGCAACTTAGGCCACTAGATGAAAAGCCAATCCTCAGGCATGCTAATTAAAAATTAATTCAAGATTAAAAAATGGTTCACTGTCAATCAAAATATGGACTGCACAATGATCACTGGCTAAGCCACTAAATGAAGAGCCAGTTGTTCTGATATAAAACTAATACACAATAATTATAGACTAAGTTTGAACTTGAATGATGAGATTCTTGCTCTGATCATGAAATTAATTTGTCACAATAATAACTAATGTACCAAATGGGTATATTTTCTAATTTGGAAAATTATTTACTAATGATTGTTATAATATGTGTAACAAATCCAAACAAATGTATACCAACAAGATTTATATTGCAATTGTATGTGCATTTTCCTTAATAAAAAAAAAATATATGAGCTTACTTGCAAGAATAAGTGTAAAATTTTATTTAGTGGGGAAAGTGTTGAGTTTTATGTATCATGCTTAGTACTATTTGATAGCAATTTATTTGTTTAAAATTTTTTAATTAACTTTAAAGCAATCTTTAAAAATATTCATTCATACATTTTAATTAATTTAAATCATTTATTTAATATTTATTATTAGTTTCATTTTGTCATTTTTAAAAATTTAATCATATAACTTAAAATTTTGGAAATTCCAAAAGTCATATAACCATCTGGTTATTTGTGAATAATTAATGTCAGATCACAATTAAGACCCAATCAAATATCGGCCCAAGGAAAGAGCAAGAGGAAATGTTTTCTTGTCCATCAAAGTGAATGACAACAGGAGATTATATAAGGACAGGCACACATATATTTGAGAGAATTGAATTAAGAATAAAATTGAAAAGTGAAGGGGGAATTGTATGTGAGAAGCTGGTATTGAAAGTGTAATAGAAAGTGTAAAGTACATAAAGTTGCAGATAATCTTTTTTTTTAAAAAAAAAAAAGTTAAAGTGTCTACCTAATTAATTTTTTTATTGGGAACTCAAGTGTCATCCTGACATTGATCAAGACATTTGGATCCAATGTTAAAGAATTTATTAGCAATATGTCAATTGGTGATATATCTGGAAGGAATCCCTTGTTGCTTAAGCTTGAAATATTACAGGTATTATTTTTAAATATCCTGATTTATCTAGAACTGTTATTCAATAAAATTATTTAGATGCCTAGTTTGGAAAAAAAAAGACTTAAAACTTAGTGCTAATTGTAATTTTTATCTTATGCTATAACATAATTAGAAAAGATGACTCTCAAACTTTTAAATGTTTATCATTTATAACTAAAGAAATTCTTAAAAAACTAACTGATGATGAAAGAGAAACTGTTTTATTAAATGAAAAAATTATTACAATAGTAAATATGTATTGACTGGAAAACGAAAATTTAATGAATAAAAAAAGTGATTGAAACTTAGTCATGAAATAATATTCTTAAGTTGAAGGATTATCAGTGTAACATTATATCTATAAAAATGTTAAAAGATTAATTAACATTATTTTCTATACATAATGGTATGTAAGAATTACTGAATATACCTGAAGTTATAAAATTTTATCTTAACTGCTACATAGAATAATTAAAGAAGTAATACTGGGAATTAAGATTGTTATTCACAAAAGTTCTTTGAGTACTGCTATGATAAATATGTGAAAACCCTGCACAATTTAAGAGGAATATAGTATTTAAAACTAACTAAAATAGTGTTGAGAAAACTTTATACGAATTAAAAGAATTTTTATTAAGTGATAAATGAATGTGAAAGAATGTGAACTAATTCATTTTGTATATGTTTAAAAACAGTTTGTAAAATAATGGCCATTCATTCATTTTCATGTGCTGATGTTTGTTATATGTGTGTGTGCTGAAAAGCTGTCGATGCAATTGTTCGGATTGTATTAACCATGTGCGGAGATCATCGCAATATATTGGATTACTTGATATTGGACTATGATCTTTAATGATTAAGAAGAGTATAATTTTTTTTTTTATTGATATAAAAAAAAAAGATAATAATGATATATTAATTTGTTAAAAGCTATGCTTAAATTAAGTTATATTTTATAATCTATTACGGTTAAATATGTCTTTCTACTACTAATATTATTATATGCAATCTAATATTGAGATGCTATTTAGAATATTAGTAATTTGATATATAAGAGTTATTGTTTAAAGCATTTCAGTAAAAGGTTTACTATTATTCTTATTAAATTTAGCGTTAACGATACTATGCTGTATTGATAATTTGGTACTAAGATTTTAAAAATATTGCTATGCCCTGGCTTATGAGCAGTATAATCATAAAATGACATATATTTTGTGAGAATGATGTATATTGCTTGTTTTATTAATTATTTAAGGTTATATATTTTACTCAGTCATATTGTTATTTATAGGTTTATACTTTATACTTCAGAGAGCTTAAAACTAAGACTTCTCTAGAATAAGTGATATTTCCTATATGACCATAGTGTGTTCCAAGGTATGTGAAGCTATTCTACATTGACGGTTGGAAATCGAGTATAGCTCTCTCATTATTGTTAATATTAAATAACTTAACTAGTATTACGAAATCGAATGTCACTCTCTCTGTAGTTGATATTTTCCTTGAGATATTTTCTTATATTTATAGTTGTAATGGTGATTGGTTCATTCCCAGTGTTACATATGTGTAGAGACTGAGTCCTAACATATTTCATTGCCCTCAGATAGTAGGAGCGTCCTCCAGGTTCATGCCATCCTATGTGTATTGCTTTTGTAGTTTTTCTTTCTCTTGGAAATATCTTAGTTGTAATATTTGGCCACTGCTGTAAGGTGTTGTTAATTTAGTATGTTGGTCGTTGATGAATTTAGTACTTGAAGTTTGTCACCCATTTCAGGAACACTTTTTAACTCATAAGTGTAGTTTTAATGTTTGATTTATAATGTATTTTGCTCAGCATTGCTAGTGATCATCAATAAAACCAATAATTATTTATTTCGAATTTTAAATTATTATTATTATTGGCCTAAATAAGTAGTATGTATCGTGATCATCAGGTACGGAAGCAAGTCACTACTGGAATGGTAAGATTGAATATTGATAAACAGAGCAAAACTCTCCATACAGTATTATCAACAATTAATGTGCTAGTATAGGAGATGTGATCATGTGATGCTTAAAGATTGAATATTGTTTATTTTATTCATTATTGGGACATATAATAGCATCAAGTATGTGTTGATGTTTAAATGTGGACTGTTGTTGAGACATATATAGCAGTAAGTATGTATGGATGTATAAATGTGGCCTCTGAAATGATTTAAGGCTTTATTTTAGCTTGAAAGTTAAAAACCATAAAGTTAATAAATGAGGTATAGTTAATAAACTGTGATAATAAAAACCATAACATCTAATAAATAATAATTTGTCAGTATGATTTTGTTATTGATTGTTTATGAAATAAATAATTAGTACGTAAATCGTAAAGCTAGAGTTATGAGTTAATAGCATTAGAAGGCATATGTTTATGTAAAAATATATAATCGGTTTCCAAATTTATTGAGAATTTTATTGGGTTATATTACTTAAGATTGTACAGAACAATTATTTGTAATTTTAATGAAATAGGTATTTGATTCCAAAGGTAAATTTGTATAATAATTTGAACTATTTAAATATTATGTCCACGTAAGACTACCTTACAATACGGATATGTAACTCATTGATGTAAGGTTTTAATGTAAGGAAAGTTGAAATTATATTCTCCCTAAACGATTGCAGAAACTTATTGTAAGTAAAATGATCAAAAAACTTATTGTAAGTATATATTTTTTTAAATTCTGTTAACGGACTTTATAATATATTATGTTATATTAAATCTGTTATTTGTTAATAAATGTTACTTTGTTATTTAAATTTGGTGTTGTGTTTTAATGTTCTTGGTACTCATTAAATCTAGAAATCTAAATATTATATAATTTTATGATGCAAATATTTTCAATGTTTTTCCAGGTACAGACACATACAGTAATTAAATATTTAATTGTGAGACTAATAGTTATTGGAAAAGATGAAAATTGCATCCAAATAAACATTAATAATTTGTCTTTTATTGTATCTTTATTTATATGAATTTGAAAAGAATTGAGGAAGTGTGGAGGTGTTTATTATATCTATAAAGATATTACATACGGGATAGAGAAAGGTGAATAACTCCGTGTGTGTAAATTTTATAAAATCAGATATATTAATCTTTAACTGAGCTTTAAAGTTTATATCTGTGCTAGAGATAATCTCTAGTTTCGAAAATGATTAGTAATGATCATTAGTGTATTTATCTGAAATGGCTGGCGTCAAAGTAGTGAGTGGAGGAAATTTGGCAATGGTAAATAAAAATGTAACAATTAATAATTTGCTAATTGATCACTATAAGTAAAACTGCAAATATATTGAAAAAAAAAAATTGCGTTAAGTTTAATTATTATTCATTCTGTATGATAAATTTATACGTTGTTGATAAATATATTGAGTGGACATAAAAATCCCTTTCCTACTCTTGCTATTTGAATGTTCTCCTAGTTGATAATAATATTATTCAAAATTTAGAATTTGATATGATATTTTTGTCTTAGTTAACTAATAATTTAATTTATTAAATTGTTATTCTTTAATAAAGTATATGTCTACTCAGGTTATCGCTATGATTTCATTCATTTATCGACAACGGATTAATAAAGACTATTGAAAAGTTTTTATTCATTATAAGAATCCTGAGATCATAATATTACAATTTTAAAATAAGAACTCATATATTTATTGCAGAAGAAATGTAATTTTGTATGATATATTGATAAGATTTATAAAACTGTAAATGCAGATCTGATCATGACCATATAGTGGAGAAGTAGTTAAAGATATGAGCGTATTGAAGAAGGGATAGTGGAAAAAAAATTTCTTATTAGAAAGAAATTAATTACAGTATATCCTTGCTACAAGTAATTTATGTAGGGATTATAGAGATCGTTAAAGTGTTGCAAGAGTGAGTTGAGGTTTCTCCCCTTCTTTATTTTTAGTTAATAATATTTTATAATGTTTATTATTGTTGTAATTCCGTGATTTCAGCATCAATTATTGTACTAACTACAAGAAGCATGAGCTTTAGCCATAGCATTGTTATTATTCAATTTAAATTTGAAATGGTCGGTAGTGGTTGAGCTGGTCGTCTTCTCTCTCCATTTTCTGCAGGTACAATATATATAAATAATGCTGATAATATATATAAAAATTCTTAATAACTATTTAAAATTTTTGATTTCAAAACAGTAATTTGGGTGAAATAATGCTAAGGAGAGAGTATTTTTAATAATGGCACTAGCCAAGAGATCAAGAAATGTTTTTCATTGCACATTAATCTAATTAATGATATAATTCACCAAAGATGTAGATTTATATTAGAGAAAAAATCCCTGAAAAGCAAATGCTTATTAGCAATGAATGAAAGCCATATTGTATTTATGAGAAAATAGGAAACATTGTCTAAAAAATAAGTAATCTTTATAACATAGGGATCTACTATATAACTTTTGTTAGTTTGATATTAAATTTTTCTATAACAAAATTGTTATATAGTCTGTTTATCAATGAAAAATTTTAAAGATAAGGCAAGTAAAGTGAAAGTGGAGCCCATTAAAAAAAAAACTACTTCCTATACTAACACATCTAAAAGTTTTTTAATACTGACAATAATTGTTTTTTCAAGAGCTCCAATAAGATATATACAAACTTCTAAGAATAACTAAGTAATAAAATAATCAAATTTATTGAAGAAAGTCAATTGCATTTTTTTAAAAAAAGAATATGCCGAAAATTTTGAAAGGCTACAGTCATATGTTCAAAGGCTGAAAACACGATTATTTATAAATTTAGATATGGAATATCCTGTTACTGAATTTTCCTTATATCATCATTAGCAGTTATTCGTAATTATATCAATCAGCAAACAATGCCATCAGAAACATCAGTACTGAATCAAAGAGGGTTCAAAGAAAACGAGACTTTGACAAGATGAATTAAACAATTCATAATAGTATACTTTAAAAAAATAATGATTCAAATGGTAATATTGTTTTATAATTAATTTCTTTGTTTATTACAAAATATTATTGATGGAAAGATTACATTTATTAAAATTCTAAGGAATAGCATTTTTCAAATTGACCATTAATCTTTAAAAAAAAAAAAATTCAAATAATATTTTAAAAAAAATTGAAAAAAAAAAAGTTTTCATAGATATTATATAAAAGCATTTGTATATACATGTAAGTTTTAAAAGAAATAATTAATTAATAAGCACAAGCATTTAATGATTTTATATTCGTATATTTTTTATTTATGGTTTTTAAAATGAGTAAATAAATGAAAGAAAAAAATATGCACTAATAAGTATCAATTTTTGAAATACTTAAAATAAACTTTGTTGCATAAAACTGGGCAAATACATTGGTGATGAGATATTGTCTTGTCATGGCTTATGATTTATTTCTGTACTTAATAATCATTAAAGAAGATATATTTAAGATTGTATTAAATTGTATGTTATAGGATCAAGACTTCAATATTTAATGTGTAATTAAACAGGGTATTACTATATATGCTGTATATGCTTAGAGAAACCGATATGTACTAGCCAGAATAACGTTGCTGCTGAATACAGTAATTTTTATTTTTATGTGATATATGGAATATAAAGAAAATATTTTATATAAAAGTAAAATAAGAAGTTAATAGAATATTTGGAAGATATATTTATTCCATACAATTTATAAGAAGTATTATAATTATTAGTATTAATTTAAAATAATCATATAAAATCTCTGTTCAAGTTCATGTGTTATTGTTTTGCAAACATTTGAAGTTTGTTTGGCAGATGTATATGAATTTTAGTAGTGAGATCAGCAGCAGTTGGCCCATAAATGCTACAATGCTGTAGCACCCTGTAAAAAAATATAAAAAATAATCACTACATTTGCGCTCAAAAATATCAATAATATAACAATTATTCAATATAGTATTTTGCATAATTATTATGTAAATACAACTAATTAAACTATTTTTAAAAAGAATTATAGTGAGTCAGAAATATTGTATTTGGGAATTTCAGAAAATTCCTCCAAGATTTATTTGTTCTTATCAATGTTTATAACTGGTGCCATTGGAGTTTCTCATTGTGGCAATGGCAGTAGTTATTTGAGAATTCTGGTTTCTTTTCAGAGGGAATAGATTTTTACTTTCCATTTAGGATAAAAATACTTTTTTTCTTCTTCTTGTAATCAATATTTATATATCAACATATACATGTTTATTTCAGAAAAATATAACAAAATAATAAAAGTAATATTATTTTAAATATTTGTCATGATTAGTGTTAGTTTTAAATATATAATAAAATTACATTTTCCCAATAGATGCTATATAAAAAAAATAAATAAAAATACAATCTATTCCAGATATTCGTTGGCAAGTAGCAGTTAATATAAACAAAAAAATACTTTAGATTTTTTTAACAATGACAGGTACGGAAAAATAAAATGGTTGTGTGGTTGCGAACTTAGAAGTGCTCTGTTTGTTTTCCCTGCTTACTTTTTTGGTAGCAATACTATAATAAAGCATCCCTGTTTAAAATTTTCACCAGCCACCACTGAATATGATATAAAATTTTTCACTACTGATATAAATAATTATCAATTTATTTATTTATTTTGCAAAAGGATATGGAAGTACAATTCTAGATAATGAAAATATTTAAATAACAATTTTAGATAAATAAAATAAGGGTTTAGAATGTTGTTCACATCACAAATTTATTTTATTATTGTAATAAATAGTCTATTATTTATATAGCACAGACTATGTATGTAATATTATAAAAAAGAAACATCATACACAAATATCATGTGATTGTGAGTATATTTTGGTAATTCTTGTCAACACTACCAGTTTTGAAATATTTGTACCACACAAATACACAATAATATATGTATTAATATTTACCTGCATCTTTAATATTTTTATGATTTAAATAATCTTTTAAAATAGTTTTTTTGTCTTGAATTTCAACCAGTAAATCAGTTAATTCTTTGCAGTACTGAAATAAAGTTATACAAAATGAAAATTTTAAAACATTTATTTGATTATCATAAAAATACCAAACTACGTAAATAAACATTAGCTTGTTAAATTTTCTTACTTTATTTTTATGCAGATTAGCTTCATTTTTATAGTTTAAAGATGCTGTTATAAGATTTAAGGCTAACTTTTGAAACTTTTCCATAAGGCAACTTGCATTAAATTTTGTTGGTTTATTTTTCTTTTCTACAATTATGCAAAAATATATATAAAGAACTTCATAATTTAATAATATTTTATAAATATTATACTTTTAATTATCATTATTATTGTAGTCTAGGTATTTCAATTTTATCAGGCAGAAAACATGTATAAATATATATGAAAGTGTGGTCTATATATAAGAAAATATATAGATAAGAAAAAAGCTAACTTTAAATAGCTCAAAGCAGAGTAGCCACCTCTCCAAAAAAATAGTAAAAACAAAAGCAATATTTATTAAATCATATTACCAGTTATTGAGGAATTCTGTGATTTTATTTTCTTATTTTTAAAAACTATTCATATTTAAATATCCAATTGTTGATAGATATCTAATAAAATCTAAGCTTGCTTGGAAATTCTAATCTATTTCAACAATTTTTCTATTGCTATTCCAATAAGTGATATCTTGGCAGAATTCTTTGAATTGATTTTAAAAAATTTTTAGAATGCTATAATTTCAATTGATAATGATCATATTATTATGATAAGCATTAAACTACCATTAAGTTCAAAATATTGGTGAGAAAGAACTACTAAAAAGTACCTATACATGGGATAATATAATAATACATATTACTTTCATTATAAAATATACTTAAACACTTAATATATATATATATAACACATACATACGAAAATATAAATTTCTACATTTCCTTTTATGATTATATTTTAGTGCAAAGAATTCTTGCAAATACCTCAACTAGGAATTAGATGTATTTCATCAATATGATTTGTTAACTGACAAAATGCATTGTACAGATCAAAAAAAAAATCCCCATAATTTACTATTAATATTTATAATCAAAATAACTTAACAAAAATTATGTGAACATAAATCATGGAGATATTCTTTTCAGAGCAATATTATTAGAAAGAATAGTAAAAGCTAAACAATATCAGTAGCTGTTTCATTATTGTCCTGTGTGGTTAGAATACTAATAAATAATACATTTTATTTCTAAAAGAATGAAACACTGCCCCATTTTTCTTAATATAATTGATGATCATATTTCTCATTTTTTTCTTTTAGTTTGTACAATAACACTATTTTCCAAACATATTGTATATCATTCTAGATGTCTAATTCTTTCTTTTATTTTTTTCACTTTAACTCAATCCTTATTTTGACTATCATAAAATTTTAAACAATCTGTATGATATTTAAAATATATACACATTTTAAATTTCTTGCCTTATGTTGAAAAATATTATATCTAATAATGAAGTCTTAGATTCAGCTAGTTTATAAATGTTCGCTGATTTTAGATTTTGATAAATGCTCTTATCTTCAAACTATATCCTCATTATTAAAAAAAAAGTCCTCTGACAGATTTTTTTCATAGTTTTTCATTAATTTTTATGTATTTATATATTTAAAAAGAGAATCTTCAAGAATATTATATTTACATTGACATAGATTCTTCAACAAAATTTCAATACCTATCTCAAAATTTTATCAACTTTTCATATGTGAATGGTACACTGAGAAAGACTATGATTTCATTCATAATCTATAATACTTTAGTTTCATGTAGAATCTTTTGCAATATTTTTAAGTTCACAAAGATCTCTTTGTTATATTGATCCCATGCCCCAAATGAATTTGAAAAATTTTGGAACTTTAATTGCATATACTTTATTTACTTCATTTTTAGCATAAAAAGACTTTTTCAATTTTTCTATCTCAATTAAACTTTATCAATTAATATACAACTTTTCTTATATCAAAATCTAAATAAACTTTCAGCAATAGTGGAACATTGCTGAGATGGATTTAATCAGATATGTTTTGATACACTGAGAGTCCTAACATTGATATGTTTTTGAGTTTTGCTATAAATCTCAATTCATTGTATATACTAGTAAATTAATATTTTACTTAAATAATAAATACTCATTTCTAAGTTTTTTTTAACTGAAAATTCTGCTATATAAAAAATATTATCCATCTAACTTCCATTTTTTATCAATATGGAAATAAGATGAGTTTTTTTGGGCTGCATGATTTAACATATTTAATTACAGCTTCTTAATACTGAAGTGATATTTATATATGCTTCAGGTCTGTAATTTAAAAATTCTAAGGAATTTTTAAAAGTAAATATTTTTAACAATTTTAATAAATAAAAAATTATATATATATAATTTATATGCACAGATAAAAGTATATGGTATGATTAATTAGAAGTTTATTTTAAAAGTAATTTAAAGCAAAATATTTATTTTATTAACAAAGTATTTCATAATTTTGTGGGTAGAAATGACATTATCTTAGAAAATGTAATTAAAATTCTTATAAGCAGATCGATTAATTAAAACAATAAATATCTAATGTAATTTAATCTGATAATTGCTTTTAGAGATAAAAATGTTGTAAATGGACAAATAATCCATGGACCATAGTGAAGTTTAAGTTACCATAAGATAATGGATTGAAATGATTTACAATGGATCAATTTTGCTGATAAGCTAACTCAAGGAACTATAGTTAGGAGTTGGAAATCATTGTGTTAATTACTATTGATTATTGTTGAACTGCTTTGATAGATTATGCTGCTGATTAATTTTTGATTGTAATTCCATTATATTTATTGTGTTTGGTATTGAAATATCATGCAGTATTAGGCACTTTGGATAGCTGATAGAGTGCACACCAAAATTTAATAAAAGAGTACAGAAAAAAGTCAGATAATGTAGAAACAGAAACCTCTTAAGGAGCATTGTGTCCATTATACACCTAAACTTCAAGTGTTTGGGGAAAAAAGGTTTATCAATCAACAATTAAACTACCATCTGATGCTGTCTGTGGAATTAAGAACAATATGATTAAAATCTATCACTGCCATAGATATGGGTGAACAAATGAAGGCCAATAAAAGAGTACCAATACCTGAAGTCTGAGCTCAAACTATTAGGCATGAAAGAGAATAAGTATGAACTTTAAAATATATACTTATAGTATTAACATTAAGTATTTATCTCCATTATGTAGAAAGTATTTTATAAATTATTATTATTGATTTTGTAAATCTGTTTATAAATTAGTATGACAAGGGATTGCCATTTCATTTTATCTAAACGATTATCAATCTAAAAGAAGAATATTTTTTTATAAAAAGCAATCAGCTTATTATCACAATTTCTAGCCATGCTTTTGAAGACTTAGTATTTAAAACTAGTTATTTCCACTACCTGCAAATATAAAATAGGCTGCATAGACAGAATAAATTACGATTGTTTTTCTTTATTATCTGTTAATAATTGAGAGTTTTAAGCAAACTATCCTCTAATTTTAGGGAAGTATAACTGAATGTATTGATGTAAGTGAAACTGTTGTAACTTTATTTCAGGCTGTTTTGTTTATATATGATTTGTTTATATGGATTTTATTTATTCATAAATGATTGTTATACCATTGTGATTATCGGTCACTTGCATAGATAGTAGTTTGTAAATGTTTTGGATGATACTGTTTGTGATTGCCAGTCAATCATGTGCTTAGTACCTTGCAATATTATGACAGACTAAAATTCCTATTGTATAATGTTTTCTAGAACACATGTATTTATTTATTCACAAATAATGTAACACAGATGTTGTCTCTTACATTTACTTATATAAGATTTAGTTACTTACCTGCATTATAGTCTGAAAATCTTTTTAGTAGTATAATTCTTTAAATAGTTAATGAATCTAGAGCATCCTCAAACTATAGGTTTATTAAATTCCTAAAGCTGTAATAATAAATAGTTGTGATCATTGGTCTATGCAGTAAGTTTAGATCTGCTCAGAAACAATTAAAAAATGTATTGTACTGTATATTATATGTGCATAAACTTAACAATAGAATCCATAAATAGCCACTCTTATTAACTTATTTTAAAAAATTGACAAGTCAGTGAAATAAACATGTAAGTTTAATCTCGGGTAAAATATACTACTATTTCCTGCATATTGCAGTCAATGTATACTCTCGTGTGTGTTGTAAAAATGTATATATCGAATAAATTGTAGTATCTCATTATATTTAGCATTTGTCATTATTTTGCATTCAATGAATAAATTAAAGTTAATAAACTATAATAGAGTCTCATGTATCTAGCTGATTTTAGCAGGCTATAAAAAGACAAAGTTGTTTACCCTATGACATCACACCAATGAGATCAGATGCAAATAGCCTTAGGTGATTTTCATGTGATATGTACATTTTGCCAATTACACAGGTGTTTTTTATGAAATGGCAACCAATGTGGAGGCTGATGTACAAATAAGAAACCTAGAGATCGAAAACCCAATTTCAGTCATTTACTGATAGAAAAATATTTGGAAAACTTTAATGATGTAAAAACAATAGTAAATAAGTTCATTTTTATTTTCTTTGATAGGTTGAAGTAAAGGGAGGAAATTTTTAAGTAGAAAAGTAATTATTGATTGCAAAAATATATTTATCGATAAAAGAAAGTTGTTTGACAAGTTATTGCTAATAACGAGAGAGGAAGTATATATACATATAACACACATTTATTTTGTTTAATAGTTTAATTGGACACTATAGACAATAAATATTAGGAAATAAAGCAATAACATAATGTGGACAGCAAATGAAGGACTTTTTGTGTGGAACCAGAATGTACTCATATAAAACATGCAGATTGGAGCAAATGATTAGAGATAAATAACTAATAATTAAGAATTAGAATTAAAAGTAGAATTCTGAATTTAATTTTATAGAATAGTTTTTGTTGTGTATTTTCTTGTATTGCCTAATAGGGAAGCTGATGAGGAGGATAGTCTCATTACTTTCGAAACAATCCAAGTTGTTGAAAAAACAAATAAGCCCATGGAAATGCAAATGCTTGTCAATATTCTCATACAATGCCAGCAGGAAATGATAAAAAAAATATTAAAAAATAAATTAAGAGAAAATAAATCAAAGTCAACATGAAATGAAAGAAAGGATAAGCCCAAATCAACAAGAAATGAAAGAAATGATAGTGCAAAGTCAACAAAAAATGAAAGAGATGAAGCAGGAATTAATGGATAAGAGAGCTAAAACTCAGAATGCAGTAGAAGCATTGGAAAAATGTTAAATAAAAATATTGAAGAAGTAGAGCAGGAGGTAAATGTAGTGAAAGAAAATGTTCAGGAGATTAAAAAAGAGAAGATTGGGAAGTATAAGAATAAATAATGTGAAAGAAACAGTATAGGAGAAAAATGTTGGAGGACAATAAACAAACACAAAAAGCTTGCAACATCAAGTGAAGATGCAAGAAGAGGTTGTACTGCTTAGGGGGGAAAAGCTTCATAATAAAATTAGAGATCAAATAGATACTATGATGGGAAAGTTAGACAGCACATGTAATCAGGATATAGAGAAAAATGAAAACAACTTAAGAAAGGAAATAGAGCAAGCATATATGAAAATAAAAAGATGTCTTGAGCAAAGAATAGAAGCTACTGAAAGTGGGCACCATGAACCCAGGAGTGAAGAAAATCAAAGGTACATAAGTATAACATAAACTCTCAAGAAGCAGTAATAAACAACAAAAATGGAATAGATGATAGGCAAATTCAGAAAAACATTCAGATAAAATCTTTTAGAGCAGATGTGGAGTAAAGCTTGTTGACACATTTAGAAAGTTTATAGAAATGTTTCAATTTCATAAATGGTTAGAGGATGAAAATATTCCAGTTGCTTGTAACCATCTTAATGGAGTAACCAAAGATTAATGGAATACCTTGAAAATAAAGCCCAGAATTTTGCAGATTATAGATATGTGAAATGCAGAGCTTCTGGAGTGATGAACATGAAGATGGACTCATGCATAAAATCACCTAAGAGAAATACCCAGGGGTACCAGGAGAACTCATATACAATTTTTCTACCAGCGATAGGCAAATTAAGGGCAGTGACTGCCTTCATATTATTGGAGGCACAGATAATTAGAACAATTCATTATAATATGACTGCAATGGTACAGCAAATCAGGCTGAAGCAAAGCCATTGTAATAATGAAAAAATGGCAGAATTGCTATAGTCTTTTGGAAATATGCAAAAAGAACCCTGGACAAATTTAAGAGGATCCATCCAAATTACATGCAGCAATAATGCAATACTCAAATGGGGAGGATCAGACTTATGTAAAAAAGAAGTATGATATAAACACAAACCCAAATAACCAAAGAAAGATGAACTAAAGATAGCCATCAGAACTTGTGCCATTACCACAGAAAAAAGAGCTAACATCCTGTAAGGAGAGAATTACATCAGAAAGTAAAAGACTAATAGATAGCCTAATAAATAAAATACATTGAATTTCTTTTTAGAAATAGAGACTACTTTTTTATTATGTAGTTGGTTTGTATAATAAATTTGTGCGTATTATTTTACTAACCAAGTAAAATCATATATTTTTTTTGTGGACTGTACTAATATGAAACGATATTTATATATGTTTGATATTTATATATGCTTCCTGGCTGTCATTTAAAAGTTCAAAATAATTTTTAAAAGTAAAGATTTTTAACAATTTTAATAAATAAAAAATATATTTTATATTCACGGATAAATGTATAAAATATGATTAATTATAAGTTTGTTTTAAAAGTAAAATAATTTTTTCTTAAGGAATTGGGTGAATAGAAATGGCATTATCTTAGAAAATGTGGATGGAAATGGTATTATCATAGAAAATACAGATCAATTAATTAAGGAGATAAATATTTGATGTAATTTAGTCTGGTAATCCCTTTCTAAGAGAAAAATTTTGTAAATATTATGATTGGGCAGAGTTATATATCACCAATAGATTAAAATGACCAACAATGGATCTGATTTTGCTGATAAGCCGCCACCAGGAATTATAATGGGAATTTGTGTTAATTACTATTGATTATTGCTGAATTCCTTTGGTAGAAGTTTATGCTGCTGATTAATTATTGTGATTCCATTATATTTGTGGCACTTAGTGTTGAAATATCATGTGATGGAGATGGTGCTATCTGCTTCACTCTGGCTACCTGGCAGAATGCAGGCAGAAAGTCCATTCAGAGTTATGGAAAGGAGCCATCAACTGATGTAGAAACATCTTAATGAGCTTTGTGTCCATTATATGCCTAAACTTTAAGTGTCTACTGCTTTGGGAATAAACCACCCATCAATCAATAATTAGACTACTGTCCAATGCAGCATGTAGAATTAAGAACAGTGTGATTAAAACTTACCACTCCCACAGATGTGATTGAAAAAATGAAGGTCAATAAAAGTGTACCAATACCTAAAGTTCAAGCTCAAACTCTTAGGAATGAAATGGAATAAATATGAATTTTAAAATATATTTTTATAATACTAACATTAAGTATTTATCTCCATTACAGAAAGTATTTTATAAATTATTGTTATTATTGATTTGATAAATCTGTTTATAAACTAGTATGATAAGAGATTGCTATTTCATTTTATTTAATCATGCCACAATTCAGTTGGACTACTTCTAAAAGAAGATTTTTTATGAAAAGCAATTAGCTTATTATCACAATCTCTGGCCATGCTTTTAAGAACTTAGTATTTAAAACCAGTCATTTCACATATGCATATTTGGGTTGCCAATACAAACAGTGAGAAGGAATATTTAAAACTAATTAATAAATAATAAACAATCAAACCAAGTATATATATAAAATATTTAATAATAAGCAAATATTTGTTCAAATATTTATGATGAATATTATAAATTATCTCTAGTCTTTGAAACGTGAATTACAATGTATAATAAATAATGGCAGTTGTACTCACATGCCAATAATTAATATGTAAGTATTTAAGCAATATATATTTATCTATGCCACGACAAAGTAGACAAGTGTAAATAACGATACCTATGGTGTTTGTTCTGAATGAATTACAAACATTATTTGTTATTTTATTTGGTTTATTTGGAAAAGAAAATATGATTCTAATTTTATGTAAGAAGGAGGTGAGATTTATTTTCCACACTTCCATAAATCAATTCATGAACAGCATGATAAATATGTAGGGTATAACTTCAATACTTAACAAAGAAGATTATTTAAAATTATCGATAAATATAAACTTGTTTGATTTTAATAAAATCAATTCATTACGATTTATAAAGCAGAAGAGCAGGCCTTTATTTGAAATAAGAAATAAAACAGTACTAATGCATTATGAGCAGCAAAACGAATATGAAAAAAAAAGGTTTGTCGGTGATGTGAGAAGTATAAAGGGTGACTTGTACTTGACAAGTCCTTTCTGCCCTATGAATGATCCATGGAAAATGGGGAAAGCCAGGTCGGGACACATCCGCAAACCTTTGGTGTTCCAATACAGCGACAAGTGAGGAAGTGATTTCTTCCTATATATTTAAAATGTCAATAATATCACTGATATGACAAACCTAAGAAGCAAGAGGGTGGTTCATGTTAGCAATGTTCAGAATGGTGATGATACAATGATCATCATATTTGATTAATAAAGCCCAAATTATATAATAGATGCCTAGCATAATGACCTGATCATATCAGATTAAAATAAAACTTACTCAGAGCAAAAGTGCTTAAATGCAACTACCTAATTATAATAGTAATACCCTTTATATCAGGGGTCCCCAACCTTTTTGCACTTAAGAGCACATTCTATAATACCGGCCAGGTGGTGGGCACCATTTATTTTTTTCAACCAGATGGTGGGCACCAATTATTTTTTCAATGTAAATTTATAGTTGGATATTGTTAATAATGCACATAATGTACAAAAAAATATTTATTTCAGAAAATAAAATTTTAACATATAATTAACATTTATATTTTTACGCTGTAAAAGTATAGTATGCCCTACAATTTGATTGCAATATAATACAATAATTTATAAAAAAAAAATTAAAATTAAATTTATTTGTATCAGATAAATAATTTTTTATCATGTTAGGATAGCGGTGGACACACTTAAAATGGTCTGTGGGCACCATGGTGCCTGTTGGCATAGTGTTGGGGACCTCTGCTTTATATCATGCCTTCCCCGAATAATAATATAAAATATGAGATTTAAATTAGAATATATTTATTTTATTTTCCTTATTAACTTTTTGTAAAACATTAATAAAAGTGATCAATATAAATAAATAAGTTTGTGAAACTTAAATAAAATAGCCGGAAGCATAGGTTATAAAATGGGCTAATAATACTTATCAGCTGTTGGTAAAAAAAAAAAAAATCAAACATTAAATAAATCCTTCAACTCGATAATTAATACAACCATATTAATTTAGTTCTAATGTGCAATAATTAAGCTATAAAATTTAATGCAATATTATTTTATTAGGGTGAGTTTAAACGAAAGAGATTATTATCCAGTTCAAAGTATTATTGGCATATTATCGCAAATAAATGGCATTACTAATCATTCAAATAAATATAATTAAAATTAATTAAAATGAACTGCCATAGTAGGAGAAAGTTAACAAAATATTAATATTAAGACTAGAGATAATAGAATAGAGAACTACTATACAAAATTTAACATATTATAAAGTGAATAGAGAAATTTAGACAATAGTTAACTTAAATTATGATTTGATAGAGTTCATGAACAGACCAGAAAGTTGCTGTTTATAAAATAAAAGGGTTAGCAGTCCTTCCATGGCTTGCTCATTGATTCAGGAATATAGAGTCTGATTGGATTTAGGAGACAACATAGGTGCGCACTTGATTCACAATTAGTTTCCTTTTGAAGTTTAGGGAGCTTACGATTAGTATTAAATGTTCTACCTTAGCAGCAATATTTTGAAGATTTGTTGGAGAACTCCAGGATCCAGCAATCAGATTTCCAAAGTTACCCAAGTACCATGCTGAAAATACTATTAAAATTCAAAATTAAAAAGGACGTAGTTTCTGATGGCAACTCCTCTTAAATTAATAGTAATGGCTCCTTATGGAAACTTTTCTGGTTTTTTTTTATATTTTTTCCTATGGTTTCCCACCCATTCTCATCTTGATGCCTTAAGGCTAAAGCTTTTACATTATTACAAACCAAAATTTTCTCTAATTGATTTCCGATTCATTCCTCTGATAAGACTTTCAAATCCATTAACTTTGAATTCATTTTCTATTTAGAAAATGAATTTGTAAAATCTGAACAAGCGATTTTAATTTAGAACTGTCCTTAAAGTTTTAACTTATCAATTTAATTAATTAATAAAAAATTCCCTATTGTCTTTAGGAAAGGACAATCGAAAGCTGATCGAAAGAATGTAACTTTTAATCATATAAATTTGAATAAAATTGTAAAATCTGAAATAAAACATTCTGATGTAATAACACTTTATAATGAATATATATGTAACTATTTACAAATATATACATATAATCCATGTAATTAAAATAGATATTTTTCATGAATATTTTATAGAGATAATTAATAACATTAACAAACTTAAACATAATATAATTAGCTTCAATAAATACTTAAATAATAACCTTAGGTTTAACTGAAAATAACGTGTATTGCAGATAGTATAAAGTCTCATTACATTCGGAAATATTCACTGTTAGTGACAGGATTTGAACTAGGTTAAAGGTGGGATCGCATGAAGCTCGGATCGAACTTACATCCGACTGCTTCAATAGTTAATATTAATATATATTAAAATTTTCCTTATTTTTATTAATAATGACTCTATAACATCATGGAATTAAGTCAACTATAGAATTCCCATAATAATCATGCTACTATGATTAAGATTTTATTTATGTTTAAAATTAAATGTTAGCATTTATTAATGCAAGTTAAAACTCAGGTGAATTGAAATATATTTGTTTATTCATGTGATGATAATTTTCAAGAGCTATGAATATAAATGTTATAAGCTGTCTATTATATACCATATAAATAATTGATCTCTGAGACATTAATAAATAATTATATGAATGTACTTATAATAAGTTAGATATCAGAAATCATTTATTTGTTGTATTTTTAATCATCTTAATGTTTATGGAATGCTATGTTCAGAAGTTTAGAGATTATTTTATATGTTTAGTATTTATTTGCAATGTTTTTTAGGAGTTATACAGAGTGTGTTGATAGACAGTTATTGTTTCAGTAGAATAGTTATTAGGAATCCTGTAGTGCTTGAGATATTTTAAATATCAAATGTTATACAGTTAACATAGTTCTGTATGTTTTTGTGATTCATGGTCAGTAGCATTTTTCTTAAATCTGTAAGTGCCCAAAGAGAAGCAGATATAGAAATTAAGATAGACACAATAAAGTGTGGCCTTAAGCTCTGCATCCATGTTATTGTTTTTCATAGTTCTTATAGACATTAATTCCTCATTTTTAATCACTACTATCACACTAGTTCCTGCATCATACTTGAAATTTGTAAAGTTGTATGAAGAATAATAGCTAGACTCTTAAGTGATATTCAGAATTTTGTAATGCAAGAAGAGTGCAATATTAAACAAATGATATATCAAAACAACACTGCATAAATATTTGTGGAATTTATCATATTCTAAAATATCTTTTAATTGGAGAGATCAAATTATAGTGTGTATGTGAAAGTAATATGAAAGATAATAATGAATATAAAGTTTGAATGTGATGGATATTATTGGAAATAAAGTAAATAAATACCATATTTTACGTAATATTGGAATAATTATAAAATAGACATAAAATGTATTATGAGTTATAGAGTTATTATTAAATTATTTTATAATAGAGTATTTAAGTGAAGAATTTATTACAGAACATTTTTGAAATTAAAATGTATAACATATAAGTTATTTGCTTATGAATATACTGAACATGGAAATATTACGTAATTATTTATGTAATTGATTTATCATTAAAGAATTTTTTATTTTTATGAAAATGTACAAATATTGATATCTTTATTATAGTAATATTATGGAATGTATTAATGGTTATAGAAGTAGAGAAAGATACTATGATAATAATTGAAACATACTTTTTTTATGAAAGTGTTAAAATTATTCAAATATTTAGTCTATAAATATGATGTTTTAATAATGTTAAGTTCAAAGTAAAAGATATTATTATTTCATAATAGTAAATAATTTTAAAGTTGAAATTATTTACTTCTTGTGTAAATACTTTTTTTGAATGTTATCATTTTTGAATTTTATAATATTTAATAACTGAAACACAGGCTTGTTATATACCTGTGGTATATATATAGGGTATATGAGCACAGACTTTCACACCACCCACCTCTCTCCACTCTATCTAATAACACTGATACACCTAAACACATAGATGCTGAAAAGATAAATAATCACCAATGTACGTATTTCATGCTAAACCAGCAATCATCAGTTGGTCCAGACTATCATCTTTACACACATATATAGTATAAGTGCTCAGATATATATTAAGATAGACTATCCTCATAGTTTAATGGACAGGCTTCAATCCACTCCACACTCCAACTCTTCAACCGTCCATCTAATTGAAAATCTGATGATGGAATGCTCAAAGGCCACCCTGAGGCCAAGATTATTGTCATATACCCTATATTACATATATATACCACAGGTATATAACAAGCCTGTAATTTCAGTTATTACATTATGGAGATGTCTGCCCATCCTTGCATATGTATTAAATGGATTATGTCCTGTACATGTGGGGTTCAGATTGACCTTAGGTGAACATGGGTGTGACAATAATCTCGGCCTCAGGGTGGCCTTTGAGCATTCCATCATCAGATTTTCAATATTTAATATAATATTTGTACATTTTTGAAATTTTATATTTGATGTAATAATAAATTGTTCATGTTGTTTTCATTAACTAAATTTCTAGATTTTCTTTTCTTTTTGTGTCCAAATCATTATATATCATCATAACCACACACATGCATAATAATAATTGAATATAACTGGGTATAATTGCATATAATCTAAAGAAAATAATGTATAAGAAGAATATTATTATTATTAAAGATATTACTATTGAATTTTAACAAATGAATAATGAAATTTTTTAATTATCGTATTTAATGGTTATGGTAAAAACTGATGTTTTACAGTGATAAATAAAACACATAGTAAAATAAAATTATTTTAAGTTTATGATTCATAATTTTAATTTAGTTTAGTTTATAAGGAATTTAGTTAAATGAGTTTAAAAGGAAGGATTATTCAAATTTGTTTTATTTATTATTATTGTTTTTATATAGCTAGATGTATGTAAAATCCCTCAATACATGGCAATATTAATTATTGTATTTATTTCAAAAATAATAATAATGATCTGACATTGTAATTATATTATAATTTTATTTAAGGAAAGATACATTACTTTATTAAGTAAATGAATATGAAATAGTTTAATACTTCAATTTAATTTTAACAAATGTTAATGATAATTTATTTTCTGAAATGTGAATTATGGGAATATTACTAATAGTATAGGAAAGTAGGTGGTAGTGATATTCCTATGCCATTGGGGATATATTTTGAGTATATTTTTAATGTTAAAAAATAAAATACATGTGTACCTTACTAGACACTTTTGATCACGTGTCTCAGATTTTAGTATAGAGGTTATTCAATTGAACCATTTATAAGAAAACTGAGCTAGTAGTTAAATCATTGATTAATTGGTTGATAAGTAGTTGTTACACAAACTTAGTTAAGAGCATAATATATGTGTATATGTTGTATTATCTTGTTGAATTTCACTTGAAAAGATCTATTTGTTAATAGATGAAACCATGGTCATGAAATATTTTTAATAAATTTTAGTTTTTTGGCTAGTATTGTAATGTTATACGATTTTTGTAGTTTATTTGTAATTACTAATATAGAAGTATGTAATATTCAATTTTTTAACATTATGAATTAGTACACTTTAAAAAAACTAAGTTTAGGATATTGTTTTAATGTCTGTAATTAATTCAACAGATCATTTTAACTTCAAGTAAATCTACAATCTCCATGAAGAGATCCTTGAATTCTTTTCTCTTTATTCTCCTCAAAATTTTTGTACTTTTTCTATTATTCTTTCATTTTCCAGATTTATATATATATAAGATGCTACATATTTTATCACTGTAATAGTATTTTTCCAAATTCTTTATCATAAGCAAAAAATAGTAATGTTTCTTAGAAATATTTTTATAACTTTTCAAACAGTTGTCTGTATTTTTAATTAATTTTTTTTATAATTGCAGAAAGGAGTTTGTTATTAACTGAAAGGAGACCCTTTGATTCCTCTTAGAGGTCTTAAAGAAACCGAGCAGGGTGAATTAATATATCCGCTCCATATTGTACCGGTAAAATCACCATGCACAATCACGCACAGTAATCCGAATTCAAACCCAGTCCACGTCTAGGAATAAATTCCAAAATGCAAACTAAATTCAAACCCAAACCCCTGGCATGACCAACCGATGAACAACACAACAACGGTACGTGGTTTTCCCTTTACTAGTTCATCGGAAAACACAGACTAAATTACCCTACAATCAGTTATTCATATATCTTATATTCGAGATATTGGTACGGTTAATAATTCAATATATATTTAAGTTGTCGATACAGACAGCAGGTGATTAACTAGATTTCGAGAGTAATAAGACAAGAGAGACAAAAATAGATTAGATAAATTTTTAATAATTATTGAAATCATTGAATACTATGTACAGATACGGTAAAATTTTCATACGTATATTTATAATAATTTGCTACTAGTCCTTAATAATCGTTTTAGACTGATAAACAAAACGCATGACAATATTTATATGTTTTAAATGGTCGTACGAGTTGATATGAGAATCAGAGTAATTTGAGCATTTAAAATATTTAATTCCTATTTTATATTAAGTTGTTTGATTTTAATAGATTCAAACCATTACGTATACGGATAATTGGAGGAGGCCTTATATAAAAATATAATATAATAATGATGTACTGATGGTTGCAGAGATTAAGATATACTACAATAATAACTTGCGGTGCATTGACGGAAGACCGGGCGGCTTGTACTTTGACAAGTCTTAATGCCCCCAAGTAGATCCGGGACACTACAACCAGCCGGGATCATTTTCGAACCCCGGTGATCCAAGAGATTATCTGGAGAAGAATTTCTTTCTTTCCAATTGGTAGTAAAACGAGACGCCAATTTAGGCGAAGGAAAAGGCACTGCCACAGTAACATCGAGGAAGAGTGATCGGAAGTGGACTTAAAGCGAAACTATATAAAACCTTGATTATCTCTCCGTAACATTTTCTACGCAACAATCTGATATGACTATTCAAAATAAAACATGGCAAAATCAAAAGATCACAAAAGTAACGATTAATTAATTTCACTCTGAAACCCATAACTCCCCAGGTTGTTCGGAAGGTAATAATAGTAACAAAAATATTCACTTTATATTATTACTCCGTTCATATATAAAAAAATAATATAATAAAAATTTAGACTTTATTTTAAATATTTGTTATTTGGAGCAAAGATTAAAATATCATTTTGACAAAATAAAAGGAACAATACAGGTACTTGAATATTTCTCAACTCAACATAAACGAACCAATTTTTAGTTCGATAAAAGAAAATTACTTTTAAAATGAATATAATAATAATACTATGAAATAAACTTTAATGGCTTTAACTAGAGTTGAAAAATATTATTATTGGCATCGCTTTGTTTGTAAATGTAAGTAATAATAAAAATATAAGTATATTCACTAATGAATTACTATTAGGCACAAAATATTAGTAAATTATCATCTAAAGACTAGAGCACAGAAATATTAGAGAAGAAATTTACTGACAGGCTTTAGTGTAACATTTTAACGAAGGAAAACAAGAAATTTACATGTAATTACTTAGATTAATTCATAACAGATTAAATAATAAAATTATTAAGCTTAGAGGAAAGTTAAAAAGTTCATGTAACAAGAGTTACCATTCTTTCTTCGTCCGGCTTTTCTCCTTGCGGTAATGTTTATGCAGAACGTAGGCGCGCATTTTGGATTCCTTAGAACGGCATGATTAATTTAAAGGTTGGAATTGAGAAAACTGGAAGCACAGGAAACATTATAGATCAGCGGCTCGAAAGATTTAAATCGGCAGAACAGGGATCAGCTTCTTGGACTTAGCCCAACATTATTGCAATTTACCGGGCAACTTCTTAATCACAGTTGAGATGATTTCTCTGGGACAACTACTTTGCTGTAGCTCGAGACGGTCTACGCACAGCCAAGTCAAAAAGTAGAGTCCTCTAGTATATTATAATATAAGATGGCTACGGTTGATCATTCTGCATAGTTTTTGTTCATGACTCCGCCTCCTTTGATTTTCTGGCCTCCAGCAATATCTAATTTTGGCTATACAATTGCATTCGCATTTCTTGATAAGAGTCCTACATTTCTCATTTCCATTGTTTGATTTACATTTATTTCTAAATTCAATACATGATTCTAAATTGACAAACTAAATAATTACATAGGAATTCGTGAATACAAAATTGAAATTCATTATCTTAACTTTCAAAGTACAAACTAATTATTCTATACATTTTGTACATGTAAGATTTGACTAAAAATACTGATCAAAGGAATGTGACTTTTGATCAGCATTTTTAAATGACTTTGTATAATTTTGAAAGATTTAAAATTTAAAAAAAAATATACACGCAATGAAACTTTTAAATTGAGCTAATATAAACCTACAAACCACACACACGAATATTATTTATCATGATTTGTAATATTTATACTTGTAATATTTACATTAAATTCTTTTAAACAAAGTATAAAATAACTAACTTAAAACTTATGTGGCTTGGAATAGAAAAAGCCTCACTGCGGGTACCTAGTGATTTAAAATTACCGTACTTCAAAATAAAAACTATGAAACTAAGATCGATCCTTCGATCTGTCTGTTTCATTTCTTCCTACTTAAAAAAAAATAACAAAAAAAAATGTTTATACATATTTTACTGACTTACATTTCATTACAAAGTTGATCGACTTTGGAGAACAGTCTGGGTGAGAGTTTGAACCTAAACATGGGTGTGAAATGATACATTTTATCAATCATTTGTATATTAATATCCATTGTTCTTTACTCATCATCTGAAACATTTATAACATAGTGGTCGTTTACCAGGTTATCCCAAAATTACTGTTTGTTTTCTATGGTCTCCCTGGGTCAGGAGGTATATAAGGCTTTAATTGTCTCGCATTGTAAATACCTCGTAGACCCTTCCCTTCCAGTAGAAAAGCGTTTTCATGGCATTCTTCCACTATCTCATATGGCCCGCTATACAGAGGGAAGAATTTTTTTGAATTCCTTCCTAGGTGCATTACTGACTCGTGGGGATCTTAGCCAGACTTGATCCCCCCTTTTGAAATTGTGATGTTGCCTTCCTCCTCTTTTAATTCTATTTTGTGCCATGCGCTCCAATTGTTGCCAGGCCATGTCTTGATCTGTGCTGTGATTTATATGTACTTCACGCTTTGGTGATAGCGTAGGGAAAATATCCGGGCATGGTCTACCGTAGTGAAGACGCGTGGGTGGGAATCCCGTGGATTCGTTCATGGTATGATTGATGCAATCCATGACATATTGAAGTTTCTCTACCCACTTCCGGTGATCCGTTGATAAACACGCGCGAAAAAGTCGACTGATTTCTCTCATGACTCTCTCGCACGGGTTTGATTGTGGGTTTCTTATTGATGTTAGGCGATGGTTTACATTCTGCTTCTTTACCCAGTTTTTCCATTCTTTCGAGGTGAATGCCGAACCATGGTCGGAAAGTATGGTTTCGGGTTTACCTACCTCTTGAAATTGTTTTTCCTGGAGAACCCGAGTTACGTTTCTGGTGTTTGTAGACTGCACTGGGTAGACTTTAACATACTTGGAAAAAATATCATATGATACCAACAAATACTGAAATGTTTTAAATTTGGGCAAGGGACCATAGTGGTCTATTGCAAGGATCTCGTTCGGTCTCGTGGCCATCACGGGTTTTATTTTCCCCACGTAGGACTTGGGAGCTTTCGTAGTAGCGCAGGTATCGCACTGTCTGATTATGGAAGTGATATGGTGATACATCCCCGGCCAGTAAAATTGGCGCCGGACCACTTCTTCAATCTTCCTGGGTCCATAATGTCCCAGAGATTGGTGTATATGTTTAATTATAGGGGCCCTAAATCTATTAGGTACCACGATTTTCCAAGGAGCACTGTAATCCTTGGTCCGGGTTTGTAATGTGCCTTCCTCAATCCGGAAATGGGGGTATCTGCTTTGTGGCTTCTGATTCTTATCCGAGGGTTTGGACAAATCATGAATGATATGGGGATACTGTATATTCTGCCAATAAATCAAATTCCGCAATTCAGTTTCTACAGAACTCGATATCGTAGTGGCCATAATTTCCAAGGGTTGGTTCTTGATTTCAGGGTTTTGTATCTTCATCGGTACAAGATGACGACTCAATACGTCAGCCACAATATTTTCCCGCCCTGGACAGTACTGGACTTGGTACCGGAATTGTTGGAGGGTCAAACTCCATCTGATTAAACGGTCATTAGTCAGGAAACTCTTGTTGAGAAACTCCAGGCAACGATGATCGGTTATAATGATTACTTGAGATCCCAAAAGAAATTGCCGGAATTTCTGGCATGCCCACACAATGGCCAGAGTTTCTTGTTCTGTTGTAGTGTAATGGACTTCCGCCCCCTTCAATGCACGGCTGCAAAAATAAATAACTTGGTGAGCTCCGGTATCACTTATTTGAAATAAAATAGCTCCTAGTCCTTGCTTGCTGCTGTCTGTTTGTACATAAAAGGGGCGATGAAAATTCGGATGATGCAGCATTACAGCCTGTAAAAATTTTTTTTTTACATGTAGGAGTTCTTTGTCATGAAAAGGTGTCCATTCCCACTTGCGGTTTTTCTTGATGAGGTCTACGAGATTTCTAGTTTCCTGGGCGAAGTTCGGATAGAATTTGTGATAGAAGTTGCAAAGGCCCAAAAATGATCGGACCTGCTTCGGTTTAGTTGGTGTTGGGAAATTTTCTATAGCGGCAATTTTATCGGGGTGAGCCTTAATACCATGTTGGTTGATGATATGGCCAAGGAACGTTATCTCGCCAATAGCAAAACGGCTCTTCTCCAAATTTACGGTGATATTTTTTTCTCTGCATTCTCTGAGGAACCTTTCCAAATGTTGTAAATGTTCCTGCAGGTTTTCTGAAACGATGACCAGGTCATCCATATAACATACCATATGCTCCTGTATCTCATCGGAAAGGACCTGCCGCAAACAGCGCATTAAGCCTGCTCCACTGTTTATGAGTCCAAAAGGGACTCTTTTAAATATATGAGTATACCCATTATATCGGAAGGCCGTATATTTCCGATCCCTAGGGTCCAGATTCAACTGCCAGTAGCTCGCGGTCAAATCCAAAGTTGAAAAGATGGTTTTACCAGCCAGCCGTACCAGTACCTCTTGAATAGGTGGAGGAGCATCTCTTTCTGGGATGGTAATGCTGTTCAACTTGCGTGCATCCAAACACAAACGCAAACTCCCATTTTTCTTTTTTACCACGACCAACGGGTTGTTATAAGGCGACGGGCCGCGTTCAATAATACCCCACTCAATCATTTGATGAATCTGGGCTTCTACTTCCCCTCTGTACTGAAAAGGTATGGGGTAAGTTTTCGACGGAACGTACGTCTCCTCCTTTACCCGGATCCGGTGTGTATACCCTCTAATCTCACCCGGAGTAGGAGAAAAAACAGCCTCATATTTCTTTAGTATTTTTCCGATCTGATATGTGTCCCTGGGTTCCGTGAGGATGGACTCTTGAACCTTTTTACTGATCGCTGCTGGGTCAACTGACTGGACCAAACAACTTTTGTAGTCAGACCTCTGGGTAATTGGTATTTTGAAATCGATTGCCTCACTTCCGAAAGAGCATCTTCCCTTTTCATAATCGATAACACCATCATTGTGGGCTAAAAAATCGGAGCCGAGCACCACGTCATAGATAAGTCCTGTCATCACAAGAAAAGTATGTCCTACCGGCCTCTGATTTATCTTAACTTCCAGCCATACTTGGCGGTTTTCACTTAGCATTTTTTTTCCATTTGCCAATGTGAATTGAATAGGTCGAGTTGGCAACTGCATGATTTCGCGGGTTCTTTTTAGGTTATTAATCCAAGCTGCAGATACGATTGAAGCTTGGCTGCCTGAGTCAATCAAAACCGTAACCCTGTTGTCTTCTATATTTACTTCTATAACCGGGCATAAGTAATTTGCTTGATGATCCTGGTTTTCCTTCTCTGAAATTAGGTTCGTCATCTGGTGGATGGTTTTAATGGGCTGACTTTTACTGTTATTTGGTGCCGGAGATCTGAAGTGTTGGTCTACTGTCTCCAAGAACTTTGTCATCTCAGAAATAGTGTGTATTTGGCTACTGATCATAAGCCCTCTAACTTCTTGTGGCATATTGTATGCTATCATTCGAATAACTCGGGAATCTGACCAGTTGAAAGTGTGCAATGAACAAAACTTGGTTGCTTGCTGTGAAAAAAATTTTGTTAGGGTAAGTAGGTTCCCTGCGGGAAAGCATTCTTTGATAAGGCTACGCAATGCTATTTCTTGTCTTTCCTCACCCCAGAATGTCCTTAGCAGCCTGTCCCGGTACTCCTCAAAAGTTCTAGGTTTTCCTCTCAGTATGGTCCACCAGTCTTTGGCGACTGATTTCAAATGATGCTGAATGATGGCCATTTGTTGCTTATTATCTAGGTCTGTTATTTCGAAAGCATCTGTTAAGCTGTCGACATGTTCGTGGGGGTTTTCCCAGTATTCCCCATAAAAATCTATAATTTTGAACGAAAGGTGTTGAGGGTCAAATGATCTGTCCATTCTGACCCGTTTCAACCGGTAAACACTGTCTTCCTTTTATATTGTGTGCGTATTTCCCAGTAACTAGTTATTTGTTTATTTAATCTATTCACTTACAGTCACTGACGTGTCTGATGGTTCCGCACTACTTCCAGATGATTTACTGTTCCCTTCTATTTCTGCCATTTTATATATATATATTTTTTTAATTATATGTGTGATTCTAGCATGTGAATTAGTTATTTGCGAAATATTTTTTTATTTATATATATTCATAAAAGATACTGATCCCTGATCCTATATGCCAAATCCTCCCCCGCTGCTGATACTGTTCCCACCTTTCTCATCCAGTTTGTGTGTCTTCCTTCCTTTCTCTTTTTTTTTCTTTCGCCTACGTTCCGATTGATTTCTGTTATATAAAACCCCTTTTTTTTTTCACCTTTTTTTATTTTATGTATATATGATATGATAACGTGTATCTAAATTATTAATAAGGGAAGAGAAAAACTTTATTTCACCCAGTTTGAACTGTTCTCCTCAGTCCTATAAAACAAAACATATTAACAATTAGTATATAACACAATAATATTCTTATAATACTGTCAGTAACTCTCTCTCTATATATATATCACCATTTCTCTCTTTTATAGACCAAACAAAAACTCACCACTGCTGTATGGACAAACATATTTGCTGACAAATTTATTTGAAAGGCGCCAGCCAGCAACATGTGACCAATGGATAATTTAATCCACTGATCCCCAAATATATACTTATTACGTGACTTAATAAAATCATTTGATTCAAAAACATAATGTTTTATGTAGAATGTTTAATATTAACGCTACTTCTGCGGGGTTATCAATTACAATTTCAAGTTTCTATAACGTAAGTGTATATACCCTTAACACTTTGCCGACTGTATCTGGCTGATTGGTGTTATACAAAAAAAAACTTAACCTAAACGGTTACTCTACTTAATACCGGATAGCACATATTCTGGCCAATAACTTTATTCAACTGACATTTATGTTATGCACTGACTTTGATAAGATTTCTATATTAAACAATATATATACACACATACACGCGTTTATTTTTAAGACATGAAAAGTAATCCTACTTTCTTTGCTTTTTTTTTTTCAAAAAAAAATTTTCAAACAACAAAAAAAATGAACTTGCAAAAAGATTTATGAAATAACATTCGTTTATTTTGAATTAAATAAACGCACAAAATCGCAATACAGGTTTTCACTTGCTTTGAAACCATTTCTCAATATTTTTGTCGTTAAAACAAAACTTCAAAATCGCTTTCACACTTTTTTTTCTTCAAAAAAAAAATCTCACTATATTATCTTAACAATATTAGAAGGCAATCTATTCAACTGAAACTACTTGCAAGCAAGGGTGAAAAAAAAAATTAGTATATTTGACTTACTCAAAACATCGTTTTAAAACTGCGCATTTTAATAACGCAAAGTATATATATATCTCAACGGTATGAAAAAAAAATCGAGTATTTCTATAATTTAATATTTACTCTTGTTCACTCTGCAGGGTGTGGGAGATTTCTTCATCAGAGCACCACGGAGGGCGTCCAAAATTTTAAACTACTGTACCGGTAAAATCACCATGCACAATCACGCACAGTAATCCGAATTCAAACCCAGTCCACGTCTAGGAATAAATTCCAAAATGCAAACTAAATTCAAACCCAAACCCCTGGCATGACCAACCGATGAACAACACAACAACGGTACGTGGTTTTCCCTTTACTAGCTCGTCGGAAAACACAGACTAAATTACCCTACAATCAGTTATTCATATATATCTTATATTCGAGATATTGGTACGGTTAATAATTCAATATATATTTAAGTTGTCGATACAGACAGCAGGTGATTAACTAGATTTCGAGAGTAATAAGACAAGAGAGACAAAAATAGATTAGATAAATTTTTAATAATTATTGAAATCATTGAATACTATGTACAGATACGGTAAAATTTTCATACGTATATTTATAATAATTTGCTACTAGTCCTTAATAATCGTTTTAGACTGATAAACAAAACGCATGCCAATATTTATATGTTTTAAATGGTCGTACGAGTTGATATGAGAATCAGAGTAATTTGAGCATTTAAAATATTTAATTCCTATTTTATATTAAGTTGTTTGATTTTAATAGATTCAAACCATTACGTATACGGATAATTGGAGGAGGCCTTATATAAGAATATAATATAATAATGATGTACTGATGGTTGCAGAGCTTAAGATATACTACAATAATAACTTGCGGTGCATTGACGGAAGACCGGGCGGCTTGTACTTTGACAAGTCTTAATGCCCCCAAGTAGATCCGGGACACTACAACCAGCCGGGATCATTTTCGAACCCCGGTGATCCAAGAGATTATCTGGAGAAGAATTTCTTTCTTTCCAATTGGTAGTAAAATGAGACGCCAATTTAGGCGAAGGAAAAGGCACTGCCACAGTAACATCGAGGAAGAGTGATCGGAAGTGGACTTAAAGCGAAACTATATAAAACCTTGATTATCTCTCCGTAACATTTTCTACGCAACAATCTGATATGACTATTCAAAATAAAACATGGCGAAATCAAAAGATCACAAAAGTAACGATTAATTAATTTCACTCTGAAACCCATAACTCCCCAGGTTGTTCGGAAGGTAATAATAGTAACAAAAATATTCACTTTATATTATTACTCCGTTCATATATAAAAAAATAATATAATAAAAATTTAGACTTTATTTTAAATATTTGTTATTTGGAGCAGAGATTAAAATATCATTTTGACAAAATAAAAGGAACAATACAGGTACTTGAATATTTCTCAACTCAACATAAACGAACCAATTTTTAGTTCGATAAAAGAAAATTACTTTTAAAATGAATATAATAATAATACTATGAAATAAACTTTAATGGCTTTAACTAGAGTTGAAAAATATTATTATTGGCATCGCTTTGTTTGTAAATGTAAGTAATAATAAAAATATAAGTATATTCACTAATGAATTACTATTAGGCACAAAATATTAGTAAATTATCATCTAAAGACTAGAGCACAGAAATATTAGAGAAGAAATTTACTGACAGGCTTTAGTGTAACATTTTAACGAAGGAAAACAAGAAATTTACATGTAATTACTTAGATTAATTCATAACAGATTAAATAATAAAATTATTAAGCTTAGAGGAAAGTTAAAAAGTTCATGTAACAAGAGTTACCATTCTTTCTTCGTCCGGCTTTTCTCCTTGCGGTAATGTTTATGCAGAACGTAGGCGCGCATTTTGGATTCCTTAGAACGGCATGATTAATTTAAAGGTTGGAATTGAGAAAACTGGAAGCACAGGAAACATTATAGATCAGCGGCTCGAAAGATTTAAATCGGCAGAACAGGGATCAGCTTCTTGGACTTAGCCCAACATTATTGCAATTTACCGGGCAACTTCTTAATCACAGTTGAGATGATTTCTCTGGGACAACTACTTTGCTGTAGCTCGAGACGGTCTACGCACAGCCAAGTCAAAAAGTAGAGTCCTCTAGTATATTATAATATAAGATGGCTACGGTTGATCATTCTGCATAGTTTTTGTTCATGACTCCGCCTCCTTTGATTTTCTGGCCTCCAGCAATATCTAATTTTGGCTATACAATTGCATTCGCATTTCTTGATAAGAGTCCTACATTTCTCATTTCCATTGTTTGATTTACATTTATTTCTAAATTCAATACATGATTCTAAATTGACAAACTAAATAATTACATAGGAATTCGTGAATACAAAATTGAAATTCATTATCTTAACTTTCAAAGTACAAACTAATTATTCTATACATTTTGTACATGTAAGATTTGAATAGAAATACTGATCAAAGGAATGTGACTTTTGATCAGCATTTTTAAATGACTTTGTATAATTTTGAAAGATTTAAAATTTAAAAAAAAAAATACACGCAATGAAACTTTTAAATTGAGCTAATATAAACCTACAAACCACACACACGAATATTATTTATCATGATTTGTAATATTTATACTTGTAATATTTACATTAAATTCTTTTAAACAAAGCATAAAATAACTAACTTAAAACTTATGTGGCTTGGAATAGAAAAAGCCTCACTGCGGGTACCTAGTGATTTAAAATTACCGTACTTCAAAATGAAAACTATGAAACTAAGATCGATCCTTCGATCTGTCTGTTTCAATATATTCTTGTCACTACAGCTGTTATTACTATGTGATTATTCATATAGTATATGAACATGGATGGGCTACTCACCAACACGCATTAGCCAGCATGGTGAGTTTATTGGCTTTTTACCTCTTGAGTTTAAGATCAAGAAACACCATGGTTTTCTTCTGTTGCCTAATAAGGCAGAATGAATGTTTGTGTAAATGATATTTTTCCAATAAATACAATTATGACAGACAAAAATAAACCATGGCCCTTATTCCCAGGAGGCTGTAAAGTCACCAACCAAGGCAGCAGTTGGTGGCTAAAGGCGGAGGATGCTAAGAATCCCCTGATTGCGGACTCAGGCTGCCATCTGATTATGACTTTTTATTTAGCTACTTACAACTGCAAACCACTTTCAAGTGAAGGAAAATTTCAAGAATTAGAAGAACTGTCTTATGGTAAATGGGACATTATTGGACTTTGTGAAGTTAGAAGAAAAGGTGAAGAGACAATTGACTTAAAAAGTGGACATGTACTCTATTATAAAGATACAAATATTGGAAATACAAGTGGAGTATGATTCACTATAAATAAAAAGTGGAAGAACAACATTGTGGAGATTGATGGTGTATTGGATTGAATAGCAAGATTAGTTATACAACTTAATAGCTGATATAGTGATGAAGTAGTAGAAGATTTTTATATGGATGTACAAAAGGCTTCTGATAAGAGTAAACAACATTTTAAAATTGCTATGGGAGACATTAATGCTAGAATTGGTAAACAAATGAAAGATAAAAATGCTGAAGATAATTTTGGTTATGGTAATAGAAATGAGAGAGGACATAGACTTGTGGAGTTTGTTGAAAAAAAACCAACAACTTTATATTATGAATTCTTTTTTTGAGAAAAATGTTAATAGGAAATGAACATGGAAGCATCCAAATAAAGGTACAGCAGAATTGGATTATATTTTGACTAACAGAAAATACATATTTCAAGATTGTAATATTCTTAATAAATTTAACACAGGAAGTGATCATCGATTAGTAAGATATAAGATATGTGTTAATGCAAAACTAGAGACACAAAAATTATTAAGAGAAACAATATTTACAGTTGATATTCCTAATCTTCAGAAACATTCTAATGAATTGAAATTAGAACTTACAAATCGGTTTCAAGTATTAGTAGATTTTGAACATGATTCAGATTTGAATGAAATTAATATGAAAATAACTGATAAACTTTTAAAAACTGCAACAAAAATATGTGGTAGAAAAAAGCAGCAATTGACCAATAAAATTTCTACTGAGACTAGAGAATTTATGAAGAAAAGAAGGAATATGAAAATAAACAAAAATGATGCATTAAAAAGGATTGAATATCTTAAATTTTATAAAATGGTGCGGAAAAGAGTTGAATATGATATAAGAAAGTATAACTGTGAACTAGCAAGGAAAGCTGTAGAAGAGAATAAAAGTCTCAAGAGTGTAAAACAACATTTTGACATTGGTAGGACATTTACATCTGCAATAAAAAAAAGATGGAATTATTACTAAAAAGAGAGAAGACATCATGAAATGGGTAAAAGACTTTTATCAAGAATTATATAGTAATAAAGAACAAGTACCTCCTATATCTATAACATCTTCCAAATTGCCCAGAATTTTAAATGAAGAAGTGAGACATGCAATTAAATATATGAAGAAAGGAAAGGCTCCAGGTAATAATGGAATTATAATTGATATATTAAAAGAAGCAGGTGAAGAAATAGAAAAAAAATTAGCATAGTTATATACCAAATGTCTAAATGATAAAGATGCACCGAATGATTGAAAGAATGTGGTATTAATATTAATATTTAAAAAAGGTGATATAGAAGATATTAGAAATTACAGACCTATCAGCTTTTTATCAATTTTATACAAAATTTTTACCAAGATAATTACAACTCGTCTACAGAGAACATTGGATTTCCACCAACCAAGAGAACAAGCTGGATTTAAAAGTGGTTTCAGGTACAGTAGATCATATCCAGGTATTGCAAGAAGTTATAGAAAGGACAAATGAATATGAGTTGCCATTATGCTTTGGATTTGTAGATTATGAAAAGGCATTTGATTGTATAAACATTTCTTCAGTGATTAAAGCATTGGATCATCAAGGTATAGATCCAGAATATTGTCATATTTTAAAAAATATTTATAAAAATGTAACAACAATTATTAGATTATATAATGATACTAGGAAAGTTAAAATTGAGAAGAGTCTAAGACAGGGTGATTCCAAATCTCCAAAACTTTTTACAGCAGTGCAGCAAGAGGTATTTTGTGGATTAAAATGGAAAGGTAAAGGAGTAAAAGTAAATGGAGATTATTTAAGTCATTTAGATTTTGAAGATGATGTAGTTGTTTTTACAAATGCTTTAGAGCTTCTGCAGGAGTTATCAGATGAAAGTAGGACAAAAGATAAATGTTAAAAAGACTAAAGTAATGTTTAATGGATTTTCTCAAACTATGAAAATAAAGATTGACTATGATGAGTTAGAAGTTAACAGTTATAAATACCTTGGTCAGATTATTAATACAGATGGAAACATAATGAATGAAATTAATCATAGAATTAAACTTAGTTAGAGTGCTTTTGGTAGAAATAACTTGATACTAAAAGGAAATATGTCTACATGTTTGAAAAGGAAGGTTTTTAATAAATGTGTTTTACCAGTTCTTAGTCATGGATCTGAGACTTGGACACTTAATAGAAGAGTAGTACAGAGACTTCAGACAACTCAAAGAAGTATGGAGAGATGCATGTTGGAAGTAACAAGAAGAGATCGAAAATGCAATATATGGGTAAGAGAACAAACAGGTGTTACTGACCTGCATTGAAAAAATTAAAAGACTGAAGTGGAGTTGGGCTGGACATATTGCTAGAAGAGATGATAATAGATGGACAATTGAAATCTTAAACTGGATTCCAAGAGATTTAAAAGACCCAGAAAGAGACCACGTGTGAGATGGATGGATGAAATAAGAAAGTGTGCAAGGGTGATGTGGAGAAGAGAAGTTAAAGATCAGAGAAGATGGATTGAACTTGGAGAGACATTCATCCTGCAGTGGATTGATAATGGTTGATGATAATGATGATTTATTTCTATACACTATTTTTTCCTGTTACTTAATAGGCAGTTTAAATTTAAAACCATTGTATTTTTACATTTCCATTTAATTAGTTTAGAATTTTATACAGAACAGATAATCAAAATGTTAAAAAAGTAAATTATATATATAGACTACTATTAATGCTTGAATATGGATAATTTAAGCTATTTAATATTTTTTTCTGTGATAGTCCTGAAAACAATTTTGAATACCCATCATTACCAGAATTCATAGATTTGATTGGCTCTAATTAGCTATATAAATCATCTAGTGAATGATAACTCATGTAATTGTATCTTTTTGAGAGTTACCTATATATTCCAGGGGGGAGGAGGGATGATTGCTGTTTATTTCTGATACTTGATAATGCATTCTTAAAAATCAGATAGCATATTGATTAGTGCAAAGTCCCCGACCTTTTTGCACTTAAGAGCACATTCTATAATACTGTCTAGCTGGTGGGCACCATTTATTTTTTTCAACCAGATGGCGGGCACTGTTTATTTTTTCAATGTAAATTTATAGATGGATATTGTTAATAATACACATAATGTACAAAAAAATATTTATTTCAAAAATAAAATTTTAACATATATTTAATGTTTATATTTTACGTTGTAAAAGTATAGTATGCCTTACAAATTGATTACAATATAATACAATAATTTATAAGAAATTTTAAAAATTAAATTTATTTGTATCAGATAAATAATTTTTTATCGTGTTCAGATAGCGGCGGGGACACATAAAATGGTCTGCGGGGCACCATGGTGCCCGCGGGCATAGGGTTGGGGACCCCTGGATTAGTGTTTTCAGCAGTTTCATCACAAGTATTGTTTCAATTGTATTCAAATCAGTGACTAATTGAAGTAATTATAACATGAATATTTTTATTTGGAAGGTTTTTTTTTTTTCCATATGTCATAGCATCGGCCGGGACGTGAACCCACACCCATCTGCAACCAACTACTTGCTTGCAAGGCGGGTGCGATGACCTCTCGGCTAACAATGCTTGACTATTTGGAAGGTTTTCTTTTTCGTTTTTTTGAGATTGACTATATTTAATGAAATTTTAGTAATGCATATTTTAATTATGGTTTAAACTTATAATTATTATCTTCCAGAACCTGAAAATTCCATTAGAAAGTTATGACTCTTTATATTACTACCTTAATGTTTTTTTATATTAGTTATATTGTTCTAATTATTTTATTGAACAATTTAAAAAATTAAGTTTTAGTTTGGTTTTCTTCATCGTTTAAACTGTTTTGTTTTTTTTCATATGTCATAGCATCGGCCGGGACACGAACCCACAACTGTCTGCAACCAACTACTTGCTTGCATGGCAGCTGCGATACCTCTCGGCTAACAACGCAAGACTTAAACTGTTTAAATCTTGTTATTATCTCAAGCACAAATAGAACATTATTTGAAAAGCTCTAAAAAATCTTTGTAATCTTCATCTTTCTCTTCCTTTTTGTTAAAATTTCCATTATAAATTTTATTATCTAATGTAGAAATTAATAAGAAGTTCAAAAGGATCAAGTGATTAAATGAGACTCACTTGATTAAAAGAGACTTAATTTAAAAATATATGTTCAACTGTTAGATGTTATGATATAGTAATGAGAGATAATTTGGATATCAAATAATTATTTTTAATGAGGTATAATCTATGAATATAAATAAATCACATAACATTACAAGCATAAAGCTAAACTAGTCAATATAAAATCAAAACTACCCCAAATCTAAAATTAAACCAGACCAGCATAAAAATAATATTAAAACACAACCTAAGGTTTCACTGCTACAAGCAGACTTCTCAAGTGTAAAGAACTACAAAAAACCACACATTATATATTCTATTAAAAACTACCCACAAATCCATTCACTTCCCATCCACCCTTAATATTAAAAGAACTCTTAAATAAGTTAATTGCTTCAGAATAATAAATTTTCAATAATAAAGACTCTTTAATTCTTCTTTTGATTTCATTTCTCTCAAAGAAATGTGTGGTTTTTTGTAGTTCTTTACACTTGAGAAGTCTGCTTGTAGCAGTGAAACCTTAGGTTGTGTTTTAATATTATTTTTATGCTGGTCTGGTTTAATTTTAGATTTGGGGTAGTTTTGATAAATCACATAGTAATAACAGAGAGTTTAAAATTTAAAATAATTCATTATAATTTTATGTTTACACAAAGAATAGAAAATAGACTTCACAGGTAAATTTTGGCCAAATACCCTTAAAACTCAGGTATTATAAAGATGAAAAATTGTACAAAAATTTTCTGCAAAGGCGGAAGGAATTATAAAAATGAAAAATTGTACAAAAATTTTCTGCAAAGGAGAAAGAATGGGTTCTTTGCTAATTAATTTTCTTCTACTCTCTTTTTCATATGCATAAAATAGAAACAATTCATTATTATTGATGAAAAATTATTAACTTGCTTAATATTCTATCATTTTAATCTCATTTATAAAAAACTACACTACATATATGTGTCATAAGACATATTTATAATTTATAATGGACAAATGTATATAAATATTAATTTGTTATTGAAATAAATTCCACTATATAAACTTAATTATGTGTGTGGGGATTATTTGGAAAAAAATTGTTATTGAGTATCAATACACAACAAATAACTAAAGTGTTAAAAGTGCCTACAAAGTACTTTATCTATTATTAATTTGTTATTAAATAAATTTCATTATATAAATTTACTTATGTGTGTGAGGATTATTTGATATATTTTTTGTTATTTAGTATCAATATACAGCAAATAATTTATGTATTAAAATGGCCTACAAAATACTTTATCTATTCTAGTGGAACCAATTGTTTGATGGTTTTTTTTATACTTATTATAATCTATCATTAAAGAAAAGAAAGTCTAAGGCAAGATGGCTAAGTTAGTTAGAACGTTATCTTAAAATTCAATAATCAAGAATCTAAGGACCAGGTTTAAATCCCATGCTACTACTGTCACTGGTCAGGCCAGCAACACCTGAAGAAGAGGGGAGAATAATACCTCTTGAAACATTGTGCATATACTAACCTCATATTACTAACAGTTAGTGTGTATACAAACTTGTTTTCTGTGATATTACTAACAGTTGGTGCATATACTAACTTGTTTGCTGTGATATTACTAATAGTTGGTGCAAATTGAATTTTTCTGAAGACATTCAACACACACATTAGATGATAGAAATAGTCTAATATAAAAATACAACTATAATACCATCATCACAAACCTTCAGAAAAATGCTAAGGCATGGTATAATGACTTCTAAGAATTTATGAAATAAATAATGTAAGTGTAAAATTTTCTTCCTTTAAAGTAAATCCTTAAAATCCCTAAATACTGGCTATATAGCTTGACTAAGTTAAGCTGAAATAACAAGCATACAAAACATGTATTCTATTAGTGAACAAACATTTGAGATTGAGAAGCTAACTTTGTTAATAAAAAGCATAATTTATGCATTTAGAGGTTCTGATGTTATTTTTAAACTAATTAAAACATTGGATAAAATCAGTTAAAACCGATTGTTATTTATTACATTGTGGCCACCAAAGTCTGAAGAGTTTTTGGAAGTAAAACTGCAAATAATTTTAATTTTTTAATATTCTATTGTGTGTTTTGTTAAACAAAATTGTATAGAATTCATTTTGTTTCAATTAAGTAATTTTATTTCATGGATGAAATGGATCTTCTTCATATGATAAAAAAACACATTTAGATACTTAAAAAAATAAATTATCTTACTTGTAAATATAGGTGTATTAAAATTGCACAAATTGGTACTTCTAATTTGTAAATAATTATTTATTATAAATATGAATTTCTGATTCGTTGAATCAATATTTGAGAAAGCAAAATACATATAATATGCAAAAAATATATTTTATTTTCTTCATTGTTTTATTGTGAATCTATTAATAACATCACCATAATTTTATTATTATTATTTGCAAATTCTAATTGGATGCACAAAAATGCTAATAAAGAGATGATTTCACATTAAAATGTAACTAAAAAATCTGTATTACTGCACAATCAATACTTCTACAATTATATTGATTTGCATACGGTATTCATTGTGGGACTTATAAATTAAAAGTTTTGGTGAAAAAAAAAGGAAATGTAATTTCATTTAATGTGTGATACATTCTATTTTTTGATTTTCACAAAAGACATAGCTCATGTAGACCGAGAATCTTAATAAATGGAAGGTCATGTACTATTGTAATGCACTCATGTCAGTTCCATTCATAAGACCAGGGGTGCCAAAATTTATCTTGCACAAAATCACCTTAAATCCATGCAATGGCCCTGAATGAGAAGTAAGTGAATAAATCGATATTCAATAAGATTAAATCTAAGCACATAAGACAAAAGTGTATTGTGCTTGGATAAATTGAAAAAAGAGAAAAAAACCCAAGATCATGTATAGTTTAGTATTTAGGAAGTCCATATAACATTTAGGCAATGGAAATGACAGATTGAACTGGAATCCATGGACTTTTAATTCTCATTCATCACTCTACACATTATTAAATCATGCAGGATATGATAGTAATAAATATGCAATTGAAGAGCCTCAAAATCTAGATGATAATAATACTATAAAATATAAAAAAATTCATGCATATATAAACATTAATTTTAAAAAAGAAAACTTTATTTTTTAACAGAAGTATTTAAACTTACCTGTAATTTGTAAAATGTTTTCACAATAATTTATTTGATTTTCCTGGAGAGGATTAACATTTGATTTATTTAAAGTTATTTGACAAACAGTCCTTGATCTGGTGATAAAATCATTAGTTTTCTCTTCTGGAATTATTATTTTTTCACAACCTGGTGCAATAAAAGTAGTACTTCTAGGAATAATCATTTTATTGTTTTTAACTAAATCTCTGTTATCAATAAAAATCTCTTTAGTATCTAAGGGTAATAAGCTGTTTGAGATTACCAAATTGCTTGAAGTTGGTATTTGTTCATAATATTTGCTTTTAGGTGAATGAATATCTTGAACATAAAAATGATTATTTTTAATTTCAGTTAAGTAATTTACATTTTTAGTGACGTCAATAATTTTATGAGATTTTTCAGTAGTATTTAACATATTCAAAACCAAAAAATGTTTATCTTTATGAGATAAGAGATTTCTTTCTTCACTAAGATTAATATTATTATTATTAGTAGTAGAACTTTTAAGTCCAAGCTTCAGTGATTCTTTTGAACAACAAAACCAATTTTTAGCATCAAGTTTTGGATATAAACGTATATTATTGTTATTTTTAATAATATTTAAATGCTTTTCTTCATTTTGTGGTTTTTGTTCTTCCTGTTTTGCAGTTGTTTTAAAATCTGAACCAAAATGTTCTTTATTTGCCATTTTCAAATATGGGTCAGAGTTCACTGTTTGTTTGTGGGTGTGTAATGAAACAGAAAAATTTAATTCACATGAGTTTATTGGATTACTTTCTTTATATTCAGATTCATTTCCTGAAACTTTTAAATTGTTATTTTTAAACTTTTTTTTTTCATCATGCAAATGACAAACCATCACAAGAAAACTCCTAGAAAAAAAAAGTTTTTAAGTAAATATATATCATATCATATATCCACACACATGAACATATTCTTAAATGATAAGTTTTAATACAGATTATACAGAATCATTAATTCACTTCCACTCTTGTATCAGATTTTCAGTTTTTTTTTTTGTTTGATTGTTTAGCATAAAGAAAAGGTGATTCCCAGGAATGTTTTTATTACAAGTGAAAGATGAAATTCATTACTTTATGGGGGGGGGGGGATAAAAATAATTTGAAATTCCAATTCCAATATAACTTTAAAACCATAACATCTAAATTCAATGTTTCATTACTTTTGAAGGGTTACAGGAAACATAACTTATTACATACAATTGACCAAAATTTTCATTCATTAATTTTTATCTCTAAATAAAAGATTTAAGAATATGTATATCTGAAAAGTTATCCTCTGAAGGCAGATTTGCTAATAAGTAGTACTTGATTATCATAAGTGATAATTTGCCTACTATAAAGTCAAATTTAAGGCTTTTGTAAAAATTTTCACTACAAATCATTATTATTATATGTATATAATAAATGTATTTTAATTATTTAAAACTTTTTTTATATGAAAATGATTTAAAAATTAGTTACTCTCAAATTAAATCGTCTTTTAATAGTTTGCACAGTTTCTTAATCACATTATTTAATTATTTTATTTTAATATTCTTTACTAAATATATTTCATAATTTTCAGATTATAGAATTTGTGAAAAATTCACTAAATTAATATATGTAAAGAATAAACAGCAATAGTCCGATAACTGATAATTCATCATCTTTTTAGAGATGTTAATTACAAAGGACTAAATTTTATTATATATTAATTAAAATATATTTAAGTAATATTTTTTACCTGATCTTAAATTAATGCCACTCATTTTAACCTTAAATTAAAACAAGAATGATTTTTATTTTTTTTATTTCTTAGGTGGTCACTTTAATCTATATATATATTTATTCAAATATTTTAGGAATTGAGATTTTCATTTTTCCTAAAATAGCAGTTAAAAATATTATTTCCATGCTATTTTTGTGAATAATATTAGAAAGCTAATAGGCAGTTTGAAATAACAAAGTGTAAAAAAAACATCAAATCATAGATATTGTTAACTATTACTGAAAAAAAGTTTTAAATACTAAACATAATGATATACAAAGAATATATTATAAATCTAAATCCAATAGATAGCTAATAGTTCTTGTTATTCTTTAATATTTCATTTAATTTTTTAAATATCTAACTTTAAAATTATGGCAGTGGTATAATGAGACAGTAAGAAGTTTATAGCAAAATGATTTTTTTTTTACAAGGATAGAGAATTGTCGATATTCAGCTTATGTATTAGTGGCATTCAAAATAGTGGCAACCAAAAGATAAAGTAAAAAGCCATATGGGCAAAAAATTAATTAAAAAATAAATAATGCTTTAGGATTTTTGCTGTTCTGCTTTCTAGCTATCAGGCTTTTAGTTGTTGATATATATAGATTGTGCCCATTCCAATTTAGCCTGTGGTAAATTGCAATAATGTGCATAAAATAAAAACAAAAAATCATCATCACATTTTCTTGTATAGGCAGAGAAGCTGTAGGGCACCTAAGTTTAAACCCTACATGATCAAGTCGCAAAAGCCTAGGAGAGAATGAGTGGGGGAAATATTTATGCTCTTTGTTTTGTATTGATAAAGACCAAAAGAGTAGTATATACCTTGAATTATTTAATAGTTGTCTTTAAAAGTTAGGATTAGAACACATATAAACAACTGTCTGTGGAGACAAACTATTCAGTTAGTCATTTTCTGATTTTGATTATTAAGTTTCTTCAAAATTGATCTATACTTAATCAATTCTATTTTTTCTATAACAATAATTTAAGTCTGTTTTAATAATTTAGTTTCTGAATATTAAGTTATAGTTTGTAAAATCATTCAGATTATTTTTGATAGGCAGGTTTTTCTGAATGTTTAAATATCTGAGTGTGTGCTTGTATTTTACACAAGTAAACTTACAGTTACACATATATTAAAAAGGATTCTGCTAAAATCATTTTATGATTTCTTATGAAGTTATATTGTTTGTAAAAAATTATATATACTAATTAAACTCACAAGGTTAGAATTTCAGTTGACCAGTCGAGCTGACATTACTTAGATCAGAGTTATTTAAAAAAAGTTTATGAGGCTAGACTGCTGTTAAGGTAATGAATTCCAGACCAGTCAGCCAGTTAATTACCAAAAATCATATTAATCTGAGTTTCTTACTAACAGTCAATTTAAAACAGATTGTCAATTTTAATTAGATGGCTAAATCAAGTTTTCTATCTGTGAGCCTGTAAAAGACTAAAGTATATAAAAAGGCTGAATCAGTCTGTTCAAAAAGAAAAATATTAAAATTGTTGAGAGAACAAACTAAATTGGGGAAAGAAATAAGACTGAATTGCTGTTGAGAGCCAACATTATTTTATATATATATCTTTTGGAAAGTTTTCTACAGCCTAATGGCAGGCTGAGTAGATATATATTTGTCTGTGGCAATCCAGCCATCCATTAACCCATAAACTGCCTCTTACGAGGCTTCTCGTCAACATCTGACATCACTCTAACTCTGCTAGTTCTTATGCTAAAATATTCGTTTGACAGGTATTGATTAGGTTTTTAAAAGTTCTGTAAGATGGTGCCCTCTTCCGAATTATTTTACAAGTAAAAAATCAAAAAAACCGCATTTTAAACTAAACAAAGAAAGAACCTTGTCAGTGATTCGCTGTCAGCCGACTCTCAGCCGAAAAAGACATTCTGATTGGCTGGAAAGAACAAAGAAACCGCCTGATCAAAGAAAATTAAAAAAAAAACCTGAAATTTTCATTTCGAATGCAATTTAAGTATTAAAAAAATATAATTTGAAAAATTAAACTAGTTTTTTAAAAAATATACCAAAACAAATTATTTTCGAAAAATATTGAAGATTTTAGTAAAAATATTTAAGATTTAGCAAAGAGAAATCTTTACTTTTCCAGAACGTAAAATTGAAAAAAAGCGTTTGCGTCAGCACTTTTTTGTTTAGACATTCGCTTTATATTTGCTGAAATTGAATATATTTTATAATAAATAAATAGCAATTTATTTTTGAAAGAACTTTCGTTCTTTCATAACCTGAAAAATTAGTAATATACTTTTTATAAACGTATCTGAATTGAATTTAATATTATAGGCGAATATGTTTTAACAATAGGCTTTGTCTTCAGTTTGTGAGTTGGCCAATTAAAAGATTTGACTTTTACCTCATACAACCAATAATATAATTAGCGGTTTAAGGGTTAACTGATGCATGTCTGAATAGTTTGAGCCAAAAGTATTATACATCTAGTGACTGACTGGGAAAAATAATATAGAAGAAACTGATTGCTCATCTGGGTTTTAAATCTAAAATAAAAATAAGTAGAATACTGAAGTGTCAAACCATGCTAGTTCAGTTATACCATTGACTGAGTTTAAACTCCAGCAAAATGATAGATATATGAAAAACAGAAAATATCCATAGTCTATTAAAATAAGTATGTTGAAAAGAAATAAAACATATTCAGTGCCAAATGATTCTTATGGAAGCCAGTAACTTCACTATCATTATTACAGTAAAAAATTGCAAGCCCAAGCCAAGAAAAAAATAGGACTGTTCCAGTAAACCACTGAAATTGGTAAATAAACACATATTACAGATTGGTGTTTGTGGCTTCTGCTAAATTTATAAACATTCAACAAGCTGAATTTTAAATTGTGGACAGTGCATGCCTCAAGAAAGTAAAAGGACTGGTAATATGAATTTTAATTATATATTTTTGTTTGATTAGATCAGTGACTATTAACAAAACTTTTAATAACAAATTCTTTATTTTTTTTTTAAACTCTGAATCTTAAAACCAAAATCAAGTAAAAGAACTTTCAGTAATAATAGTGATTGCTTTATTGATGATATGTATTCTGAAATTATAATAGATATCCACTTATCGATGTATTTTATTTTGTGACATGTATTATTGTATATTAATTCAAAATCATGAAATGTTATTTATATATTAAAAGATTTTTTTCTTAATATTTTATCCATAATGGGAATCAACACATACACACACATTGTAATATAATTATATTTTGTCACATGTATAACTGTGGAGCCTGAATGTTGTGCATTGGGGAGCTATATTTCTTAAAATCAGGATTAGTGATCTCAATTGGTCAGAGGGGAAGATAGGTAATTTAAAGCTTATTTCTGTAAATGCTTTCACCTCTCTAGAATCTAACCTTTTTTCTAATTAATTATTTTGTTTTATATGTTATGTTTAAATTTATAAGACTACAAAAGTATGTGCATGCAAAGAGTGTTTATTTTTTATGAAATATTTTTTGTTTGGATATAAATTTTTAGTTACTCACTATCCAAACTGATGCACAACAATTACGCTATGATATATACATTGGATACTGTCATTAAAGGAAAAGGGGGAAGATTTTGGTATTCTTAATATTAGGATTTAAATAGAGACAACTCATCAGTATTATTTATATAAATTTTCATATATATCTTTAAATATTATGTATAGTTTATTAGTCATAATAAATGTTAATTCATTTTATTAAAAGAGGCATATATCTTGATTAAGAGTATTTTTTGCCTTATTAATTATGATCATTCATCATCACTGTTGAATATTACTGGTTAAGTTCCAATTTAAATATAATAAAGTTAGGCCAATAATTATGAATTTATAAAAGCTAAATTGTATGTTAAGTGTTAGTTCTAAAGCTGTGGCTGGAGGTATCATTATAATCAGCATCACATTTTTAATCAATGATCTAGATAAATGCATTTAATGACCATAGATAGATAAGCAAGTAACGAAATTTATAACTTGTTTTGTTTATCTTAAATGTACTCTTGAAGGTTTTTGCAATGATATAGATTGCAGAGGCTTTTACTATAAGGTGAAACTGAATTGAATTCAGACCCATATAGCTATCTAGTTTGTTTGACTGGATTTGAAGATTTACATATCTGAAAATTTCATGCTTTCCAACTGATAGAAACATGTTTCATAAATGCTGTTAGTAGAGTTGGTGTTTAGATCTAGTTTCTGATCTTCCTACCCTTTACTGACATGAGCCAACTAGCTTGAAACCATGGGTTAAAGTTGGAGACAATTTGAAAGAGATATTAAATTCTATCTCTCTCAGTGTTTATATAAACAAAGCTTGATAGTGGGCTATTGGTAAAGCTCCATCTAGTGATCATAAAATGCAAGCTATAAGCAAGTTATGAAATTTATAACTTGTTTTGTTTATCATATATATATATATTTGCAATATTAAATTAATAAATTCTATCAAATTGATCAATGATAGTTTTTTTTAATTATTAATACATTTTAGTTAACTAAATATAAGGCAATGAATATTTATGTTCTTTTTTTAAGTATACTTTATTAGCCAGCTGGAAGAATTTTTCTGTGGTATAAAAAAAATTTATACACATTTTTTTATTCATGATTCAAAAAAAGAATCTGAAAATAGAGACTATTACAGGGGCAGACACACATGAGGTCAATGAGAGCATATGCCAACTTTTCATGTATTGTAAAGAATGACACCATATTATTTAAGTACACATAAATAAATAGATATAGACAAATTTTATTTAACTTAATAAATATGATGATATATTTTACATAAATTTTAAATAATGTATAAAGTATATAAAAAAATATAATTAAAAAAAAGAAATAAAATACAAAATAATTATTTCAAAATTTTAATAATAAAAATAAAATATAATAAAAATTCATGAATAAAAAATATAACATTTAATAAAAACATTTCATCAAATCTTTGAAATTTGGTATATAAGTTGTTAAAGCTGTTTGCAGTTATTCTGTGAGATGCTGATTGGTCAACTGTGAAAGATATTTCAACTTCACAAACTCCATTGTTAAGTATAAAGATTTACAGCAATATGTTGTACCCAAAATTCCTTATGTGTAGATATTTTGATTCTGGCATGAGTTTCCAAAATTCGATTAGAGAATTAGATTTGTGATGCATTTGCAATGCCAGATCCTCTTTCATCTCTAATAATTCCAATTCCCTAGCCACTTTTTCAACAAGTATTATTTCAAAAATTGGAAATCCATCTTCAATAATATCACAAATAAATGGATTCACAAAATGTGTAAATGTACATTTAAAACTTTCCAATCTTCAAACCTACATTTGAAATCTGCCTGCAATCCTTCAAATTTTTCTTCTTTGATATTAATTATATTTGCTTTTACTCACGGAAAATTATTACATATTCTGGATTTAAGATTATACATGAAAAGCTGAAGTTTAGCTGCAAAACTAAATACAGTTTGTGACAAATCACTAATCATTTTTCCTTTCCTTGTAAAACTAAATTAAGTGTTTGCAAATGTTCCATAATGCCTGTAAGGAATATTAAGACAGAAAGCTAAGTTTCATTTTTTAATTCTGGGTATTTTTTTCATTTTTCTTTTAAAAATGTTATGATAGAATTTAGAAGTTTTACAAAATAGTTCAAAACATTGTAAATTAATAGCCATCTTATAACAGACCAAAAGGAAAGATCACTGGGCAATTAATCTGTTTTGTCATTTAACTCTTTTAAAAAATTCTTAAATTGACAGCGTATTTTGGCATTTGTTCTAATTAAATTCACAATCTACAAAACAATCTTCCACACATTTTTATATTTTGAGTATTTTGCTATCAGATGCTCACAGTGAATTTTAAAGTGAAGAGATACACAATGTGTAATTTTAGAATCATTGTTTAAAAGACCAGTAATATCTAGGTTTTTCTCTATCATTGTAGGAAATCTGTCACTCACAACAGTTTGAAACCTGTTCATTACCTCATCAAGCACATTTTTGACAGCACTATTGCAAGTTATTTTGATAAGAGCTAATAGGTCTAACATTTCTTCAGTTGTCATTGAATAGCCACCATATCCCACTCGATGGTGCAGTTTTCACACTTAAATTATAAAATATGAACATTCCTGGGCCGTTAATTATAATCATTTTGATGTGTTTTTTGTAATGCGAAAATAAAAACAAAAGAAAATCATCTTTTTAAAATATTATTTAATTTTAAATATTATTTTTTATTAATGTATACAAATTAAATGATAATAATAAATGTAAAATAAAATAAACAAATTACAATTTGATTCGTGTTTTTTAGTTTGCTTTATTAGAGAAATCAATTTTCTATCGGAGATTTTTTTATTGGGGTTACAGCTTTTTTTTGTTGTTGTTTAAAAACTCATAATCAGAATAAAAAGTAAAATTTCTTAGTCTTCCTTTTACATTTTATTTCTACAGAAAAACAGATATTATTGTGTTATCGCTATTTTTTACTTTTTTAGTCTTTGTTTTAATTTTTTTTTTTTTTTTACAGACAAACAGATATTACCGCTATTTTTTTATTTCAAATAGAATGACATCTAAAAGTAAAAGTTGTTACGGTTAGGTTTAGGGTTAGGTTTACGGTTAGTTTTAGGGTTAGTGTTCTGTTGTTTGTAATGCTAAATAAAAATTATCAAAATTGTATTTTTGTAAATATTTTTTTTTTTTACTAACATCTATAAAATAAATGATAACAATAAACGTAAACTATAGTATAACAGTAGTTGGAGAAAAGAAAGAAACTAAAACTTTTTTAAACAATATATATATATATAATGTCTTCTTTACTTATTAACCATGTTTATAATATATGTTTTTTATGACATTTAAAAAAATAGTGTACAATTGTACTTTTCTTACTGGATATTTTTGTGTTAATGCTCTTTTTTATTTCAAAAATATACATATGGTAGAATCTTGTTTGTCTTGTGGAATGTTACAAACAGTACGTTACTTGACGTGTTACTTAATTCCAACTCACTTTACACATATACCTCGTCAACATTTACCACTTAAAACTTCAATACACTACGGTGTAAAAAGTCTGTTAATTATTACTTTACAAAATCTGAACATTTCAATATTTTAAAATAAAAAAAAATTCCATAAAAACCACATTTCCATCAAATTCAAACACACACACTCTCACACCAAGCCGTAATAATTGTATGAAGTGTGCAAATTCGTCAAATTTATTTGCTGTGATGCGACATACATGCTGTACTGTGACGTGACATAGTGGTCTGCAATCTGTAGCACAACAAAAAAGTTGTATTATAGAAAATGCGGGTTTGAATGTGTCGGCCACGGAAACGGCATTTTTATGTGTTTTAGCGCGAAAATAGCACCATCGAGTGGGATATGGTGGCTATTCGACGACTACCATTTCTTCCTTCACATTTATATCTGCAAATACCTAGCAGACAAAAACAATCAATTGTGGAACATCCTGAATGTCTGTAGACTCATCAAGAACTAAACTTAATGCTGTACAATTTTTCAAATCACACATCAAACTCTTTTTAACATTTCTATTAATTTCACTAATACAATGCTCAGGTATATGGTGTGACATAGGAACTTGTGCACTAATACAATGCTTAGGTAACTTGTGTGATCAATTTATGCAGTTTTGTATTATGTGAATCCAAAACTTTAAACACTTCTTCAAAGTTTCTTTTAATAAATTCTCCCCCATATGGAGTTTTGGCATAAGCAATATTCCAAGCTATCAAAAAATTAGCTTCATTGACTCTGTCATCTTTGCTACAAAAAGAAGACAAGAATCCTTGTTGCTTATGAAGACCCGATTGCAATGATTTAAGTTTCTCTGTTCACAAATTTTGAATTGTGTGGATATTGAGTTAAAAAGCAGGAATGACTCACTTTGTAATGTCAACATAAATTTCTTACATTGTAGTGTGCAATTGTAATTTTACAAATATGACACAATGACTTTCCATTATTGTCAATAAAAGCAAATTTTCCTACCCATTCTTTCTGAAAGCTTTTATTTTCTTGTTTGTATTTTTTTTTATATATTTTCTGAAGTCATATTAACAAAAAATGTAAGTAAATTTATTTCCAAGGTCTGAAATTCAAACAAAAATATTTAATTAATTAAAATAAAATTGTCTAAATATTAATTTTTGTTGTAAACGATTTATAAATGGCACAACAAATTGTTGAGGAAATATGCTTCTTAAAATAAAATAAGAATAAAAACAATTTAGAATAATTAAAAGCATATTTTCCTGATAATTCTTAAACATGTTTTATTATTATTTATCACCAAAAACAAAATAACCAAAATTTCGCAAATGCTTTCCAGTTTTATTTTAAAGAATTTTTTTTATATAATTGTTTAAAAAAATTATGAAACTAATTATAACATTTAAAATAATTTTCTTGACCTGTACACATCTTTAGAAACTGATGCCTGGGGGGAAATTACACATTATAAAATTGCTTAATAAAACAGTCTACTTACCAGATTTTTTGAAAAAAATATGAAATAGGTCATTTAACTAATAGGAAAACTATCACTGAAATATACAAGCAGAAAATTGCACAAATCATAAATGTATTTGTCACCACTCCATTCAGAGGATATCGTTAACATACAGTTTACCAATATATTTAAAAATAGTATGTACATATGAAGTAATTTGTAATAAAATAAATAATAAAAATATATGATAAAAATTTCTATCATAACATAAATTTTGTGCAATTAAAAAAAAAACCGTGAAATAATAAAAGTAAAATCGGACATCAATGGAAGTCGTACTTAACTCCACTAAGAGTCACATTCACATGCAGCAGAGCCGCATTTGTCCACCGTTGGACTATTATCAAAACATAGGAAAACAATCAGTTGTTTATTATTTTACCCCCCCCCCCAATTACAAGTTATTGTAATACAATTAGATCATTAAAATATATAAATGTTGACATCAATCAAGAAAAAAAAAGGGACAGAGTTTCACTTTATATAAAAAATAAATAGAAGTATATAGACCTAGCATATGGATGCTTTCAAATAACATTTTTTCATATGAACATTATAACTTTATGATGGATGTGTCAATGTGTGCTATTTTTATTATACTTCCGACATCTGATATACCCAACCAGCTGCTCATTGGTTATCATATAAGCAAGCCATGCTGACTAATCTTTAGTACAAAGTATTGTACTCTTACCATTGATCTATATAATAGAAACAAGTAAATAAAATAAAATAATGCTCCGGCTAAAACTTTCAATCTTAATATAGTAGAAATAAGTCTTAATAATATCTTACCATAATTTATATCACTAGACTAGCTCAATTTAATAATAAAAAATATATGGTTCGATTTAAATAAATAAATAATAAAATAATAATCATGAGACATTTGGTGAAAGGTAAAGTAGTAGGACTACATTGAGCATATATCCCAAAGGATACAATCTCAATGGTATAAAATACTATCCCCCCTTTTACTTCAAATAATAATATAAATCCATAGCATTCTTAAGACTTTTAAAAATATTATAAATAATCTAATATAATACAACTAAATAAATCATAATCTCTATTATTTAAATATAATCATCTCAGGTTCTTTAAATAATATCATTCACTTAATTTATAATATCCTGTAACCAAGTATGATGAGGGATTTTGCATCATTCTTAACTACACCTAAACAATAATAATAATCATAATAATAAAATATAATAATACTCCTACACTTAATCTAACTCACAATTGATACTATATTTACTATTCAATAATCTGGTCACTAATAACAACAATACTAAATTTTTTTTATTTATTTATTATGTGGCATGTTAAAAGTATGATGTAATCTGAACAGTATGTGGCAATACGGAATATCCTCAATTATGTGTCAGTATTTTAAATAATAAATTATGACTAAAAATAATATTATACTATGTAATATTTCTGTATCATATTCTGAATAATTATCATCATTTAAATAAAGAAATCTTTTAAAATTATAATGTGGAAAATATGTTATGTGTTTATTTCTGAGTTCTGTGGATCGAATCTTGTAGAAGTGAATGGATCAATGATAACATTGACAACAAATTTTATAAAAACAACTTTAACAAATTTATTCTAACAAAGCAGCTATGTACAAAATATTTACAATCTTTAATAAAACTACAAATATGATATTAAAATTAAATATATATATATACAAAATTAAATAAAAGAAAAATTAGGTTACAAATTTTCAATCTAAAAAATCATCAATAGGTAAGCCTTTACTCTGGCTTATGAATTTTTTATATTTAAAATACATATCATGTATGAATATTCAACACTTTACAATATTGTGTTATATTTGCTACTAGTTTAATGAATATGAAAACATTACTTCACTTTCAGAAAATATAAACAAAATAAAACTAGCATAATATTTCATCAATTGAAATACATTTTAAGTTTATTCTAAATTACTAAAATATAAGATGACAAAACAATGCTTGTTCCTGTATTAAAAATAATTTGCTTGGCACCATTCTAAATTTAGGATATGTGTTTCATGTTCAAAAACATAAAATATAAAATTATCAAATAAAAATATAAGCATTCATCATACATTTCACATTCCTCAGTTTGATGTTTCATTGTAAAATATGCATTATTTTTTTAAAAAAATGTTAATTTATGAAAAATCAAAAAATATATCAAAAAGTATTTGAAAAATATATTAGGAATAGTTATGATTCCTTTATCATCAAAATTATTTCAAAAATATTAAGAAATATTATGATTCCTTTATTATCTCACCACTCAATTCAAAACATATCTTGCCTTCTTTAAAAACAATTCATCCTTCTAAATTTATCCATTCTTCTTCTTTCCAAATACTAGACTACATGATGCATTAATAATGAAATTCCGATAGCGATACAATGCATAAGACATGAAGGAATAACTAGAGTAAAGACTCAATAGTATATAATAATTCAATAAAACACATGGAAATCAGTCTGAAACAATAGGTACAACCTCATCTAATACCCTAAAAAATAATGTCTTGGATTTCTTTTAGCACTTACAGAACAATTAAATATCAATATCAAATACTGTCCATGGAAATAAAATACAAAATACAGAGCTATGTTATCTGTATTTGTATAATAACTACTTAGATATAATAAAGGCTAATTCTCCTATCTTCTTAACACATTCTACAAATATAAATACTCAGGGTTTCATTTTTTTTACTCCTGTAACTACCATCAAAAAATTTCAAATAGATTTAGACAATCAATATCGTAAGATAAACTAGGCAATTTTCCCAATAATAAACAAAGTTAACACATTACTTTATCAAACCATGACTACTCTAAGAAAAGGTTTTACACACTTAAACTTAACCACAAATACAAATGACTTTGATTAAAATATTCAGTCAATATTCATATATTTAAAATAAATATAATATGGTTTATTTAGCAAATAATCATATAAAATTATGATCATTAATAAAGTTATAATGAACTTTATAAATAAAAAATATATGCATATTTTTATTCATAGCTTATTCATGTAACACAAGATGAACATTTTAAAATTCCAAGCAATTCTAAAAAAGAAATATACAACATATAATAATTAAAACAATTTAAATTACCTATGTGATTTGTCATTTGCAAACACATTTTTGAAGTCTTCTGGTCCAATCATATAAAAATCATAAATTTCATTCACAAGCACTCCATAAACTAATATGCTTTAAAGAAATGTTTTCAAAAGTTTTAAAAAAAAAGTTAAATTATTTTAACAATTAATATTATTAGAATTAAAAGTCCCTAAAAATGTAACTTCAACTGTAATCTATGAATAAATTATAATTCTACTGTTAGTATATATTTTGAAAATAAATAATGATGAAATTTAAAGTTACATAATCTTCTTTTGTAAATAAGCATTTATTTTTATATAGCGCAATGTTTATAAATTGTAATACATTAAAGATCAGCCTTTCAAGCTATTGTGCATGCGCTTTTTACGAGTGTTAATAATAAATGAATACTTTCACTCCCAACACAAGATATAGTATTTATGAAAGAATAAAATGAATCCACTTATTCTTTTGGTTGTTTTTTCATCCCTGGTGTTCGCCTCAAGATGTCGCTATTTCTAGGTCAATTCCTAGAAATATACCATTTCACCGGCCTTCACACAACAAAAGAGGAATTTTTCTATGTTATAAACGCAGAAAAGTCCTCACATTATGTTGGACGGAGGAGGCGGCGACAGAAGCACAAAGAGACTTCTTTCTATGATAAAACACAGAAAGAGTTCCCGATGGCTGCCGGTTATGGCTTTTTTTCTAGGTTAAAAGCAAAGAGAAAGAAATGCCTTGATTGGCTGCTGTAGTAGTTAATTTTGTCCACCATTTTCTCGTAATAGTAGAATATCTATTTTCTCTGTAGTTTCGTGTGAGAGTGTGTGTATTTGAAGCAGTCCTAGTTTTTTAAAATTTGATAAGACGTCTATTTTTTTTAATGTATTGTAACTTACTTTACTGTTGTAAGTTTAGTAATAATGTTCTGAAGATTCCATTATGAAGGGGTAACCCTCAAAAATTGTTTTTAAGGGTGTGAAAGGGAAAAAAATTTAAAGGATCATGCGAAAAGTACCGTTTTCATGAGAATTCATCCGTGACCAGTTACTTTTGCTATATATATACGCACAAACAAAAACAACCCACTGTCTAATTATTAATAATTACTTGTCTGAAAAATAAAATTAGTCGGGTATTTTTTTTTTGATACATTTATTATTTTAAAATAAGATTAGTTTTTATATCTACACACTAACAAAAACAACCCAGTTCCTGATTAATTACTGTCTTTAAAAAAAAAAAGCAAATTCAATGGGATTTGATTTTTTCAATGGAGTCTTTGAATTACAGTTTGTTTGTTTTTATATATACACAAGATTTACCAAAAAAAAAAAAAAAGAAACCCACTTTCTGATTAATTACTGTCAAAAGAAACGCAAATTAGTTGGCTATCATTTTTAAATTTAGTATTTCAATAACGGTACCCTTTTTACATAGACAGACTTAACAAAAACAACCCACTTTCTGATTCATTACTGCCCCCCCCCCCCAAAAAAAAAAAGAAAATGGAAATTAGTCGGGTATCATTTTTCAATCGAGTCTTTCAATGACGGTCCTTACTAATAGTAGTCGGGTATCAATTCTAAATTGTAGTATATAAATTACGTTACTTTTGATAGATTTAGAATTATGTCTTGCTTTTTTAATAAAATGATTGATTTACTCTTGACCAAAAATACTGTAACTTTAAAAAAAGACACACATAAAGTCCAAAAAAAAAAAATGAGAAAAAGCCCTGTAACTTTAAAGACACACACACGCACAAACTAAAAAACAGTCTAAGATTAATAAACATTGACTTATTATGTTTTGCTTTTGAATCAAATTATTGATTTACTCTTGCAAAAAAAAAAAAGACCGTAACTTTAAAAAGACACACGTAAAGTCAAAAAAAAAAAAAAAATTAGAAAAACACCGTAACTTTAAAGACACACACACACAAACTCAAAAGCAAGATAAGATTAATAAACATTTACAAAAATGAAAAAAACTAACATCATATAATAGTATTAGTTAGTAGAATATTTTATTACAAATCTAAGAAATCAGATCTTTTTAGATCAAATCGATCATTTAGGTCCGGCCCGGAATCGTTATATGTATATGTTTTTGATTAGCATCAATGCCATCATGTGGCGAACACCAAGGATGAGAAAACAACCATTCTTTCAAACCCAAATGCTTATAAATGGGCAAATCTTAAGTACTGGAAATGAAAGCGTGAGGATCCTCATGCTTTCATTTCCAGTACTTAAGATTTGCCCATATATAAGCATTTGGGGTTGAAAGAATAAGTGGATTCATTTTATTCTTTCATAAATACTATATCTTGTGTTGGGAGTGAAAGTATTCATTTATTATTAACACTCATAAAAAGCGCATGCACAATAGCTTGAAAGGCTGATCTTTAATGTATTATAATCTTTTATAAATGTCCTTCAATAAATTGTTCTTCTAATAAAGTTGGGGGTTCCATGGTTACTATGACAACTCTCCTCTCCGGCGCATAAAACAAAACACATTATAAAAATAATGTGGATTTTTAAACTCAAAGAAAATCTGAAAAAATAATGTTCATCCTGCTTCCAAAAGTTATTCAAACAATCTTTTTTCTGTAAATACTTTCCTACAGGACAAGCATTATTAATGTGACATCACTTAAAATATTTATTTCATGTGGGTTAACCATTCCTTCCATGCACATGAATTCCTTCTTCAGTGAGAGATGAACTATCATTTTCAGTCACTTTTAATAAGTACGCAAATTAGCACAAACAGACATCTTTTCATTTTTTTAAAAATTATATTCCATAAAGCACAAAAAATATAGCAAACAGACATCCAAGTTTTAAATATTTAAAAGGTTATTTATTTCTAAGATAATTTTATATCCTATTATTCATTTACCATTTTCTTTGTAATTCCATTATAATAATTAAGACAGCAGGTTTTATTATATCTAAATATTCACGTATTTATAATATAACTTTATAAGCAATTATATTCTTTTAAAACAGCTATCTTTTAAAACATAACTTTTGTTAAAACAATTAAGTTCTTTATAGCATTTAACTTTTTTAAAAAAATGCTCCACTTCCAAGAGTATAAACATCACTTATTTCAAAGGTAAATATTTCTTTTTTTAAAAAAAAATATTATTCTTTCCAATAATGTTAATATTATACACAGAAAGAGTGATATATTTTATAGTTTCATCTCGAATGTTTTATAGAATTAAGATGTAAATTATTTTTTAGTCTTTTTTGACAATTTTCATTAAAAAATGTTTTTCTAAAAGTTTTAAGATTTATAAATAGAGACATCTCCACTATATAAAACATACCTCTGGATAATATTTGATTGCAACTCTGAAATACTCAACAAATATAAACAGATAAATTTTTATATAGCACTGGGAAAAACATGTTTCCATAAATTTTTGGGAATTTCATCACCAATCTTCTCACATATAATAAGACCATAATAGGTTCCTGTTCCGTGGTTTATTAATGAATTTTAATTAAGCTTTCAAATATTCCACTAGTAGAAAATATACTGGGTTTATTTAGACATTTTTAGTTGAACTATATACTAGTTTTTAAAATCCTTTCAACTTTAAAAAAAAATTATATTAAAAATTTAAAATAATTGACTGTTAACTTAAATATTACTGATACTATTTTTTAAGAACAATAATTTTAAAACAAACCAAACAATAATCACAACAACTTAATTACACACAGTCTTTACACTTTTTAAAAACAATTTTGATTGACTGACAAATCAGTTTAGAGACTCTTTTACATATTTCCCAATTATGTACTTTTAAAAATTAGAAATAAAATTATGAGTCATCATTGTAAAATAATAATATAAGAAATATTTAATATAAGTAATTTATTTATTAATTAAACAAAAATATTTAAACTAATACATTTTATTAATTCTTACTAATTTATGAAATTATAAGAATATTTAGTTTTAATATGAAGCAATTTTTATCTACACTTGTAATTTAAAATATCTCTAAAAATTAAATAATATTTATTCAAGTTTATCCTATCATGTATAAAATGCTTCAATTTATGAATAATTTTAAAAAGCAATTAAAAACTTTCTCTAAAACTATGCATGCCCAATACACACACATACATATATATATATCATCAGTTCTGTGATTTGTACTCCAGACAAATGATGCAATTTTTTGAAATTTAATGTCTGCAATAAAATGAATATTTAATTACAAAAAACAATACACATTAGAAAAAATATTACATGTAATGATAAAAATTTAGAATAATAATTTTGATAGTTTTATAACATTATTAAAATTGAAAACACTTGAAGATATGAAGAACTTTAATAAATAATTATTATACAATTTAAACTTAATTTTAGAAGATAAATTTAATAACTTATTCAATTATATTACACATTTTATTAAAATCAATGGTTTTTTAAAAGTTTCTTTAACAATATATTCAATATATTTTTAAACATAACTGAGAACCAGTCCTTCCAACTATACAATATCAAATTCTGCTTTCTTATTATTCAAATTTTCACATTTAAGATAGCTTTAAAATATTTTCTAGCTTTCTATGCATTTATTTTACTATTTATTTTACTAAGTTTTAAATCTGTTTAGATATCATTATTGCAATTAGAATCCCTATATTTTTCCTAATTGAAAATTTTTAAAGAAATTGAATTTTTAGCACATTCTGCCTAATGAAAAGAGTACAATATATAAAATAAATATAAGCATGTAGGTATTTAAAAAATAACTAAACACCATCAATTTATTTTGCTATGTCGAGACCCATATAAAATTAAACAAACACACTTTCACATGGTGACTAAAAAATATAATTGTATTAAAAATTTATTCATAAAAGATATTGATAAAGGGATAGCTAAAATTGATATTTTGACTGATAAATAACATTTAAAACCTCTACATTGTATACCAATTAAATTTCAGTAGATTTTATAGTTTACAATCTATGGATATTTTTTATTTGAAAAACAATACAATTAACTAAATATAAAAAATATTCATTTTCTTAACTATAATTCAATTAACATATGCTAAAATTCTTATATTGAAATTAATCACTATACCAATCCTAAGGCAATCAGTCTTGTAGTAAAAAATAATTCACTTTATTAATGATCCTCTAAACCTATGACCAGATCATTATTATTAACTTATCGAATCACTCATATATGACTCATTAATGGAATTATTATGTTTGAGTCAATAAACATTTAGAGGGGACACCAATTGGTACCAAGAAACTTGGTTATCTATATTCCATTTTATGTTTAGTGATTCTTTAAATATTGCAAGTTAATGTCATGAAACAATACTGGCATAACTAATCAATAAATTGAAGATTCTTTTTCTTTAGAGACAAGATTTCTCATAAAATCACTACATAAATATTGACTTACAAATTGATTTATTATAAATTCATTGTGAAATTTAAAATCCTTCTATTAGTAGGATTGTTTTCAAACTTTTAATATTATTTTTTTAATTTCTTATTTGGTTATGAGAAAAAAATGGGGGGTCAAGGTGAAAGAAAAAACTAAATGGTCAATTGTAAATTTTCTTTTGAAAATTGATATCTTACAAACAAATTTAAAAAAAAAAACTAAAATAATAATAATAAAATACAAATGAATAACTCAAGTTATAGATTTAGATTTCTTTCTCAAATAAAAACCATTTTAACAATATAAATGAAGAACACAAAATTTTATTTATTTTCTTTTTACATTAATTTACAATAATAGACATAAAAATATTTTTATATTAAATGCTTTTATTGATCATGCAATAAAAAAAAATGTTTCTTCAACCACAATTGAGGTTTATAGATTTAATTTGAAAAAAAAAGCATAGGAATGGGGAGGGGCCAGAAATTAATTAAGTCCTTGTTATAAAAAATAGGGATTGACTTGGACCTGCCATGCATTTATTTCAAGTTAAATAAAAAAAAACCCAATTGTATTTGAAGAAACACTTTTTTTCTTTTTAGTGCATGGTCAATAAAAGCATTTAATATATATAAAAATTTAATTTCTATTACTTTTAAGTTTTTGATATTGAGAAAATAAATGAAAATGTAAAACTATATCATATTTTAAATTGACTGGACACTTATAGTTGATATATATATATATATATCATTAGATATAACATTTGCAACATGAGCTTTATTAAAATTAGGTCATGTGACATCTGATTTGATTTTTTATCATTAGATATTTCTGCTATAAGTTAAAATGTATAACCACTTATATATATATCTTATTTAGTATATGTACATAATAATATACGATACGTAAGTGATTAAAAATATGAAATAATCTTTTAAGTGAAAAGCATTTAATATTTTTATTTTGATTGGAAATTTTTAATATTTTAAAAAGAAAATGCTTACCAAAACTATATTGTAAATAAATTTCACTTAAGACATATAATTTTACTTTAAATCAATTTCACACATACAGTGTATGTATTCTGACCTTTAGCATTGCAAGCCAAATTATGTGCGAAGATATCTAAAAAAAATTAAATAGTTCAATTCTGTCATTAATAGATTTTTATTAGTGTTTTGTAATGCCATAATTTTGAATAGAAAAGTTATTGTATAAGCATTTTTATAGATTGTATAAATGTAAAATAAAATGTACACAGCATAAATTTAAATAGTTTTAAGATTAAATAAGTGTTTATCATGCTAAAGTCTTTAAATTTTTAAATAGCTGATAATGTATATGATTAATAATGCCTTTTGAATTAATAATTCTAATTTAGTCATGATTTAATCATTTAAAATATTTCAAAAAGCTTGTACTAATTTGGAAGTTAAGAAACCAGGTTCAGACCCTATTTTTGGTTTTCTGGTACTTAAATTAAAACTATAATATTTTAATTTATTTTAATTTTAACACACAATACTAAAGGTAAATATTTTAAATTTATTTTGTATAGAAAGAGTTTAATAAAGCTAATAATTAAAGATAGGATTTGAAAGCAATAGATAAATGAATGTTGAATGAATGAATAAATATTATATTAATTTTAACATCATTTATTTTTAAAATATTTTAAAGATAGTTTTAAAATTTATATTCTGAGAAACTTGTCTAGATTTAAACACTGGTAATATATTAAATATTTTTATAATGTTTATTTTTATTTAAACTAAGTAAATTTCATTATGTAATATTTTGTTTTATCATAGTGTCTGTAATTTTAAGTAATTATTTTATTTGCACCAAGAAGTGTTTTTAATTAATATTGTCTAGACAAAAGTTGATTTATTTATAAAGTTTGAATATTAATTAGTTAGATTTTTCTTGACAACTTTCCCTAGCTATAATAGATCAGGGATTCAAACTAATCAGAGAAGAGATTAGAGGTTACAAGGGTAAAGTGGTCACATGACTACTATTGTAAATATGTGAGATTGTCACCTGCTGAAGGTTCTCAATCAGTTTTAATTTTATTGTTATTTGTAGCAGTTGAATTTTAAAAACTCCAGCTACATTTTCAAAGTGTAATTTTCTTCAAATTTTATTATTTTGTAGTTTAAGTATGTTATGCTAAAGTACAACATCTAGGCAATCCTAATTTTCCAGCCAGATTTAGAGGTGATATCATTTAATTATGACAATATTTAAAATATTAACTTTAAAATTTTTCACATTGGAGAACTTCAACAGTTATTATTATTCCCATTATAATGATGCAAGACCAATTGTCAATTTCAAAGTACCCTTGAACATGCATTATAATTAAAGCTGCAACAGAATATTTAAAATTCTTAGCAGCAATAATGACATTAAAAATATTAATAATTTGCTGATATTTTATTTAAAAAATATTCAGTTCATATCAAATATTATCCAGAATTTATTTACTTCACTATTTTAATTCATAGATTAAGAACTATATTTTTCTATGACAAGTATGTTTCAGATATTTTTTTAAAAATTTTTTAAGTCTACAAAAGATAATATTTAATTTTATAACAATAATATTTTACTTCAATGAACAATTTCTTTGTGCTGTATTCTAATAAAAGATGTTATGTTGTTATTTAAAAAATGGCATAAAAGAATTTATTTATCATGACTGTTTTATTTTCTCTCCTTGGAAGAAAGCAATTTTCTCAAGGTAGGGTGATGAAAAAATCAAATTGCAATAAACTATTAAATAAATGTTAGGTGAAATTTAAAAGTTTTTCACTTGATAAAAGGAAATATAAAATATACCAGCAACATGACATTATATTTGACTGAATTTAAATGATTTTTTGCATTTTAATTATTTTATAATGCTTGCAACGATATTTAAATCCTGCAAGCTCTCTTCTTTTCCTAAGCATTAGTAGTTATAAATATGACATTTAAAAAAAGTATTTCTCCTGCTAAATACTTTTGTGATTTTGGATAAATATGGTTTAGAAAAGTATTCTCCTGCAAAATATTCTCATTACAATTAAAATTAAGATAATTCTTTGGATGGATTAATTTTGGAAAACCTGAATTTATATATTCAGGAGATATTTATTGCAAATTAATGAACATTTATCATAATTTAAATCCATGGATACTTATTTAATGAATGGCCATAAATTTATATTATTATTTGCTACCATAGTCATCTGAAATTTTCATTAAGGATACCCAGAAAGTAATTTTATCTTCTGGATGTTATATTTTAATTACATTGCATATTATATTGAATATATTTTCTGTCCACAAGACTTTATTTTCCAAATTTATCTATTCATGTTCTCGTATAATGCTTACTGAAAGAAGAAAGCTGAAGGACTTTATTTAATTGAAAGATAAAATGTTAAATTAACTTGTATTGATTTTTGTATCCCATCTTTTATTTCAGGTGCATATTATTTTCACATTACATGCTATATTTTGAAATATATTATGTTAAAGTTCTCAGAATAGTAATTTATCACATTTATATATTTTAAAATAGTATGTGCTTCCCTTTTTACATATGGATTATTTATTTATAAAAGTATATTGTTATGCTGTAGGAAGAATAAGTAGATGTGTGTTTCTATTATTTATTTTATTCTTATTTATTGCCTAATGTTAATGGAGCCATATTTAGCATTAGTTATAATTTATCATCTTTCACATTTGTCAGCTATAGTATTTTGTTAGAGATAAATTTATTCTCTTTCTATTTTAGGAATGCTTATTATATATGGCAGTGCTAGTCTCTATCATTATTTTGCTAGCTTATTTTTGAGATGGGACATTAGTCTCTCTCTTATTGTTTACTGTCTTGATAGCATATATATATATATATGCTCTTATGCATATATTTTTGGATGTAGCTTACTCTCTCTCTATTTTAAGGCAATTTCTACTTAATATTTTGTCCCTGATGTGCATTCTCATTATTTTTTCTGACTAGTGAAAAAGTCCTAAATCTTTTATTAGGCCTCAAATGTAGGTGCATTTTATAAGCTATATCATCATACTTCTACTTTACCTTACTTTATTATTTGAAGATAAGATTTGTTTGAAGTATGTTTAGTAAAGTCTGTGTAATATTTTATCATGGTTTTACTTGACATTTTAATGGGTTTATTAAGGTATTAAACATTCTTGGTTAGCTTAGATGTGAATGATTCATGGTAGATGTTTAAGTCCTATATTTAAGCTTTGCCAATAATGAGACAAAATATAAATAATTAATTTTTAAGTTTATTTAGGCATAAATAAACAATATACACCTGTCTTATCACTCTTTCATTGCTGGATTGGTAAACTATTATTATTATTATTATTGAGTATGGTAAATATTCATAAAAGTGGCTTTACTTATATGAAGGTTATTATCATTGTATAAATGCATTAATAAGTGAGAACTTTTTGATAATTAAGCAACAGAAAGTTTATTTTAATTTGCTGGATTATTTTTGTTTAATCCACTTTTTTTATATAAAATAATGATGTAAATTTTTAGTACTTCTGTCATAAATTTTGAGGAAGTAACATTGTGAATTCCTTTGACTCTGTAGACTCAAATATGGAGTATTTGTAATTTTGTATTTGCTTTTCTGTAAAATAAGTATTTATTTTTGTTATTTAAGAAAGTTTACATAATCGTTTGTTCACATCATTCCACTTATCAACCAGAAATCATTCCAAATATTGACTACAATAAGAGTCACTTTATTGAATTTTTTAACAATTAAAAATTACAGCTAAGAAAGATGTATTTTGCATAATAAAGAATTATTTGATTTATCACTTGGATCACAATGGCTAATTTGATTTGCTTACTTCAGATCACTGCGCATATTTATTTTAAAATCATTTTCATATTTGAAGATCAACAACTATTCTATGATAAAATTTAATTTTACAAGAATCTAGTTCATATTTATAAGACGTTTAAGTGGATTTATTCTAGAATAATTAGAATGGCTATTAAATCCCTTACCTATTCTTAATATCTGAATGACATCTTAAATCATTCATTATATTTTTTTAAAATTAAGAAATCATATTTATGTTATTTCAGTTAGTAATAGTATTGTTATTATCATAAGAAAAGACATTAGCTTAGGGAAAATATGTCTTATTTATTTATTTTCTAGGATTTTATTTTATATTGAATAAATCTAAAGAATCAAAGAAAATTAATTTTATAATTTAAATAAGATCATATTACCCTGTGATACTCTGATTTGTTTCACAAATCATATTATTTAAATTTATTTCGATAATGAAGAAATAACATTCAAAAGATGGATTTTAAGTGGCATATATTTTCAAAGAACATTAATAAATGTTTTATCTCTTCAAAGCAATGAGATGCTTAGATGATACCAAAGAGATGAATTAAGTGGTAGTTGTAGTAGGTATTTGTAGAAAAAAATTTAAGTGTAACCTCAATGGCATATTTCTGCTATAGTGAGTTGAGATTTTTCCTTCTTTTGAGTTATTAATAATGTTGCTTCATATTTTCATAAGTTTATTATAATGCTTACCCCTACATATATTTTTATTGCATAATATGGTATTTATTGTATAAACACACTGAGCTTAGCTATTACATGGGATTTTAGCTTATACATTATGCAGCATTCTTGTTACCACTGGTTGTCATTTTGTTGTTCCATCTTATTTTTAAGTTACAATTTGGTGAAATAAACATATGGCTTCTCTTCATCTCTTTTTTATTAGGTTCATCATCATCATCATCAAACATTATCAATCCATTACAAGATGAAGGTTTCTCCAAGTTCAATCCATCTTCTCAGATCTTTAGCTTCTCTTCTCCACATCACCTCTGCACACTTTCTCATCTCATCCATCCATCTCACATGTAGTCTCTTTTTGGGTTTTTTACAATCTCTTGGAATCCAGTTTAAGACTTCAATTGTCCATCTATTACCATCTTTTCTAGCAATATGTCCAGCCCAACTGTACTTCAATCTATTAATTTTTTCACTGAGGTCAGTAACACCTGTTTGTTCTCTTACCCATAGATTGCATTTTTGATCTCTTCTTGTTACTCCCAGCATGCATCTCTCCACACTTCTTTGAATGGGGTGAAGTCTCTGTACTGCTCTTCTATTAAGTGTCCAAGTCTCAGATCCATAAGTAAGAACTGGCAAAACACATTTGTTAAAAACCATTCTTTTCAAACACATAGGCATATTTCCTTTCAGTATCAAGTTATTTCTACCAAAAGCACTCCAACCAAGTTTAATTCTATGATTAATTTCATCCATTATGTTCCCATCTGTATTAATAATCTGACCAAGGTATTTGTAACTGTTAACTTCTTCTAATTCATCATAATCAATTTTTATTTTCATATTTTGAGCAAATCGATTAAACATTACTTTAGTCTTTTTAACATTTATCTTTAGTCCTACTTTCATTTGATAACTCCGGCAACATTTTCTGCAGCTCTGAAGCATTATTTGCAAAAGCAACTACATCATCTGCAAAATCTAAATGACTTAAATAGTCTCCATTCATTTTTACTCCTTTAGTTTCCCATTTTAATCCACAAAATACTTCTTGCAGCACTGCTGTAAAACGTTTTGGAGTGTGGAGTCACCTTGTCTTACACCTTCTCAATGTTGACTTTCCCAGTATCATTATGTAATCTAATTGTTGTTGTTACATTTTTATAAATATTCTTTAAAATATGACAACATCCTGGATCTATACCTTGATGATCCAATGCTTTAATCACTGAAGAAATGTTTATAGAATCAAATGCCTTTTCATAATCTACAAATCCAAAACATAATGGCAACTCATATTCATTTGTCCTTTCTATAACTTCTTCCAATACCTGGATATGATCTACTGTACTAAAACCACTTTTAAATCCAGCTTGTTCTCTTGGTTGGTGGAAATCCAATGTTCTCTGTAGACGAGTTGCAATTATTTTGGTAAAAATTTTGTATAAAACTGATAAAAGGCTCACAAGTCTGTAATTTCTAATATCTTCTTTATCACCTTTTTTAAATATTAATATTATTACTGCATTCTTCCAATCATCTGGTACATCTTTATCATTAAGACATTTGGTATATAACTTTGCTAATTTTTTTTCTATTTCTTCACCTGCTTCTTTTAATATATCAATTATAATTCCATCATTACCTGGAGCCTTTCCTTTCTTCATACATTTAATTGCATATCTCACTTCTTCATTTAAAATTCTGGGCAATTCGGAAGATATAATAGATATAGGAGGAACTTGTTCTTTATTACTATATAATTCTTGATAAAAGTCTTCTACCCATTTCATGATGTCATCTCTCTTTTTAATAATAATTCCATATTTTTTTCTTATTGCAGATATAAATTTCCTACCAATACTAAAACGTTGTTTTACATTCTTGAGACTTTTATTTTCTTCTGCAACTTTCCTTGCTAGTCCATAGTTATACTTTCTTATATCATTTTTAACTCTTTTCCAAACCATTTTACAAAATTCAAGATATTCAATCCTTTGGATGCATCATTTTTGTATATATTCATATTCCTTCTTTTCTTCATAAATTCTCTAGTCTCAGTAGAAATTTTATTGGTCAATTGCTGATTTCTTCTACCAGCTATCTTTGTTGCAGTTTTTAAAGGTGTATCAGTTATTTTCATATTAATTTCATTCAAATCTGAATCATGTTCAAAATCTACTAATACTTGAAACCGATTTGTAAGTTCTAATTTAAATTCATTAGGATGTTTCTGAAGATTAAAAATATCAATGGTAAATATTGTTTTTCTTAATAATTTTTGTCTCTCTAGTTTTGCATTAACACATATCTTACATCTTACTAATCGATGATCACTTCCTGTGTTAAATTTATTAAGAACATTACAAACTTGAAATATGTATTTTCTGTTAGTCAAAATATAATCCAATTCTGCTGTACCTTCATTTGGATGCTTCCATGTCCATTTCCTTTTAACATTTTTACATTCAAATATCAGCCTTTCACGCTAATTGTGCATACGCTTTGCGAGTGTTAATAATAAATGAATACTTTCTCACCAATACCAGATATAGTATTTATGCAGGAATAAAAAGAATTCTCTTATTCCTATGACTCAAACGCTTATATATGAGCAAATCTGAAGTACTGGCAAAGAAAGCGTGACAATGGAACAGTCACTTTAAATTACTATATATGATGTCTGAATGAATGATGTCGGTGAAATTATCTAAAATTTGCTAAATGTCATTCCAACTAAAACTTAATAATATGTAAATAAGCATTTATTTTATATAGCATATGTAAACAATTGTATTACATTCAAATATCAGCCTTTCACGCTAATTGTGCGTATGCTTTGCGAGTGTTAATAATAAATGAATACTTTCTCACCAATACAAGATATAGTATTTATGCAGGAATAAAAGGAATCCTCTTATTCCTACGACTCAAATGCTTATATATGAGCAACTACATCATCTGCAAAATCTAAATGACTTAAACAGTCTCCATTCACTTTTACTCATTTAGTTTCCCATTTTAATCCACAAAATACTTCTTGCAGCACTGCTGTAAAACGTTTTGGAGTGTGGAGTCACCTTGTCTTACACCCTTCTCAATGTTGACTTTCCCAGTATCATTATGTAATCTAATTGTTGCTGTTACATTTTTATAAATATTCTTTAAAATATGACAACATCCTGGATCTATACCTTGATGATCCAATGCTTTAATCACTGAAGAAATGTTTATAGAATCAAATGCCTTTTCATAATCTACAAATCCAAAACATAATGGCAACTCATATTCATTTGTCCTTTCTATAACTTCTTCCAATACCTGGATATGATCTACTGTACTAAAACCACTTTTAAATCCAGCTTGTTCTCTTGGTTGGTGGAAATCCAATGTTCTCTGTAGACGAGTTGCAATTATTTTGGTAAAAATTTTGTATAAAACTGATAAAAGGCTGACAAGTCTGTAATTTCTAATATCTTCTTTATCACCTTTTTTAAATATTAATATTATTACTGCATTCTTCCAATCATCTGGTACATCTTTATCATTTAGACATTTGGTATATAACTTTGCTAATTTTTTTTCTATTTCTTCACCTGCTTCTTTTAATATATCAATTATAATTCCATCATTACCTGGAGCCTTTCCTTTCTTCATACATTTAATTGCATATCTCACTTCTTCATTTAAAATTCTGGGCAATTCGGAAGATATAATAGATATAGGAGGAACTTGTTCTTTATTACTATATAATTCTTGATAAAAGTCTTCTACCCATTTCATGATGTCATCTCTCTTTTTAATAATAATTCCATATTTTTTTCTTATTGCAGATATAAATTTCCTACCAATACTAAAACGTTGTTTTACATTCGTGAGACTTTTATTTTCTTCTGCAACTTTCCTTGCTATTCCATAGTTATACTTTCTTATATCATTTTCAACTCTTTTCCACACCATTTTACAAAATTCAAGATATTCAATCCTTTGGATGCATCATTTTTGTATATATTCATATTCCTTCTTTTCTTCATAAATTCTCTAGTCTCAGTAGAAATTTTATTGATCAATTGCTGATTTTTTCTACCAGCTATCTTTGTTGCAGTTTTTAAAGGTGTATCAGTTATTTTCATATTAATTTCATTCAAATCTGAATCATGTTCAAAATCTACTAATACTTGAAACCGATTTATAAGTTCTAATTTAAATTCATTAGAATGTTTCTGAAGATTAGGAATATCAATGGTAAATATTGTTTTTCTTAATTTTTGTCTCTCTAGTTTTGCATTAACACATATCTTACATCTTACTAATCGATGATCACTTCCTGTGTTAAATTTATTAAGAACATTACAACCTTGAAATATGTATTTTCTGTTAGTCAAAATATAATCCAATTCTGCTGTACCTTATTTGGATGCTTCCATGTCCATTTCCTTTTAACATTCAAATATCAGCCTTTCATGCTAATTGTGCATACGCTTTGCGAGTGTTAATAATAAATGAATACTTTCTCACCAATACAAGATATAGTATTTATGCAGGAATAAAAAGAATCCTCTTATTCCTATGACTTAAACGCTTATATATGAGCAAATCTGAAGTACTGGCAAAGAAAGCGTGACAATGGAACAGTCACTTTAAATTACTATATATGATGTCTGAATGAATGACGTCGGTGAAATTATCTAGAATTTACTAAACGTCATTCCAACTGAAACTTAATAATATGTAAATAAGCATTTATTTTATATAGCATATGCAAACAATTGTATTACATTCAAATATCAGCCTTTCACGCTAATTGTGCATACGCTTAGCGAGTGTTAATAATAAATGAATACTTTCTCACCAATACAAGATATAGTATTTATGCAGGAATAAAAGGAATCTTCTTATTCCTATGACTCAACCGCTTATATATGAGCAAATCTGAAGTACTGGCAAAGAAAGCGTGATGATGGAACAGTCACTTTAAATTACTATATATGATGTCTCAATGAATGACGTCGGTGAAATTATCTAGAATTTACTAAACGTTATTCCAACTGAAACTTAATAATATGTAAATAAGCATATCTAAACAATTGTATTACATTCAAATATCAGCCTTTCACGCTAATTGTGCGTATGCTTTGCGAGTGTTAATAATAAATGAATACTTTCTCACCAATACAAGATATAGTATTTATGCAGGAATAAAAGGAATCCTCTTATTCCTACGACTCAAATGCTTATATATGAGCAACTACATCATCTGCAAAATCTAAATGACTTAAACAGTCTCCATTCACTTTTACTCCTTTAGTTTCCCATTTTAATCCACAAAATACTTCTTGAAGCACTGCTGTAAAACGTTTTGGAGTGTGGAGCCACCTTGTCTTACACCCTTCTCAATGTTGATTTTTATAAATATTCTTTAAAATATGACAACATCCTGGATCTATACCTTGATGATCCAATGCTTTAATCACTGAAGAAATGTTTATAGAATCAAATGCCTTTTCATAATCTACAAATCCAAAACAGAATGGCAACTCATATTCATTTGTCCTTTCTATAACTTCTTCCAATACCTGGATATGATCTACTGTACTAAAACCACTTTTAAATCCAGCTTGTTCTCTTGGTTGGTGGAAATCCAATGTTCTCTGTAGACGAGTTGCAATTATTTGGATAAAAATTTTGTATAAAACTGATAAAAGGCTGACAAGTCTGTAATTTCTAATATCTTCTTTATCACCTTTTTTAAATATTAATATTATTACTGCATTCTTCCAATCATCTGGTACATTTTTATCATTTAGACATTTGGTATATAACTTTGCTAATTTTTTTTCTATTCCTTCATCTGCTTCTTTTAATATATCAATTATAATTCCATCATTACCTGGAGCCTTTCCTTTCTTCATACATTTAATTGCATATCTCACTTCTTCATTTAAAATTCTGGGCAATTCAGAAGATGTAATAGATATAGGAGGAACTTGTTCTTTATTACTATATAATTCTTGATAAAAGTCTTCTACACATGGAAGCATCCAAATGAAGGTACAGCAGAATTGGATTATATTTTGACTAACAGAAAATACATATTTCAAGATTGTAATGTTCTTAATAAATTTAACACAGGAAGTGATCATCGATTAGTAAGATGTAAGATATGTGTTAATGCAAAACTAGAGAGACAAAAATTATTAAGAAAAACAATATTTACCATTGATATTCGTAATCTTCAGAAACATTCTAATGAATTTAAATTAGAACTTACAAATCGGTTTCAAGTACTAGTAGATTTTGAACATGATTCAGATTTGAATGAAATTAATATGAAAATAACTGATACACTTTTAAAAACTGCAACAAAGATAGCTGGTAAAAAAAATCAGCAAGTGACCAATAAAATTTCTACTGAGACTATGCTTTCTTTGCCAGTACTTCAGATTTGCTCATATATAAGCATTTGAGTCGTAGGAATAAGAGGATTCCTGCATAAATACTATATCTTGTATTGGTGAGAAAGTATTCATTTATTATTAACACTCGCAAAGCGTATGCACAATTAGCATGAAAGGCTGATATTTGAATGTAATACAATTGTTTACATATGCTATATAAAATAAATGCTTATTTACATATTATTAAGTTTCGGTTGGAATGACGTTTAGTAAATTCTAGATATTTTCACCAATGTCATTCATTCAGACATCATATATAGTAATTTAAAGTGACTGTTCCATCATCACACTTTCTTTGCCAGTACTTCAGATTTGCTCATATATAAGCATTTGAGTCATAGAAATAAGAGAATTCCTTTTATTCCTGCATAAATACTATATCTTGTATTGGTGAGTAAGTATTCATTTATTATTAACACTCGCAAAGTGTATGCACAATTAGCGTGAAAGGCTGATATTTAAATGTAATACAATTGTTTACATACACTATATAAAATAAATGCTTATTTTAACATTTTTCTAAAAAAAAAAATCATAATATAAAGTTTTTCTTTTTATGCAAACTCCACAAGTCTATGTCCTCTCTCATTTCTATTACCATAACCAAAATTATCTACAGCACTTTCATCTTTCATTTTTTTTACCAATTCTAGCATTAAAGTTTCCCATAACAATTTTAAAATGTTGTTTACTCTGATCAAAAGCCTTTTGTACATCCATATAAAAATCTACTACTTCATGACTATGAGAACTTGTTGGGGCATAAACCTGAATTATCTGCATTTGGTATCTGCTATTAAGTTGTACAACTAATCTTGCCACTTTGTCTGATACACCATCAATCTCCACAATGTTGTTCTTCCACTTTTTATTTATAATGAATCCTACTCCACTTGTCTTTTCAATATTTGTGCATTTAGAATAGAGTACATGACCACTTTTTAAATCAATTGTTTCTTCACCTTTTCTTCTAACTTCACAAAGTCCAATAATGTCCCATTCAATATGAGACAGTTCTTCTAATTTTTACAATCTTCTTTCACTTGAAAGTGATCTGCAGTTGTAAGTACTTAAATAAAAAGTTGTCATCAAATGGCAGTGTGGGTCCACAATCAGGGGATTCTTAGCACCCTTTGCCTTCGGCCACCAACAGCTGCCTTGGTTGATGACTTTACAACCTCCTGGGAATAAGGGCCATGATTTATTTTTGTCTGTCATAATTGTATATATGTATTGGAAAAGTATTTATCATTTACACAAACATTCATTCTGTCTTATCAGGCAACTGAGAAGAAAGACCATGGTGTTTCTTGATCTTAAACTCAGATGTAATATATTATTAGACATTTCTGCAGCAAGTTAATACATATAGTCTTTATGTATACATCATATTTAATCAAAACTACCCCAAATCTAAAATTAAACCAGACCAGCATAAAAATAATATTAAAACACAACCTAAGGTTTCACTGCTACAAGCAGACTTCTCAAGTGTAAAGAACTACAAAAAAATCACACATTATATATACTATTAAAAACTACCTACAAATCCATTCACTTCCCATCCACCCTTAATATTAAAAGAACTCTTAAATAAGTTAATTGCTTCAGAATAATAAATTTTCAATAATAAAGACTCTTTAATTCTTCTTTTGATTTCATTTCTCTCAAAGAAGACAACCTTAGCTTCATCAAAATCAATAGTGTGGCCTGTATCTTTTTCATGGACATACAAAGCAGAACTAAGATATCTATTTTTAACTCTACTTTTATGAACCTTTATTCTTTCATTTAAACTCAAACTACTCTGACCTATGTAAACCTTCTTACAAAATAAACAAGGAATAAAATATACCACACCAGGAATAGCTAAGGTTGTCTTCTTTGAGAGAAATGAAATCAAAAGAAGAATTAAAGAGTCTTTATTATTGAAAATTTATTATTCTGAAGCAATTAACTTATTTAAGAGTTCTTTTAATATTAAGGGTGGATGGAAAGTGAATGGATTTGTGGGTAGTTTTTAATAGTATATATAATGTGTGGTTTTTTTGTAGTTCTTTACACTTGAGAAGTCTGCTTGTAGCAGTGAAACCTTAGGTTGTGTTTTAATATTATTTTTATGCTGGTCTGGTTTAATTTTAGATTTGGGGTAGTTTTGATTTTATATTGACTAGTTTAGCTTTATGCTTGTAATGTTTACATCATATTTAGTATGTGCAGATAAATATATATTAATAAGTAATCAGGGAAGTAACTTTTCTATATTTTAAACAATTTTACTACTTAAATCGTAACAAATAAAATCAATAGCAAGCATTATTTAAAACATACCCTCCATTCTTCCTATCTAAGAAACTAATTTACCTATTTAAAAAATTAATGTGTCCTATCATTTTCAGAGACATTTTAAACAAATTTATGAAATTTCAATATATTAAATATCAATTTTAAAATGTTAAAAAAATGTTACTAAATTGAAAGAAACAAATCTTTATACTGCCCTCTAGGGACTTAAGAAACAAACAAACACTTATTTTTCTACTTTAATAAAAGCATTTAAAAACTAAAAAAAAAGGATTTATTGTAACAAAATGTTCATTTTTATCTTTTCTGTTGCATTTTTAAAAAAATATTTTTACATATTCTTTACATATGTAAAGTAGACAGAATCTTAAATTTATCAATTACATATCCTAGTATTGTTTCATGACATCGACTTGCAATGTTTTAAAGAATCATTTAACAGAAAAATGGAATATAGATACTCAAATATATTGTATCCACCAATCATTGTATTTAAATAAAGGTCTATGGTTAACCAAGTCATATTTATTATACATTGATAAAATATTAACATTATTTCCAAATAAACTCAACTATCTCCAGATGAATAAATGATTATTTTCCATAATCATCTATATTAAGTCAAAATACTGCAAAACCACCCATTTGTCAAACCTGAATTTTTTTAGTACCTTCCTACTCTCTAAAAATCAAATTTTACCTCACTACCTATTTTTGACTGAAATTATTTTTTTAATTTTCGTCATCATTTTTTACAATTTCTTCTTTTACTATATAACATTATTATTTATAAGAATTTCATTGTTCTGTAATATATTCCTTTAATAATTCATATAGATTTACATTTACAACTAACCGTATCAATAAAATAATATCTAACCTTATCAAATTATCAGTTATTCTATTTTAAATCTCATACATTTTTATTATTCAGTCTTTTCTGCTATAATGTTAAAGCAATAATGCTTAAAATAATTAAAAATGCATGTAATTACATAACCTTACTTTAAAATTTATTTATAATTAAATCCTAACATTTCTAAGAAAGCATCTTGAAAATTATTCTACTACAGAAATGGATTCCTATATTAAATATATCAATTTATTTATAACTACCAAACTAATGCTTTTACGATAGGTACATGAAGTGTTATAACTATGAACAAGCCAGAAATGATAATAAACTTATTGACACCAATGAAAAAATACAAATATAGAAATTTAATAAGATCAGATGGATGGCTTATATAAGTGTTTTCTATTCAGGAAAAGTAAAAGTAAATATAGTAACATATATATTGTTTTAAAAACAATTAAAAAAACAAAATATACTGGAGTTTTATAAGTAGTATACCAATAAATGATAGATTGCTGAATGGGTTGTCTGAAAACATATTTAAAATCTGAAGACTTTTCAGACACACATTATATAAAATAATTATTAGGATATTAATGAAATAAAAAACATTTATAAAGAAATGAAAATGACAATGAATAGAAAATTGGAATAGTGTGAAAAACATAGTAAAAAATAAAACTGTCAGAGATTATAGATTAAGAAAAAAATGAAAAAAGTAAAATGTTATTAAATTTTTATAGAAAAATAATATGAAAATAATGAACTTATGGTTTAAAAAAAAGATAATAATGTTTAGACAATAAGCTAATTAACTACTAATCTAAAGATTCATCTCTTTTTTTCAATAAAATGTACTATTTATAAATTACTTTGTCTATGTTAAAGAACATTTTTAATATTAAAAATAACTTTGAAAAAAAAGAAAGAAATAATTATACTTGTTCAAAATATATCATCATTGTCAACCATTATCAATCCACTGCAGGATGATGGTCTTTCTAAGTTCAATCCATCTTCTCTGCTCTCTAGCCTCTCTTCTCCACATCACTCCCACACACTTCCTTATTTCAGCTATCCATTCTACAGGTGGTCTTTTTCTGTGTCTTTTACAATCTCTTGGAATCCAGTTTAAGATTTCAACTGCCCATCTATTATCATCTCTTCTAGAAATATGCCAGCACATCTCCACTTCAGTCTCTTAATTTTTTCAATGATGTCAGTAACATCTGTTTGTTCTCTTATCCATGTATTTCATATTCATTCTCTTCTTGTTACTCTTAACATGCATCTCTCCATATTTCTTTGAGATCTGAAGTCTCAGTATTGCCTTTCTGTTAAGTGACCAAATCTCAGATCCATAAGCAAGAACTGGTAAAACACATTTATAAAAAAACCTTCCTTTTTAAACACAGGCATATTTCCTCTTAATATTGAGTTATTTCTATGAAAAACATTCCAGCCAAGTTTAATTCTATGATTAATTCAATCAATTATGTTTCAATTTGTAGTAATAATCTGAACAAAATATATGTAGTTGTTAATTTCTTCTAACTCATTATTATAAATCTTTATTTTCATCTTTTGAGAAAATCCATTAAACATGATATTAATCTTTTTGATGTTTACCTTTAGTTCTATTTTCCTATTTTCACCTGATAATTTTTGCAACATTTCCTGAAGTCCTGAAGCATTATTTGCACAACAACTACAACATCTGCAAAACCTAGATGACTTAAATAATCTCCATTTACCATTATTCCTTTAGCTTTCCATTTTAGTCCACAAAATACTTCTTACAGCACTACTGTAAAAAGTTTTGGAGATATGGAGTCATCCTGCTGTACAAAACTCTCAACATTAATTTTCTTAGTATCAATTATGTAATCTAATTGTTGCTGTTGCATTTTTATACATATTCTGGTTCTATATCTTGATGAAGCAATGCTTTAATCACAGAAGAAATGCTCATAGAATCAAATGCCTTTTCATAATCTAAAAGTCCAGAGCATAATGACAATTCATATTCATTGGTCCTTTCTATAACATTTCTCAATACTTGGATATGATCCACTGTAGAAAAACCATTTTTAAATCCAGCTTGTTCTTTTAATTGATTGAAATCCAAATTTCTCTGTAGATGAGTTGTAATTATCTTGGTAAAAATTTTGTATAAAATTGATAAAAGATTGCTAGGACTGTAATTTCTAATATTTTCTTAATCACCTTTTTAAAATATTAATATTGCATTCTACCAATATATAAGTTCTATAAATTCATTTTAATTTACTAGGCATTTTTTTCTCTACCTTCTTTCAGTTTGTGGGCAGGAAAGCATTAGCAATGTAAAATCAGTTGTATTATCAATCTATTTTATTATTAATCTACTAGCTTGTACAGTGTGTGAAACAGTAATATAACAGTGAGCTTTTCTAAAATTGTTAAAAAAAACAACCAAAAAAATATTTTTTATGAAGTTCCAAAAATTATCCTACCTACAAAATTGCACATTAATAAATTCTACAATTTAAGTAACAAATTAACTGTAAAAAAAAAAAAAAAAACAAAACATATAAAGAAATAACTATTATCATATCTTCAAAAAAATTATATGAGCTTGATTGTGTATATATATATTCACAAATATATAATGTATTCATATATTATTTAATTTTCGAATAAATGGTTGTTTATTTTTTAAATACAAATAGTATTAAAATGGGGGGGGGGGGGGTTAACACATTAAATTCATATCAATATTATAAGCAAAATAGGATAAAAATAGATTTAAAAATATTATGGAAATATATCTTTTATTATTCAAGTTGCATTGCTCCTATATATACAAAATATTAACTATTGAATGCGAATTAAATTAAATGAGAATAAAAATATTTACAAATCAAAGTAAACAAAGAAAATAATAATCAACCAATGCTTTTAACTTAATAAAATCATAATAATTAAGAAACATTCAAGGAAGTAATCAGAGCAAAGAAAAAGATGCATTAATAAATTTGAAAAATGAGGTTAAAGGTGACATCTCTAGTTGAATGACTGGTCATAAAAATTATACTTCCTACTTTATATTTAAATATCAACAATTAACGATAAAGAAAAATAAATGATAATAAGAAATACTTATAATAAAAGTGAGATAGAAAAAATAATTTTTAATTCTACAGACTGTTATTATTATAGAATACTACAAATTCATGATTACAAATTTGCAATAATGAAGTCTGAAATAAAATTATTACTTAAGTTGTGGATTACTCACAATCAAGAATCATTTTTTTAAAAAATCAAACAATATTTAGAATTCACGATCTTTTGGGATTTACGTAAGAAGGTAATATACACATTATGTACACCAATTTTATTTTGTAGCATTTAACAAAAATATAATATAATTATGCATTCGTTTAAAAGCATATATATAGTGTTTATGTTTAATAAAATGTTTTATAGATTTTTAATATAGTATATAGATTTCACTCAGTATATATTTAGAAGATATACTCCTAGTCTTTTTTCATTTAATTTCTGTGAAGCAATGCTTGTATTTCATAACATATAGCAATCATATATACAAATATAATACTCAAGGCAAATAAATTGTCTTAAATTAAAAAAGTATGAAATGGGCACATTTACATGGGTCTTAGTAAAGAAAAAAATTATTGGAAAAAAAAGAGATCATATGATGACAATTGTCAATAAAAACCAGATTACTTATCTTTCAAAATATACACACATATGTACTAAATCTCAAAATTTTTTAAATACAAGATCATTTTAAAAATACATAAATGATAATATATTATTTTAAAAATAGGTTTTTTTTATGTGCCGATTTTTTCTTCTTCTAATATATAATTAATAAATTTTAAATGAATTTCATTTCTTTATAACTTTTTAATTCAGTGTTTCTTTTCTCTCTCTAATTTTATATATTTATATTTCTATACTTATCATTTTGTTTAGTGCTTTGTAATTCTTGATCAGATTAATTTATTTGTTATTTGTATGCCATTTTATCATAATTATAAATATGTGTGTAAAACAATATTTTTTTCTCATTATTCATTATTGCAAGTGATGGATGCAAGTATACTCTTGATAAATAAAAGTAGCTTGTGTTATTTATTAAAAATTCATAACTGTGCATGTATTGTTGCTTTTTACTATTACAATTATACAATAATTAAGACTATAACTCCCTTCAGCTACACACTCTATTTCATACCACTGATATTCATGACCACCCACATGTGAAAAAGATAAATCACCAATATACATATTTTGTGCTGAACAAACTCCCATCAGTTGGTCCAGATCATCATCTCCCCCATACATATATAATCAGTATTCAGTTTATATTAAGATAGCAAATCTTCAAACTTTACATCTATTCCACCCTTTAAGTCTTCAGCCATCCATACCATTGTAAATCTGATGATGGAATGACATAATACTATATATTATGGCTCTTAGATTAAGATGTGTCTAAAATAATAGAATGATTGTCAGAGAAAAGAAAGAATGCAATATTGTGAAAAAAATATTAAACAATTTTCTAATTATTAACTACCATTTGAAAAGTGTTAACGAAATTCAAAGCTAATTTTTGTACAGTTTCAACTAAGAGACTTTCCAAGGTAGATATTTGAAGATAATATTACAAATTTGCATGATATACTATAAATAGGTTTCCTGTTTTTGGGCATACCAATTTCTGTAAACACTGTTTTATGAAATAAATTTTAATTTTTTTATATGATTGTGTTAAATCAGGGGTCCCCAACCTTTTTGCACTCAAGAGGACATTCTATAATACTGGCCAGGTGGCGGGCACCATTTATTTTTTTCAAGCAGGTGGCAGGCACCATTTATTTTTTCAATGTAAATTTATAGTTGAATATTGTTAATAATACACATAATGTACAAAAAAATATTTATTTCAAAAATAAAATTTTAACATATAATTAATGTTTATATTTTTGCACTGTAAAAGTATAGTATGCCCTACAATTTGATTACAATATAATACAATAATTTATAAGAAATTTTAAAAATTAAATTTATTTGTATCAGATAAATAATTTTTTATCCTGTTCGGATAGGGGCAGGCACACATAAAATGGTCTGCAGGCGCCATGGTGCCCACGGGCATAAGGTTGGGGACCCCTGTGTTAAATAATAAATAAATATATGAAAATAAAAAAATTTGCAACTACTGAAAAATAGTTAAATTTGTATTATGTATTAGTTTAATTCACTGTTATCAGAATAATTATATTCAATTTTTTTAATCATTGAATTTAATCCTCTAAATACAAGTTATATAATCCAAATGAAATCTATATTGAACACTGAATCAAAAATGAAATGATACTATACATATTAATTAAATTATAATTCACTTTCTGCATACTTACAAGCAAAAATATGAATAAATATATTGATTTTTTAAGGATATAACAATAATAAAAATGTTTTGATTTAATAGTTTAGAGAATAAAATAAATTCTTATAAACAAGGATATCTATTTTTGATGGACTCTATATAAAATATAAAAGATAAACATGGCATTTCTAATATTTAAAAATTGAAGGAATGAGATTAAAAATATTTGTAACAACAAAATATACATGAATTATTAATAAAAAATACTTTTAAAATATAATTAAATCATACTATCACTATATATATACAATCTATGAAAATGTAAAAGCAGATTTGTGTAAAAATATTTAATGTAAAATCTAAGTATTTAATTCATTTTTAAAGCTTTGAAAATTAAAAATATATATTTTTTTTTAAAAAAGAAAAGATTAATGTTTTCCTTTGGTTAAAGAGGAGAAAAAAAATCATTTGGTTAAAGAGGAGGGGAAAAAATGAAAAGGAACATATACACACAAATAGCAAAGTAAAATAAAAAACCAAAATCAAAAAAGTACAATTACCTTATCCTTTTAACAATAATTCTCTTGCACACGCATCTTCATTGTATCATTTGATACTTTATTAACAATTTTGCTATAATATAACCTTTGAACATATATACATTATTCAATATTCAATTTAAAATCTGTGATATTTTACACTTAGGACAAAAATAAATGAACTATTGAGAATTTCTTTAATAATTATTATTAATTAAATCCAAAAAAAACAAAAAAACATTCATGGTAATTAAATACATGAATAATAAAAATCACATTCCTATAAAAAATACTAAGAAAACTTAACAAGATTAATCTCCATAAAAATATATGAACGAATGATTCAATTTCTTCACAACTTTTACAGCAATTTTTTTTTTTTTTTAAAAAAAAAAAACATTTTACAGATTAAAATGGGAAGCTAAGAAAATTAAAATAAATGAATATTACTTAGGTTAGGTAGTTTTTGTTAGAAAAAATGATTGTTTTTATAAATAAAACTTAAGCAAAATGTTTTAAGGGCTATCACGTGAAAGCAAGAAAAAAAATAGTATTAATGATAAATGCTTAAAAAGAAGAAATACAGATTTGATAATAATTAATCAGAAGATATTAAAAGGGTTATAAATAAATTGACCAGATCATTAGTACAGATGAAAAGAAAATGGATGAAATTAATTATAAAATTAAACTTGAATGCTTTTGGTAGAAATAATTTTAATATGATAATGTATTTCAAAAACAAAAGTTTTAATAAATATGTTTTTCTAGTAAGAATGGACCTGAGATTTGGATAAAACTGAAATACATAGATGAGGGAGTAAACAAATACTACTGATACTATTGAAAAAAATTAAGAATTCAAATAAAGTAGTACTAGTACAAACATGTTACTAGAAGTGACAAAACATGGACAATTAAAGTTTTAGATCAAGATAAAAATTTGATGGAATTATAAAAAGAATAGAATCTATTGATTAGAGAAACTGAATTAAAATTGAAAAGGATCATGATAGTGAATAGTAATCTCAAAACAATAAAAGTATGAATCTTGACATGTACCCAGATCCACGTGTGTTAAGAACATTGATCACTTGAGGGCTCCATTAGTAATGATGCATTATATGTTAGTAAAAAGATATTAGATTACTTAGAAAAAGCTCAAAGGGAAGTAGGAAGACATGCATTAGATGCAGAAGTATGGACAGCAAGGGAGGCAATTCAAGGAGAAATGGGATGGTCAAGTTTTCATATGAGAGATGCAAAAAGTAAAATGAAATTGTTTGGTAGATTGCAGTTTATGGATAATAAAAGAATAGCTAAAATAGTATTTAATTGGGTTATGAGTAAAGGGCAGGTAACAAGATGGGTGAGAAAGGTAATGTGGTATGCAAAAGATTTGGATAAAGAATTTATATCAGTATATTTGTATAAAAGATGGGATGATTGTGTTAAGAGGATTATTGAGTGTTATAGTAGTAAGGAATGGGATAAAAGAATAAATTTATTAATAAAGACTAGGGAGTTAGAGAGATGGAGAAATAGTATGGAGAGTAAAAAGAGTTTAAATATATATAGAAATAAACAGAATATTAGGTGTAAGTTAATATATGATAATAGTAAGGAAAGTAGTTTATTGTTTAAGGCTCGAACAGGATCTTTAGCTACAAAAGAATATACATGTAAATGGAAAAATATGGGTGATTTATTTTGTAAATTATGTAAGGAAGGAATAGAAAATATTAGGCATTTGTTAATTGAATGTAAATGCTTGAAAACAGAAAGGGTACATATAATGCAGTTATGAAAGAATAAATATGAAAAGAGTGATTATACAGAAAGTGAATTATTGGTTTTTATGCTGGATTTGGGAAAAGATAAGGGGGATTTAGATATAAAGGTTATAGAGTTAACAAAGATTATGTTGTGGAAATGGGATAGAGCAAATTATGGGTAAATTTAGAATGGGGAATGTAAAATAAAGTGGCTAACAGGTTTATCTGAGCATAATTGCTGAGATATTCTTGACTTCATTTTAAGGAGAAGCCATAATACATCACATCACATAGGAAATTTATTAGAGATGATTGAATATTCACCAATGATAATGAGCATTCAGTCATAAAATAAGTTACAGACACAGTAAACAAATGTCAGCTAAATTAATTAAATAAATATAATAGTAAAATTTTACTAAAATTAAATGAAAATAAAGAAATCATAAGATTAATTAATATAGCAGCTATGAATGTTTTAAGAGAGTACTTTATTATTGACAGTTAAATAGATTCCCCCAATTCAATTACTTCAATAAGACTAAAATAATCTTTTAACAGTGTTTTATAAAATATGATGTATAATCTATGTGTGAATGACTTTTAATAGAAAAGAAAGAAAATATTCAATTTATCTCCTTGAACACTTATGCATATATGCACTGATGATAAAGACCCATGTGTGCAGAAATATGTAAACCACCAAATAATTATAAGTAAAATAAGACAGGTTATTCAATATAAGAGGCATGATAAGCTCTTACTAAGTTTAACATGCAAAAACAAGTGTGTAGATGATTCAATGATTGGTAGCCCTGTTTAATCAGTCATATTAATCACATTCAGAAACAGTGAAAAGATGTAAATCTGGCCAAAGATAAGAATATGAGCTTGACCAAAATGGCAGTCATAGTTCCAAAGAATTCATTAATATATATGATGATAACAAACAAAGTGGACATGCTGACCATACTAAAACCAGGCCATGCCAGGGTAAATAGACTGTGCTAAAGGCAGTTAACAATACAGGCAATGAGAGGAAATATAATATTGACCAGATAGATACTTAGCTACCCCAGTGATGTGAAGCAAGAGTCCTATAAAATAACAGTGGCATTTGTATGAATATTTTAGGTCTATACACACAAGTAAATGAATATTTTTATATATGGAATATTATATACAAGCATAAAATCTTTTAGAAAATTCAAGTCACACACATAAAATAAATTTATTAATGCTAATTAAAAGAAAAAAAAAAAATTTTAAACATTATTATAATATTTAAAAGATTTTACAGACTGATTAAACTTTGGACTTAAATTTTAAATATTCTAAGAGAAAAGGAGAGAGGGATCAATTATTCTACAATAACACTATTTATTCTAAAATTAAGACCTCATTTAAAACTGTCAAAATTCTCAACAAAAAAAGAGAGAATTTCTTTCAGAGTTATATATATATTTACAACAGTAAAATTTAAATTAAATCGTATTCTAAAAAAAAAGAGTAAAACATTCATATCTGATATTAATACACAGATGCATAAAATAAAGAAAAAAATACATTTAAATCTAATATTATGGATAATAAAAGTTGATGTTCCCATGCAAAAGGAAAATGCTTATAACACCCCTGGCTTATTATGGTATATAAAAGTTTATATTACCTCTAAGTCTTCCAAAGTTATTGCTTTTGCTTCTTGCAATTTATTGAAGAGGTAGCTACCTTTGTCCATTTTCTAGTTGTGATTGTGTGCACAGTCAGTTAAGTCATCTTTATAGGTTGGCTTTAGATCAGCTTTCTAAGAATTCATGACATGCTGGAGGATGAAGATTAAACTTAGAGCATGAAGTTTGGCGAGGTGCCTAGCCCAGCATATTTTGAAGAACACCAATATCATTTTTAAACTGCTGGTCACTTGTCCCAAACTGTTGGCAGGTATCTATAATTTTTATGAAAGAGCTAGTAAGATGTGCCACTTGTCACACAGAATAAAGAGTCCCAGTGTCTGAAATACAATCTTGACTAATTGAAGAATGGATTGGTGAATGTCCAAATGACTGAATTTGAAGAATGACTCTAACAGAATCTACTGACTCATTAGACTGAATTAATAAATTGATAGCTTGCATCTAGAACAATAGATTTTGGGGAGCTTTTATATCCATTTGCTCTATTGTTCTCCCACATAAATTTTTATAGAATTTTCTAGATTAACATCTTAAAATATCCAGGTTTTTAATGAATTAATCAGCCAGATTTTTAATCAATTAAAACAGAACATTTCAATCAGTTGAAATAGGAAATTTTTACATTTGTATTAATTCATTCCATTATATATCTTATCCAAACAATCTTAACTCTTAAATTTTGTTATCACAACAGATTAAAATTTTATTCTGATGTTAAGCATTGTTCTGCAAAGTGTTAAAATAATCTTACATAAAAGATAATATTTATTTACAAAGTTTACTTTTTTATAAAAAAAAATTGACATTTCTTTTAGTAAGTAACCAAAATTATTCTACCAATTCATGTGTGTGCATGGAAATACACGTGAGAACCTTTTAAAACACACATTTAATAAAAAATTAAATTAGAAATTTTTTTAAATTAATTTGAAATAGAATTTTTAACTGAAACCCCTATTCTTCTATATATACAGATGTGGTGTATTGAGATGCCTTCTGCTTCTTTACTTTTAAGAGTTTTTTGTTTCTAATATGTAAATGTTGGTGATAAATTGTTTTATGATTCTGAGTTAGTAATATGCTATTCTCATGTTTATCAATTGATATCTTTAAGCACACTGAACAGTATGGTTTTTCTAGAGAAGAGATTGATTCATTTTTTGCTTGAGTTTTTCTTATATATTTCTTCTCATTGTTGAGATGCTGAAATAGAATGTAAATCCAAGAATTTCCTAAGGGATACTTGAGTTTTGGTTTTTGTAGCTTTGTTGAACAACATTATTTTTACATTCAGCTTTAGCATTTTGCTATATATATATATACTGTAACCCCCCCCCCCCAATAAAAATATGTGACTCTAATTACAATGATAATACACAATAAACTCTGACCGATCAAGACTCTAATTAATACCATTGTAATTATTAACATTGCAAAGTATATGAAATATATTTTACAATGACATTGATATTATTATGCTACAACCATTAGAAAAATCCCTACATTAAACAATGGTAACATAATAATTTCATGGTAAATAATTATCAAGACTATTTAAATCATTATTTATTCTGTTGTACTTATAATAAACTATAAACATAATAAATTGAAAAGATATAAATTAAATTAATCTAATTGATTATTGAACTATCTTTATGATATCTAGAGGGTAAGGATTATTCTCTTAATAAGCATAATAATAATAATTATTAACAATTAGACAATTGAATATCAGGTGGGATTTTACTGAAATCCAATTATCTAAATAATAATCACACTCTTAATAACAATACTAATCACAACAACTATTTAATAATTTTTAGAAATTTAATACTACATCAATACTGATAAATAAATTATCATACCACATTTAAACTAATAATTTATGAAATCCTTTTCTACTTATCTCTCTACTACTACAAATAACCATTAATCAGAATAGTCACTAACTAATAATCAAAACTCTTATCACTACTCAATAAAATATTATATTAATCAATTTTAAAATACCTTAATTGTCTTTAGACTTAGCCCATTATATTTCTCTTTCCTAAACAAACATCAGGAATTATTAATTTCATATAACTTAAATAATATGATAGTTACAATTGAATCATTGGTATAAACTTCATAACACTTTTATGATCTTTTAACTTTATTAAATTTTAAATGAACTTTAAAATACTTATGTGACTGTTAAACAAAATTAATTTCTATAATGCTCTAAATACACTTTGATTCTTTAGATTAAAATTTCAAATATTTATTCAGATATTAAATCTTAAATAAATTAATAATTATAATTAATACTATTTTTATTTAATTATAAATTATAATTAATAGAGTTTTGATTTATTAAGCTCAAATTATTTATGTCATCTCTCTTTTAATAAAACATACAAAAAAAATAAAATTTATATGAGAACATGGTTGTGCCATGTGCTTAAATATATGACAATGGAATATATTTATGATTCCATAAAGAAAATAACACTAATTGGCTTAGTTTAAATTAAAACATATATTTATTTACAATAATAAAGAAGTTCTAACAATAATTTTGATTATACATTATAAAATAAACTATTTTTAACAATTTACATTATTATAACTAACCTATTTACATTTAATACATTAAAATAACAAATAAATAAATAAATACAATCATCTTATCATGGGTTATCATTAGATTCCTATCATTTAAGAAATTAAATGATAATTATTCAATATTATTAAAATTACTATTCCTATTACAAATTTAATTAGTCATCATATTTTTTATAAAGTTTAGCAATGTTATTATTACATCAAATATACCTTAGTGGTCAGTTATTTTACATTTATCTTTCTTACATTTATTATAATTTTATAATCATTATATTAATAGATTATTATTTATATATATGACTTTTCATACTTTTAGATTGTTTCTATCAAATACACAAGATACTTTAAAAAAATAATTGAATCAAGAATATTTACTTTTTAAATATAAAAAATATTACACACTCATTTCTCATACTTATCACATATAATTCTTTCATAATCTTCATTATCATTGATCTCAGACTATCATTCTGATAATGACTTATTTTTCTCTTTTATAAAATTGAATTATATTTGATTTGCATATGTACATCTTTTTCTTTGAACTATCCTTACTAACAGTAAGAAGAAAAACTATTAACTCCTAGACAAATTTCTAACAAATGATGCTTAACTATAATCCAATATCAAAGATATTATTTAGGTTAAAAAACTAATTTAATAAACAACCTTATGTTATAAGAATGAAGGTAACTAACATTTCTTCCTTCACAATTATAATCTTGGAATAGTCATTATTATTTAAATGATCTTACCATTAAACCCCTGGCTTTTCTCAGAAGCCCTTACAGTATAGGATTGTTATATCTTATAAATCTTCACTTATTTCATGAAAATAACATGGGTAACCTTTGGATTAAGCCCATTACATATCATATTAGTTCTTAAGAATGATACTACACTATCCTGGCATTTTAAACTTATTCCTTCCACACTTGTAAACTTTTAGCATCAGCATAGATCATTTTTCCAATCCATGTGTATAATTTTTATCTTCCCTTATGATAGATCATTTTCTAAAACAAATAACATTTACCCTCAAGACAATACATTATAATATTTGAGATCACGATTTAACATTATTAATTACTGCATATATTCCCTATCATACTTCACTTAGAATATTACACACTTCTTATATATTAATATTTCTCTTATCAATATACCTTTTTCTTGACTCATAGTTATTTTTCATTTTATATCACAAAATATATTCTAGTACAATCAATTAATAATTCAATATAGACCACTTTTTACATAAATAAACCACTACACTTAATGCATATTAAAATACATAAAATTACTTTATTAAAATGACCATCATTTTTCAACTCTTTGGTACGTCCATGAAACAATTTTATAAATAAGCATAATATACTCTTAATTTTAAATTTTAAAATGTAATGTTTTATTAAAATCATTAATTTTAAAACATTAACCAACGTATAAATTATTTAAATAGTTTCTTTCTTATCTTAAAAATACTTCTTATGAATACATATCATTGATAAAAAAAAAAAAAATTAGATCGAAAACTTTTTCAATCATTTTTTTTTAAAAAAAAAAACAACAACAACTAAATTCCCAAAACATTACACATTTGTTACCATGATGTTGACGGGAAGCTTAATTTTTTTCTCTTGTCATCATTTTCTTTCTCCTCCCACTTGATAACAGATTGTTTAAATATAACATTTTAAATGAAGAAAAAAAAATCCATAATTAATAAAGATTTCTTAAATTCCTGAGCACTTTTCATAGTCTATTATAGGAACCATAACGTCACTTAGTGCACTTAAAATCTTGTACATTTAATTATTTTTTAAAATAATCCTTCAAACATAAAATATTCGTCTATAATATTAATTATTCATTAGAAGCATATTATATAACTGATTTTGCTGTTATTAAAAGTAATTTTTAATTTTTATTACTTCATTTTTTCTTATCTAATTTAGAATTCAGTTATACTTTTATCTATTGGTTGTAGTTTATTAAAATATAATTCATATTTTCTTTAATATTCTTTATGAAAATAAATAATTCCTTCTTTATAATTATCATAATCTTGAAGCTCATCATCAAAGACACACATCATTTAATATAAGTAAGAGTTACTTTATCACTATTCATTTTAGTATTATATAAAAAAAACATTAATTACTCTAGGTAAATACCTTCATTACTGTTAAAAGTACATTATATTTATTCTTATTTAGTTTTAACTTTACTTCAACATGCCAGTCATTCTATTCAATACAATTCTTTTTTTAAAAAATAAATTTATAATTATTATTAGATACTTAATTGAAAATTTCTATAAATAGTAACATTTTAAATAAATACAGGTTCATTAGTAAATTATTTATTAGACTTATTAAAAATAAAGAGATAACAAAACATATTTTTACACAATTAGATTTGCCAACTCTTGGAACTAGTCGATAATATTTTTTCCATTTCCCCCCAAAAAGTTTCTTTATACTTCCAATAGCAACCATGGTTTGATTATAATTTAATAGGTCCCTGTGAAGAATTTTTAATTTATTTCATTATCATTTTATCATCCTTTTAAAACATAATTAATTAGCTTACTGAAAGTAATTTTTAATTTATTTAAAATAAAACATGATACAATTTTTAAATTTTATAAAGAACTAACAGAAATTATTACCTCTTACTGTTTAATCAATTTCCCCTTAATTAAATCAATTTTATTTTATTGGTCATCAACTATAAATTTTTCACATAAATTAATTTTGTCTACAATTTTAAGCAATATTAAATTAATAAAATATTTAAACATTTAACAATAATTATAATTACTTTCAATTTTAAATGCAACTCTAGTTTTATTCTTTGTAATAATTATTTATTTAAATCAAAAATAATATAATTAATAATTTTATTAAAGATAAAATTATTACTATTTAAAAATTGTAATATTAAATATTTAATATTCCAAATTGGAATAAAATATTATTTCCAATAAGGAAGTGAAATTCATTTATTATACTTGTGCAATAAGATTCTGCAAACAAATCCACACCATACTTTTAAAAATTCACTGTAATGAAAATTAACTAAGTATTCCTTTTATAACTATTATAAAGTTTGACAAATATTGTAGAAGGTGTCTGTTGATTAACTTGACAGAATTTTATTCTTATATAATATAGATTCAGTTTTTAATATTCTATGTAAATGAAAAATTAATATTAAATACCATGGTATATTTTTTAAATTTAATATTTTGACCATTATGTAAAATGTAAATCCTTTTTTAAAAGTTAGAAAAAATAAAAAGTTACAATATATATATATAATTATAGGGGATTTGAACCCCAGACTTTCAAGCTCCCTTCAGCTTTCCAATCTATCTTAATAATGAACTGTTTGAAAGTTTTAAAATTGTTAATATGTTTCTTGTTTTAATATGTTTACTTAAACTTTGATAAATTAAACTCAATTTGTTTCAGCTCAAGCATTACTTTATAGTATTTATACTACCATTGTAGTATAGATACATTGTAGCTTTGAGAGCAATCTTCCTGATTACTTTGACAGCAGATTGATAAGCATGGAATAGGGGATTTGAACACAGACTTTCAAGCTCCCTTCATCTATCCAATTTATTTCATACAATCAATGCACATGACCACACATGTTGTGAAAAAGATAAATTATCTCCAATATACATAGATTGGATAGCTGAAGTAAGCTTGAAAGTCTGGTTCAAATCTATAATTACATCTAAACTCCAGGTATATAAAGTATATCTGTATTTAAATATTATATATATAATAATAATACAAGTGGAATTTTTTTTATAGGAAGACTATTGTGAGATTAATCACATAGGTAATGTTAAATAAGTTGGTGTTTATTATCAGTATGAATATTTCTTGGAATTCTTTTTATGTAGTCAGGAATAATGGATTATATTACCATCATCATTTCCAACTATTATTGGTACACTGCATGACAAAGATCTCACTAAATTTAATCCAATTTCTCCAATTTGTATCTTCTCTTCTTCACAACATAACAACCAACTTCCTCATTTCATCCATCACACATGTTGTCTCTTTCTAGGTTTTTACAAACTTGAGAAACAATTTAAGATTTCAACTATCTATTTATTATCATCTTTCCTAGAAATATGCCCAGACCAGCTCTAATTCAGTTTCTTAACTCTTTCATTGATATCAGTGATACCTGTTTGTTCTCTCATCTATTTATATTGTTTTTGATCTCTTCTTGTTATTCTTAACAAACATATCTTCACAATGAATAGTTTGATGTCTCTAAATTGCTCTCCTATTAAGTGTCTAAGTCTCAGAACCATAAGTAAAAATTGATAAAATTTATCTATTAAATCCTTTTCAAACATACAGGCAGATTTACTTTTAATATCAAGTTAGTTCTACTAAAAATCCTACATTCTAGTTTAATTCTATGATTAATTTAATTCATTATGTGTCCATTTGTGTTAATAATTTGACTAAGATATCAGTAATTGTTAACTTCCTTCCTCTAATTCAAGATTATCAATTTTTATTTTCTTCTTCTGGGAATATCCATTAAAACAGAGGCAAAACATTCCATATATAAGTGCCACCCAGTGCAAGCCAGAGTAACTAACGGATGCAAGAAGGTTAGTGCATAGTGGCTTTCATCAGTGAGAAGATTTGGATCTGAGAGTACTGAACTTGAACTTATAATTTAATGCAATTCTCCAGCAGCCATCTTTTATCTATTTACTTAACTATAAAGCTATGAATCTAGAATGAAAAAATTGCAATATCATTTTCAATTCAAGCTTTCTTTTGTACAGTTATGTAGATGTGAACCCAGTTCAGCATTTATACATTTTTGGTATCTTTTGTTCTTTAATAACCATAGTCATCATCATCCCATTGAGGAGGATTGGTATTAAACAATTAACCATCACATGATCAGTATTTCTTATGCTTACACAAGCTGTTAAAACAGAAGCAAAACTCTATATAAGTGCCACCTAGTGCAAGCCAGAGTAATCAATGGATGCAAGACAGTTTGTGCACAAAGTCCCTACCTAGTGCCTATTCATCCAATATCCTCAAACTAGTTTCTAGCTTGTGGCTTTCATCAGTTGAGGAGATTTAAATCTGAGAGAACTGGACCTAGATCTTAGGATTTAACACAATTCTCCAGTAGCCACCTTTTATCAGTTTAGTTAGCTATAAAGCTACGAGTCTAAAATAGAAACTCAATAATGTTTTCAATCTAGAATAAATTTAGGATACCAGCCAGATCAAAATATGGCATTAATAATTATTAAACTAATATTCAATTATGTAAAGTTGACAGAACCTAACTGTTAATAACCTTGTTTTGATAATTGAAAAGAAGTTAATAATTGTGAACAGCTTGAGGGAGAATAGTTAGCTCCTTAATTACATACACATTAAGCTATACTAATTTCATGTTTATAGATATAAAACATACATTTATATTTTAATTTTAAAATTAGCAAAATATGGACATTCTTAATAATTAATCTAGAATATTTTACAGTAGACAAATAACACATTAACATGTTGTTTGTTTATTGTTTATATTATACTATATACACAAAGAATATTGTATATTTAAAAAAAAAATGTTTTTAGTTTAACAGTATTGAATTTAGAATCAAAACAAAAAACTCATAGAAGCAATCTTCTTTTTGTTTATGTGTATAATCTATTTATCTCTTCTTTATAATGAATAATCAGAAAAGTAACAGATTAAATAAAATAAATACAATACAAAGTACCTATGTAGCCAGCAATCTACAATTCTATTTTCTTTTTAATTTACTTTTTAAACACTGCTTCAACTTCAGGAAAGAATACTGGGATGACTAATTAATCAATTAAGATTTAATGGCATTTATGATAATTTATAAATTCAAAATAGAATCTAAAACCTTTTCTTACCTTTCATTGACAAATCATTTTTTTCTTTTGTGCACTTCTATTTATCTTTTCAATTTCTTCTTTGTTTTTAAAAAATAGGAAGATGTGGGAGAGAAAGGTACAACAAATTTGATTTTCAAGTTTGTTTTGGCTTTCTTGTCATCATAATTTCTACCTAATATTGATTTTCAAAATTAATTTGAAGTAAAATTTCAAATAATCTCTTTTGAATTATAATTGACAGACATGATTTAGAAATTGTATTATTGTCTATAAAAAAAAAATTAAATTTCTTCTTTCACATTGATTTTTTAAAAACTGAGGAGAGGGACAGAAGGAGGGGTGAGATGGTGTTAGCTACATTCAATACAAAGTACAAATCAAATCAAACAATCCATATCAAAATGAACCAAATGGCTTTATACCATAACAAATTAAAAAAACAAGGTTAAAATCAAAACTTCTTTATTATTTTTATGGATTGCCATTGCCCACCCAATAATTATTTTTTGACTTCACAAAAAAAAAAATCAAAAGCATAGTTTTAAACTGAGTAATTTATTGGTAGCATGTACATGGATAATGCAAAAATCACTCTAAACTTCCTTTCTTTACTCCATCATAGATTATCTCTAATTAAATAACATAAGGTTCTTTTTAAATTAAAAACTAAAAAAAATAATAATACAACAATTTAAATGAACTCTAAGCCTAATGTTTTAGTTGCTTTTCAAATAAAAACATTTTAAACAATGTAATCAATGCAGAATGCAAAGTTTATTTTTAAATTAATTTCTAACAAGTTAAAGAGGAAAAAAGTATTTCTTGTAATGTGTGGTAGGGGTGAGAAAATCTTTATTTTTTATCCTTTATGAATCTAGATTATAGGTACACGTTCTAAAAACAAAAACAAAAAAAATTAACATTTCCACATCAATTTTTTCAATTACAAATAAGAAAATGACTTTAAATTTATCTACATTGTGTAAGTCAATATTAGGTAAGTCATATTATGAGAAATCAATCATGAAAACTTACTGTATTCTTCCTCACTTATATCTCTCCCATTCCTCCACCCTCTACTTAAAAAGAGAAATAATAGTTTGCAAAAAAGATTTATTAATGAAAACTAATACTAAGAGGTTTTACATTACATATTGAATTTATAAATTAATTTGTAATAGTATTACTATCATAAATCACCATTTTTCCAAAGAAATTTTCAATCAACCAATTAGTCATTCCAGCATTCTTTCATAACATCAAGTCAGTGTTTAAAGAGTCAATTAAAGAAAAAATCAAAATGTAGATAGCTGACTAGATTGATACCCAATACAATCTAACAGACTTCTCAGAATTAAAATAAAAAGTACTAGAACACAATTTTCTTTGATATATTTTTAGATCTTAATTCAGCAAGAATTTCTGACTATATATTTTTAAAAAAATTTAATTAAACCAATGCTAATAAAAGTTTTAAAATAAAGTATATAGTGGAGCCACAAACCACACTGTATATAACTACAAGATTTCAATTATATGCTACCCAAAAAAATATAAACAAACAAAAATGTAAATAAATCAACAGAAAGCCCATTAAAATTAATAAATTTTAATATTCAGCAGCAATTTTTCTGCTATTTTGGTATTATTCCTACTATGACATATTACTCCTGTGATGTTTGCATCTGGTAATATCTATTCAAAGTTTCTGTTTATGATATCATGTCATCCATGAATCCTGATGATTAATCTATGTCAAATATATACACATTACCAACTTTTCTCATATATACACAGTAAAGTTGTAAAACATGCTGACCTATATTCAGTCTGCTGCAATGATTTTTTTCCCTTCATAATACATCTCTCACATCATTTGTAAATAAAAAGGTTTTATATTTAAAAATACATTTACAGCTAAAACTTTTTATATTTGTGGGTTTTTTTTGTTAAAACTTTATATATATATATATATTGTAACAGATTGGGTTACATGACGCACAACATACTTGTGTGTGCACATATATATATATAAAGTAAAAGTAAAGGAAAAGTAGAAACACAGACAAAAAATTTTGTAGATATTTTCTATATTTCCTGGAATATAATAAGTAAAGGGTTAAATAATTCTGGATTTAAAATAGAATTTTGTTATAAACAGTTAAAAAGGTCTGAATAAATATTAATATTCTATTATTATTCTGATTTTGAATTTAAAATACAGGTATGATTTATTTTTGAAATAATGCTTGTATACATTTCTTTATCTATTTTTAAAAATCTTTGTAGATTAAAAATTCCAAAAAGTAGCTTTTAATTAAAAGTAATTTGAAAAGAATAAAAACATGTAGATTGCATGTTTGGTAAAATTTCAAAGTTGCTTTTGAAAGGATTAGTGATCTTTTTGAAAAGATAAGAAAAAAAAAACTGTTTTCAATCAAGGTGTTTTTATCACCTCAGGTACTCATAAAATGTGCTGATAAAAATATCAGTTCAGTCTGGTTTAAATTTTTGAAAAGCAATGGCCAAATTGGCCAGCTGGAAGTTTGATATTAATTTTTTTTGAGAAATAGTTTGATAGAATTTTTTTGTAGTTTGCAGCAGTTAGTTTTAGCTGGCAGATAAGAATTTCCATGAGGATGTAAGTATGCAATGAAGCAGCTGCTCTACAGTTCAATGGTAGTTTGAATTCACATGGAGGAAAATTATGAACTACTTTGTGTTAAAATTCATAGCTTAAGTGTTCTGCAAAACAGTTTGCTGACCTAAAATCTATCGAATCCTAGATCAAGTGGAACAAAGTAAATGCCAATGATTTATCTGACTGTGCCTGTTCCTGATTGTGCATATCCCAGAGTGACCAAAGCTCATCAATAGAAACTCAGCTTGCTGGCTTGAAGTCTACCATCTTGCCCCATTCCGTCAGCTTGATGAAGTTGTTATATGTACGCTGATATATTTATATGCAGAGAAGCACAGACAAATGTATATATACAGCTGAGTGTGAGTAAAATTATATCTAATGATAATGAAATTTTAAATAATTTCTTTCTTTAAAAAAATGACATTCTAAAAAGTGAAATATATAATGTAGAACAGTATTAGCTTAAATTGTTTAAACTTTATTTTTTTTTAAAAAAAAAAGAGTAATGCAAGTAAATAAATATGTTTGGATTAGAAAAAATTTTAAAGTCAGAATTAACATTTAAAAGATATTTTAAAATCTTTTAGAGAAGCAACTTATGATCATGAAACATATATAGAACAATATGATTTTAAAATAATAATTTGTTGAAGGAATATTATTAAAGACGTTTATTTAAAAAAGAAAACTTTTATTATGGACCGTCAAAGAATTAAATAACATGATTCATATTTTTTTTTATACTTTCAATATTAAATTATTTATGGAAAGTATATTTTGAATAGCCTTTATTATTGTAACAAATTAAAATATATAATATAGATGTTAGGGCAGCTGGTAATTTAATATGCACACACATGTATGTTAAATATGTTATTATGTATTATAAAAATTAATGTCATTTATTATTTTGACAATCTGAAAGTGACAACTAAAATTGTTATTTTTTAACAAGTTAAATATGTTAAGAAATTATATGCAACACCCATGCATGTGTGCATATATATAGCAATGCTTGTCAAATAGGACATATATGTAAAATTTAATCATTTTTTTAATAATTATTTTGTCAACAAATATATATTCATGTAATAGTAAAATGCATGTAGGTGCATCTATATTGAACATATATGTAAATCATAATGTAATAACTTGAGTTGTGTATAGTAATTTTGTAAATCACAAATGTGATAATTTTTTTATTGTATATTGTAACAGGACAGTCTTTTGGTGATATGCACAAAGGTGAATAGGTTCCTCCTGATTGGTATAAATGTATCTTTATTGGCTACATTCATGCATACCTACATACATTGAACTCATACTTAAGGGAGAAGAGAGTAAGATCTAAATAACTACTAATTCTACCCTAACCTACTGCCTATATATTGTAGTTTACTTCAGCTATTTTGGATTTCAAATTCAGGGAGATGTTGTATGATCCTCAGGTTCAGGTAATATTTGTATCACCATATTCTTAATATGTATAAAATGAGTCTATACCTCTTAATAGAAGTGGATATAATATATTGTATACAAGTAAATAATAATCATGATACGTATGTAAGGATATGACTTAGCAGAATTTAACCACAGAAAGATAAATTAATCATTTAAATAAATTTAATGAACATATATACATAGATTAGCATTTGGAGAAGAAAATTTATAACAAAAGTATAGAAAACTTATTTAGACATCTGTGGTCATTCCTTATTTATGTTTGGTTTATACCAATGTTCACCAACCTGATCCCAAACAGAATAGCAACTAAATATTCTGATTAACATAAATGATCTTCACATTATGTACAACAATATTAATATATGTATTGTAATCCGCCCCCAACACCTATCTTACATCTCTGATAAATAAATATCTGGGGTGCCAATTGTATTGATGATAGAATAAACTACTAATCTGAGTCTACTTTGAATTACTATTGAGACTCTTAGAATACTGTCCAACTATAGCTTAGCTCAGTGGGAGCTACAGAGTTATATAATATGAAAAATGCAAATAAAATACAGGAAAAAACATGAATTAATAAGAGTAAACAATCTACTGGGTTTTGCAAAAAATAAGTAATTGAAATTGATTAAAGTTCTATCCATTTAAATTAACAAGTTATAGTTCAATTTTATTTCCTTCCATCATCCAAATGCATTAATCAACCTTTACTGGATAACAAGCTTAAATCAAATAAAACAAAGATGTAGTACTAATTAACTTTACTATATGGTAAGTTTAAATTAATTAAAACAAAGGTGTAGCATTAATTAACTTTTTTCTATGATAAGTTTAAATTAATTAAAACAAAGCTGTAGTACTAATTAACTTTACTATATGCTAAGTTTAAGTTAATTAAAACAAAATATAGTACTAATCAACTTTCACTATATAATAATTTAAATTAAATAAATAAATTAGCATCTACTTGGAAACAATAAGTGAATATGTCAGGGATTTTATTATATAACTTATTTAAAAAAATTATACTCTACAATAGTTACCAATTACTATCATAAAAGGTAATGACATAAAATTGAGCATTATTCTAATGAAATAGTAGTTAGACAATGAAAGGAATAGGGTACTTTTTGATTTCGAGTCATCATCTAAATAATACCTACACAAACTTTTCCAGAAGATCATCAAATAGTTAAGCATTTCATATAGTGTTTGGATCGAGAAAACAATATCATCAGATCTGAACATATTCATTATTAAGTTTATAAAATAGTGCAATCATATCATATTGGATATGTAAGTGTGGAAACTAGGAATATGAATGCATGTAAAGGAAGAATTCTAAAATATTTATTACATTATATAGCCAAAGAAACATTCTGTACTTCTACTTTACACATATACACATTATTGGATAATTCCAATGTACATGACTGATAGACTAACAAGAGTAATTAACATTAACATAAAACTTCTTATGCTTTTATTTCGAACATACACATGTTAGTAGCCAATTCTGATATGCTTTATTAAACATTTATTAACACTAACACTGGAATAATTAAACACAAAATTAAACTTTTTAGTAACTTACTTAAGATATACATATGCTATTAGCTAATTCTAACATTCTGTCAACCAAACTAATACTGGGGCAATTAAACATTAAATATTACAATATGGATCTAAACATATGAGTTAGAAATCACACTATCCTTCATAAATCAAATAAACAATTCTATTAATTAGCTACACTTTCTTTTATTTTTGTTTACTCATTCAATTGAGAATGAATTATTCTGAAGATTTGATGATTTAAAATTTAGAATAAATTAATATGATATGATTTGAAATATTTACCAAGACTTACAAATCCAGTGATGAATATCTTCCATACCTTCAGAATCAATAATATTTTGTGAATGCTAGTGCATTATGCAATCATAATATAATTAACACAGCTACATCCTATCGGTTTGCTTATGAAATCAAAGAGATAAAATGTCATAATACAGATGATGCCATTGACCAACCAACAACTTTAGCACTACTTCTACTTAGATGTTCTATAAAAAAAATCAATCCTACCTTTTATTTTTATTAGCACACTACATTACATATCGCTATGAATATATGATGGGAAAAACACTCTAAAATGGACACATGAGGGATAAGAAAACTTTGGTAACTCTAATAATCTACACAACAAAATATAGTGACTCCCTAACTTTACTCAGAGGTTTAATATTGATGTGGACCTAGTCTCATAACTGAAAACAAGGGAAATACACTGCTTCACTTCATATAATATAATCATCATAATACACAACTGTTTAATCTAGAAAATATAATCCACTCACATGGAAAGTATTAAAATAAACTAAGAGAGAGTTCTCTCAATCCCTGACAATATAATAAATATCATAAATGACTTCTTTCTTCATAGTCACTTAACACATTTCATTCTAAACATTAAAAAAAATTCACTCTTAGATAAATTCCTAATTCTTCCACTTCTTTTGGCATATCACATCATCCAAAACCAATTGTAGGAATACAAGCCAAAATGACTATAATTTAACAATTATATAAATGGATTGTACAAAATAGGGACACACACATGACAATGCACAAAATAATTTCAAATCATATTCAATATGTAGGTATTATATCAACATTAATTAATAAATTGAAAACAAATCTCTCATTCATGATGAATTGTAAATGTCTTAAATCTGAAGTATAATCATCATCATTATTAACCATTATCAATCCACTGCAGGATGAAGGTCTCTCCAAGTTTAATCCATCTTTTCAGATGTTTAGCTTCTCTTCTCCACATTACCCCTGCACATTTTCTTATTTCATCCATCCATCTCACATGTGGTCTCTTTCTGGGTCTTTTACAATCTCTTGAAATCCAGTTTAAAATTTCAATTGTCCATCTATTATCATCTCTTTTAGCAATATGTCCAGCCCAACTCCAATCTTTTAATTTTTTCAATGAGGTCAATAACACCTGTTTGTTCTCTTACCCATACATTGTGTTTTCGATCTCTTCTTGTTACTCCCAACATAATCTCTCCATACTTCTTTGAGTGGTCTGAAGTCTCTGTATTGCTCTTCTATTGAGTGTCCAAGTGTCAGATTCATAAGTAAGAACTGGTAAAACACATTTGTTAAAAACCTTCCTTTTCAAACACATAAGCATATTTCCTTTTAGTATCAAGTTATTTCTATCAAAAGCCCTCCAACCAAGTTTAATTCTATGATTAATTTCCTCCATTATATTTCCATCTGTATTAGTAATCTGACCAAGGTATTTGTAACTGTTATCTTCTAATTCATCATAATCAATCTTTATTTTCATATTTTGAGCAAATCGATTAAACATTATTTTAGTCTTTTTAACATTTATCTTTAGTCCTACTTTCATCTGATAACTCCTGCAACATTTCCTGCATCTCTGAAGCATTATTTGCAAAAACAACTACATCATATGCGAAATCTCAATGACTTAAATAATCTCCATTTACTTTCACACCTTTAGTTTCCCATTTTAATTCACAAAATACTTCTTGCAGCACTGCTGTAAAAAGTTTTGGAGATATGGAATCACCTTGTCTTACACCTTTCTCAATGTTGACTTTCCCAGCATCATTATGTAATCTAATTGTTGCTGTTGCATTTTTATAAATATTCTTTAAAATATGACACTATCCTGGATCTATACCTTGATAATCCAATGCTTTAATCATTGAAGAAATGTTTATAGAATCAAATACCTTTTCATAATCTACAAAACCAAAACATAATGACAACTCATATTCATTTGTCCTTTCTATAACTTCTTCCAATACCTGGATATGATCTACTGTACTGAAACCACTTTTAAATCCAGCTTGTTCTCTTGGTTAGTGAAAATCCAATGTTCTCTGTAGCCGAGTTGTAATTATCTTGGTAAAATTTTTATATAAAACTGATAAAAGGCTGATAGGTCTGTAATTTCTAATATCTTCTTTACCACCTTTTTTAAATATTAATATTATTACTGCATTCTTCCAATCATCTGGTACATCTTTATCATTTAGACATTTAGTATATAACTTTGCTAAAAAAATTTCTGTTTCTTCACCTGCTTCTTTTAATATATCAATTATAATTCCATCATTATCTGGAGCCTTTCCTTTCTTCATATATTTGATTGCATTTCTCACTTCTTCATTTAAAATTCTGGGCAATTTGGAAGATGTAATAGATATAGGAGGTACTTGTTCTTTATTACTATATAATTCTTGATAAAAATTTTCTACCAATTTCATGATGTCATCTCTCTTTTTAGTAATAATTTCATCTTCTTTTCTTATTGCAGATATAAATTTCCTACCAATACCAAAATGTTGTTTTACATTCTTAAGACTTTTATTTTCTTCTACAGTTTTTTTTTGCTAGTTCACAGTTATACTTTCTTATATCATTTTCAACTCTTTTCCGCACCATTTTACAAAATTCAAGATATTCAATTCTTTTTAATGCAACATTTTTGTATATCTTCATATTTCTTCTTTTCTTCATAAATTCTCTAGTCTCAGTAAAAATTTTATTGGTCAATTGCTGCTTTTTTCTACCAGCTATCTTTGTTGCAGTTTTTAAAAGTGTATCGGTTATTTTCATATTAATTTCATTCAAATCTGAATCATGTTCAAAATCTACTAATACTTGAAACCGATTTGTAAGTTCTAATTTAAATTCATTAGAATGTTTCTGAAGATTAGGAATATCAACTGTAAATATTGTTTCTCTTAACAATTTTTGTCTTTCTAGTTTTACATTAACAAGTATCTTGCACCTTACTAATCGATGATCACCCCCTGTGTTAAATCTATTAAGAACATTACAATCTTGAAATATGTATTTCCTGTTAGTCAAAATATAATCCAATTCTGCTGTACCTTCATTTGGATGCTTCCATGTCCATTTTCTTTTAACATTTTTCTCAAAAAAAGAATTCATAATATAAAGTTTTTCTTTTTCTGCAAACTCCACAAGTCTATGTCCTCTCTCATTTCTTACCATAACAAAATTATCTACAGCACTTTCATATGTTTACCAATTCTAGCATTAAAGTCTCCCATAACAATTTTAAAATGTTGTTTACTCTGATCAAAAGCCTTTTGTACATCCATATACAAATCTTCTACTACTTTATCACTATGAGAACTTGTTGGGGCATAAACCTGAATTATCTGCATTTGGTATCTGCTATTAAGTTGTATAACTAATCTTGCCACTCTGTCTGATACACCATCAATCTCCACAATATTGTTCTTCCATTTTTTATTTATAATGAATCCTACTCCACTTGTATTTCCTATATTTGTGCCTTTGTAATAGAATATATGTCCACTTTTTAAATCAATTGTCTCTTCACCTTTTCTTCTAACTTCACAAAGTCCAATAATATCCCATTTAATATAAGAGAGTTCTTCTTCTAATTCTTGCACTCTTCCTTCACTTGAAAGTGATCTGCAGTTGTAAGTACCTATATAAAAAGTTGTCATCAAACGGCAGCCTAGGTCTGCAATCAGGGGATTCTTAGAACCCCCCCCCCACCTTCAGCCACCAACCTCTGCCTTGGTTGGTGACTTTACAGCCTCCTGGAAATAAGGGCCATGCTTTATTTTTGTCTGTCATAATTGTATATATGTATTGTAAAAATATTTATCATTTACACAAACATTCATTCTGCTTTATCAGGCATTGAGAAGAAAGACCATGGTGTTTTTTGATCTTAAACTCAGAGGTAACAAGCCAATAAACTCACCACACTGGCTAATGCATGTTGGTGAGCAGCCCATCCATGTTCGTATACTATATGAATAAACACATAGTAATAACAGCTGCAACGACAAGAACGTATGGAGTGGACATTAGGAATTTGCCCTGCTCAGTTCCTTTAAGGCCTCCAAGAGGAATCAAAGGGTCTCCTTTCAGTTAATAGCAAACTCCTTTTTGCAGCCAAAGTATAATAATTACTATTAAATAAACCTCATAATCTTTGACAGTGCAAGGATAAAACAATACTTTTTATGCATTTACTATTAATTAATAAATTGAAATAAAATTTTAATTTATGATAAAATATTAATGTTTTAATTTTGAAGTATAATAATCATTATTAAATAAACCTCATTCTTTGACAATGCAAAAAAAATATTTTTATGCATTTATCCCTCTTAGATTAGCTGTTAGCTTCACAACAGCAAATGAATATTTCTACCACAAACACATGCATATAGAATACATATATACTACAAAAGAAATCATATCAAAATAATGATCAATTACCCAATATAATATTCTTAATATTATACATATCCGAGACGATCTTGAAGCAAAAGAAAAAAATATATAAAAGCAAATAAGTAGATCTACTTATCTACTATACTAACATAAAAAAAAAAAATCTTCTTTAGCTGGAAAAACGAAAGTTCGTTTGCACAGTCTGTAAATAACAATTCTTGGACATGTATGAAAATAATGATGATAATTGTAAAATGAATAGATGTTAGTAGACATATAGACAATTTATAGCAGGATAAACAAAATGAAATTTTGGATCCAATTGATGAACAGCTTCTAAAGTTCTTAGCAATAGCTAATTAAAGTTGCTGACATTATAGCATGTGAAGTATTCAATATATTTTCTTTTTTTAATAATGACAAATTAACATTTATTATAGCAGATTTTATTTATACTTTATTAATTAATTAATTGGTGGTTTTATAGTTTTATAATTCAGCACTCAATCTTGCAAATTTTAAAAGAGAACATTAGTTTTTCCACCAACTGACATTGACTATAATCACATTTATCAAGGCACTTGTAATGAATTATCAAAGATCATCCATCAGGAAAATAGTTAATTAATTCATAATATTCAATTAAGTCTATATAATTTTTAAATGACATTATATTTTAATAACAGATTAAATACAGACAAGGAGAACAATAAAAAAGAAAGTTCACATTAATATTTATGCTCTTCTACTCACGTTTATGTTATATGCATATTAAATATAGGTTAGTTCCATTAATTATACAGGTCATATATTCTGCTCCTTAATCCTAGAGACACAAATGGTTAGGTATATTTCTTGTTCAATAATAATAATAAAGCATGTTATACTAAATTAGATACACATATCCTTCCATTTGAACTTTACTTTCCTATAGCCAGAAGAAATTTTAAAAATAGTCTATGGAATGTTTTGTTAAAAAGTTCAACATTTTCCCCATAAGATAGAAAAATTAATACGCTTCAATTCTTTCTTTAATATTAGAGATTAAGACTAGGAAAATTAAATTTGAAATATAGACACACATATGCATTTTAAACAGTGATTTTAAAATCCATGTTAGTTAATTGGAAATGTAGGTGATATACTTTGTTTGAAGCTGATTAAGTTTCCATGCTTTTCTTTATCCTCCCAATAAATTTTTTTTAACTAGTTTTGTATAAAAAAATTAGTACTTTAAAAAAAATTATATTTTTGAATTTTGAATGTTGACCATTTGATTCTGGAAGAAAACCACTTGTAGAGAGAAAGAGCTATAAAATCAGACAAACAGAGTATAAATTATCCCCCATTTATATTACTGACTATTGCTTGGATATCAATTTCTTCCACCAATCAAAGGTCACTTTTTTCCAAAGGTCAACTTCAAGAAAACTCATCCCACCTGCACTGAGATAATTAGCTGAAAATATTCAATAACTTTTCCTCTTGAAAAAGAAAGAAAAAAAATCATTGTCTTTTAAATAATAAAATTAAATTAAATCAATAAAAAAATACTTTTTATACTCTTAAATAAAAATAATTATTTAGCAAACAAAGTAGTTGATAGTGTATTTGGTCTGTTTAAAATTCACCAATTCATTTATTCATCAATCACTTAATGTGTGTTTAAATTGGTTATCAAAGGTATTTGTTGTTAATTTAAATATTTTACTGTAAAATATAATATTCTGTATCATAATTAAATATATGAGTGAAAAATGAAGTTGTAAGATGGCACAAACATACATACACATACATATATGCTGCACTACAAATACTAAACCAATCTGATCAAAATATAGACTTATATGACCACGAGTCAAATAGACTGTACTAACTATACTATGGACTGGAGTATCAATGAGAAAATAAATCAAAAAATCACTAAACAAATATCAATCACTGTCTTACAGATTAATAAAACAAATCTGGATCAACCTAACCTATACATTAACAGTGTCTGTGACAAACCATCCCCTTTCTATCATTAAATATCCATCAAAAATATACTAAATGTCTTAAAATTTCTAAATAATATCTGCAAATACATTATAAATAAGGTTTTGGATTATTAATGAAAAAGTTTTGAAAATTTCATGTTATTTCTTTTTTTTTTTTTAGTTAAATGCAACTAGTTATTACTAATACAGTGCTATCTACTTAAAATTTGTTTCTGGTGTCTATTCAGAAGGTCATGGTATATACAGTAACATATTCATTTATCTTGTTTTTTATGTCTTTTAGTTAAAGCCATGATGATTTAAAAAAACCACCTTGTTATGTACAATGTGAGTGCAATGAAGGAGAGTTATAAGTTTAAGACACAAATAATAATAAAAATATGTATAGAAAATATATTAAAAATATTAATAACTAATACAAACATTAGAATAAATAATTAATGAAAGTTTAAGTGTTGTACATATATAAATGTTGAATGGGATACACCCCACAACAATGCTTTTAAATAAAAAACTACATATGAATCTAGAACCAGAGTGTACAACCTGCAAGAACAGTGAAAAAACATTTGCATACCTTGTCAAAAAATGTAGAGCATTTAAACAAATACGGATAAAAGTATTCAAAACTCCAATCATTAATCTAAAAGATATGATTAACAAACACATCAAGAGATTTTATTCACATAATGGTATGGTATTTATCCACACAATTAGAATAATATGGGAAATAAGATGTTTATTAATATTTGATAATAAAAATATAATTGGATTAAAAAACTTGATAAAGGATGGGGGAAATAGTTTAAGCTATGCTTAAAATACTTACCAAGAAAACAAATGATTAAAATCTGGAGAAGCAGCACCTAAAAGCATGTGAAATATTGCAATAAATAAGTTATGAAAAGAAGATATACAATGGACAAAGGCATAATAGCAACCAGATAAAGATAAAATTAAGACAGACTAATAAGCAACAAAGTATGACACCCAATTACTAACACCCTCTTATTAAGCTTAATATAAGAACATATAATTTATTAAAGTAATGTAAAAAAAAATTGTAAGTAACCAAAAACAAAAAAAGATTGGAAAACAACAAAACCTTGTAAATATAATGATGTTTAATAAAGTTAAATACCTAAAATAAAAATAAAAATGAATGTTGAATTTATATATATATTAGGTAACATTTTACCTTGTCCCATTTATAATGATTGGATTATTTCATAATAAAGATTATACCTCATAGATTTGTCTATCCAAGGTATAAAATAATTTCTTTTGTTTTAATTTCATAAATTCTAAATTAAAGCTATTTGGTCCTGTATTAAAATAAAGAAAATTAAATTATTACACATAGCTCACAAATGATTGAATATAAATATAGATGACATCAACTTTAGAACTTGTTTTTATAATTCATATGGGCAATGTTCTAATGGCTGGTTCTCACAATCCATGATAGTTCCTTTAGACATAACTGGGAATTTGAATATATGATGGAAGCCTTTGAACTAGAGTTTTGAAATAATGAGTAAAAAAAAATTCATGATGGATCATTTCGGTGTTTATCAATCCAGGTGTAGAGAGATAGGACAATTCCATATCAGCCTTGATGATTTCTAGCTTCGTGGATGATGACTTTTCTTCTGCAATGTTTCCCCTTTGCATTTAGCAACGCATAATTATTTCAGTCAATACTTATATTACTTTTTGTGATTTAAACTGATTGGAGAAATATCAATACCCTTTTCCTATTACGTTTTAGATTTAAATTTGAAAATCTACAGCAAGGAATTAATGATGACTTTAGAGATTTAAATACTTTATTTTGTCTGCAAATTAAGAATTTTTGAACTCTTTGTATAGATGTTTTAGAGCTAAATATTTCTCCTTGCTTTTTAAAATCCTTATAAAAGCTTTCTTTAAAATATTATGAGTTTGAATTGGTTGATATAAACCTTCAAATTTTTCTTTTGATTCCTTTGAGGAAGGAATGGAATATTTTTTTACTTAGATAAAAAGGTTTTCATGCCTTCTTCTTGAACAAAAAAATTCATTATCTATATATCTTCTATATTAAGTCAGTTTGTGCTTGACTTTTGTACTTTATTGTTGATGCCATCTTTGTTATGTATTAGCATAAACAACTTGTTAAAAAAATAAGAAAAGATAAGAAAATAAATATTTGGTTTTTCTTTATTTTAATATTATATTAAGTTCATTTATATGATCTATTGCATGTTGTTCTCTTGGGTTTGTAATCACAATACATTTAATATTAATTGTGTCAATGATTAGTTGTCACCTCCATTTTCTCAATTTGGTTTAAACTTTGGTTTAAATTTTATTTATATTTGGCTTTAAGGCTTAGGTTGTGATGACTGGATTGTTGGTTTGTATGCCCTAACATTACCTAATTCTATTACTTAATAAGTAACCTTAATATCATGGGCTTAAATTGGGATCGAGATTCATGGTTTGTACTGGTTATTGGAGGGATGTTGGAGGTATCCATCACAATATTAATCAAAATCAGGCTTCTAATTGTAGAGTCGTATTCTAAAGATCTTAATATCATTTTTTTAGTGTTGTTAATAAACTTGTATTCAATTGTTAAAAATTGTATTGCATCATCTCTTAGTCATCATAATAGTAACACAGTTTATATTCTCTGGGCTAGATTTTAGTATAATGGTTGAATATATCAATGGGGATGTATACTAGTACAGGGGCATTCCAGTATGACACTGTCCTGGTATGACACTAAGATTATATTCTTTAAAGCTCATGTACTACCTTTTATTTTAGTCCTATTAGCATTTAATTTTATAGTTGGCCAGGACATTAATGATACTAAGTGTCCAGAGCATTGATAATGATCAGCATGTTTTAATATCCCAGCATTATTGTTTAGATTTTTATTTTATTGTATTCTTGTGAATTAGCACTTAGGTTTGTGCATCCAAACTATGGTTTAAATAATTGCCCAAGCTAGCAAAGGCTCAATAGTTAGTCAGGTATACAGGAGACCCATTTCAAATCTAGTCACAAGATTGATTGTTGATTTATTTTGATGATGATATTCCCATCAATGATGTTGATGGATGATTATTACTTATACTTTTATCTATTTATAATGCTGGCTGATGTATGGTTAATTATACTGATCGTTGTTCTGAGGAATTATCTGGCTGATCTCTCAGAGATCTCATGATCTCTCTCTTGAATATATAAAATTACTTATCTCTTATGATATTTTAATATCTCATTACTTATATATATATATATATGATCATAAACAATGCTTTATCATTATTTAATATCTTTCTTATATATATACTTTATTACTCTTATATTAAATTTAAAATTTAATTATGACAGGGAGTGATGATGATTTTCCATCACACCCACCAGGTATGAACACTCCTTTATTATCCCCACCCCATTACAATATGTATATTTTTTAAAAAATATTTAAAATATAAGATTAAAGTTACAGTTTGCCATTTTTAGATAAAGCTAAAACTTTATCTCAAAGTTTGCCTTTTTTTTAAATATTAAAAAAAAATTAAAGCTAAAACTTAATGTTATAGTTTACCATTTAAAAAATGTTTCAGGGTTCTTTTTCATATTTTTCCATTTTCTATAATGAATATATTTCTCCATCATTGGACATAATATGTGTTTTTTTTATAGATCTGAAGTTGGTTATTACATGTACTAGGTGTTTATGATGGTAAAAAGTGCCATATTAAGATGGGAGGGGAAGGATGGCTTTGATAGCACAAACTGCTGTAAAAAAACTCTCAAGTCACAACTACCTGTTTTATTTAGTATAGTAATGTTTTTTTCCGTAATGAATATATGTCTCCATTTTTTTTTTAGATTTGAAGTTTGATATTACACCTTATTTAAGTATTATTCTAAATTTGCAATATGTTTAAAATAACATATCCACACAATCTGTGGACAAATTTTATCAATTAACTTCATCTGCATATTCCTTGGAGGCATTATTTTAAACACATCAGAACATTTAGAATAATACATCATCAGAGTAATACATCATAGCAGGAATAATACCAAAATACCATTTTTCCTTCTCTGAGCAGAGCAAATACTGGTTATATATATCAATAAACCTTCTTTGATTTATGTTGAAAACCCATATATTTTATTTCTTTATTATCTTTTTCAAATTTGTTGTGTAATATTTCACTTAATAAAATATTTTCCAAGAATAAAAGTTTTACAAAATTTTAAGATACATTTAAAGTTAATATTGATTTAAAAAATTAACATAATTAGAGAGATTGCAATGTCTTGATAAAGAGATGAGTTTATTGTTTCTATAAGGTATAAAAGTTATTGAAAAAAATATTACCCAGAGCAAGAAACAGATATTTTGCTAATTACTTTAATTTAAAGATAAAAATATGGTATGAATTAGTTTTTTCTTTCATTTTTATTGCTTCAGTACATGCATAAGTGAACACACAACACAGAATAAATATTCATTCAATTTAATAATAATAACTATATTATTATTTTTTAAACTTTTTTATATACTGTACTTTTAATTTATAGATACATAATATATATAAATACATGTAAAAAGCATCTGAGGTATTGCTTTTTTTAATTTCTTGAAAATAGTTATATTTTAATATGATTGTAAATGATCCCCCTCCACTCATACCCCCCCCCCCTTTTTTTTTTTAAGACCAGCAATGTTTACACATAGATAAAATTCATGAAAATATTCTATTTTTACTAAGAATTTAATAGTAATAAAGGTATATGTTAGTAGTTAATAGCATGTAATACTGAATAGACTTAAAATATATGGGTTCATAACAGAAGCTCTAGCCATTTGAAAATAGAGACCTTGTGGCTAATGTGTCCATCTGCTTAAAGTGTAGTTTTAGTCAAGCCAGTTCAATAAATAATATGTATTCTACTCTAATCAATGTTTATCAACAAAATTAAGCTATTATATGCTATATAAGTTGAATGCAAGGGAGCTTGGAACAAAATATAGCACAGTTTGTCGCTCCACAGCATATATAAATGACTTTTTTGGTTACAAGCATCTATAAAAAGGCTAGTGCTGTAACTTAGAAAAAAAATACTATACTTAAGTTCTTTAACTATATAATTATTATGATATTAAACTTATATAAATGTACATACTTTTTGCAAATCATAGGTTGATGATAAAATGCATAAGGTATAGTATCTGAAATTAAGTTAATTATTATACTTTCAAATATATGGATCACATGCCAAACATTTGCAGTAAGAATTAAAAAATTAAAATTTTATTTTGTTTACAAGTTTTTAATTTTATTTTTGGATACTATTTTTCTCTTATAACAAATAGTGAACCAGTGGATTTTGAAACAATGGATATGACAGCCCCATTGTAATTAAAAGTTGTAGGAAATTTGTTTTATTTGTATTATTATTAAAAACAATGCACTATATAACTATAATTTGAGCATTATTTAATGCTAATCATTAAATTGTAAATGTACTTGCTAATTAAATAAATTAAATTATAAAAAATTTTGAGCCTTGGCCAGTTGTTAAAATTTTGTATTAAATCTTATATCAAATAACTATATTCAAAATTAACAACATAACCAAAATATACAATGAAATAAATTCTTTTCTATACAGTCAATGTTTGACATTAAATACCAGATACTAATCTCAGATAAATGGAATGATCTTCAAAAATGAGAATAAACAACAGTCACTACTTAAAACAAAAATACATTCTATTAACATGTGAGATAAGATGCTAGATTAGATACTATTTTCATTACAAATAGACTTTTATGTTTTCTTTCCATGCTATTTTCCTTAGTCTTTTTTTTATTTTTTTAAATCTTCCTGTCTCTCATCACTTAAGTTAGTATAGAGGCAGTGATCACAAGGCTCTCATGACATTGATTATTTCTTACACTAATTGTGACAATGGGATTTTGTGTAATTACATTTTCATCCTTTAATTACACGCGCAGCAATTTTGGCATCAATCTTTTCTTTTTTTAACAAAACCTTTTTGATAAAAAAGCAATAATCAGATGAGTTTAATAGTTAATTGTAATCTTTCGTGAAGCTATGTAATTAATTTAAAATGACACACTTTGGAAATGAATTTGGAATAGAGTTCTCCTGCTTACTATGAAAGAAGGGCCTAAAAAGGTGGTTTAAAAATATATCTTCTTCAATGTTACTAATGTCATCATGCTGATAAACAAGTCATTTGAACAATAAAAATAGTTATAAAGTCAGTAACATCTAATGATAATGGTGGAAAAATTGGAAGTAGTAGTAATAAGAAAGATACATGTTTAATGTTAACCTTTTTTGCTCAATGTGAACTTTCCAAGATATGAATAAAGAACATTGTGTGTGAAAGGATATTAAATAATGTTAGATTTCTATGAGGTCTAATTTGACATCTTCTAGTATTGAAATTCTTAGATGTATCATTGAAAAGATAACATTACATTAAAAATTACAGTATTTGTGCTTATTTTCTCAGAGATTATACTCAACATTGGATTCAGAAAGTTAAGACAAAGAAGCTTTTATTCTTTGTTGAATGATATTTCTGTATTAAATATATATATATATATGCCTTACAATATTAGGAATGAGAGAATGTAAGCAACCTCTATTATTTATTTATTTAATTAAAATATGCTTCTTAAATAATAGCCAAATTCTGAATTGTGAAATGCCAATATAAGTTTGATTTGACTAGTTTCAGAGGAAATGCCTTCATTAAATATGCTAAGATCAACCATGATCTATTACAAATTAAAAGAGGCTTGAATCTTGTTTATATTAAACCGATTGCTTTATTTCAAGGTATGAAAGATGAAAAAAATAAAATCTCTTATATCCACATATATAATACAATTTGTACATTTAATGCTATTTAAATTACATACACATTACTTTTCTAAAAAGTATCAATTAAAATTCAAAATTTAATGAATAAAAAATATATTTATTTAAAATAACTTCTGGATAATTTATTAATAACAAATAAATGCAGTATTAAGAACGTAAAAATAAATAAAAATAAAGAGAATAAAGTTATAAATCAATATTATTATACTAATGGATCAAATGTGAAAAGAAAAAGTGGATATACATTTATGTGAAAAGGATATATTATAATGATGTAATAAAATTACAACTTACATGAGTGATTGCATTACTTTTGAGTTTTTTTAAATAATTTGTAAAATATTTTTTATTATTGAAAAGCACAGTACTAAATGAAGATTCAAATAAAAATTTGATTTCTTTTTTATTAATATTACTGGAAGTTGACAACGTAATGTTAGAATTTGGCTTAGATAGATGGATACCATTTTAAACTAATAGTTAGTGATTTTGAAAAATTCTATTTATTTGATAATTTAAGTAAAAAAATTTGAGACATCAATTGGAATAAACATCTTTTTAGCAAATAAAATTAAAGAAAAACAAAATTTCTGGCATGAATATATAAAAAAAGTATTATTCATGTATTTAATTTCATTCATTTTAGATATTATTAAAATACCTCCAAGCCTCCAAATATCCTTTTTATTTTTTATATTTTCATGAAATTAAAAACACACACATTTAATATTCTATGATCACCTTTTCTTATGCATAACATCGTTGTGTGGAAAAAGTTGTTACTATATTTAATATGTGATAATCATTTTACCTTGAGTTTTTATACCTTTCAGCAGAATATATAAATAAAATTTATTTTGATTTTTTACATCCATGCCATACAACTGTTATTTCATAATTCCTAATATTTGTATACAAACGAAATTAAATAAATAAATAGAATACTACTCTATTTATTTTTATTAAAAACAAATCAAAAATGTCATCTCAAAAAATATATATTGAATTTAATAACTTTGATGAAAAACTTTACATGAATAGATAAATTCAATAGAGTAAAACAAATGTTAATCATTATTAAAAATTACTATTAATTGTTAGAATAGAAAAAAAAAACATATATTTGCAATTACAGCCATATAGTTTTAACAGCAGCTTACTTGTGTTCATTAGTGTGAGATATAGATTCTTACATTTTTTTATTTATTTAATATCATTGTCATAAAATACTGTATATATAAAAAATATTATGAAATATGTGGAATAATATAATGTAATACATTTGATCATTTATTTTTATTTGGAAAAAAAATTATTATAAATTGCAGAGGATGAGGTGTAAAAATTCAGATTCTAGTTGAAGCAAAACAAATGTCATCTTAGAAATATGTATGTGAAATAAATCATATATATATTTAGATACAAACAACTATGCATTTTTGTGATGTCAAAGACTCATTAATATTGAGATATTAAAATAAATTGTTATGAATGTTCTATGTTATGGCAAATTATCAATAAAAATTATCAAGGGTTATATAAATGCTGTTGTTTGTTCATTGTTAAATAATATATTCATAATCATATGGAAGAAAATATTTCTATTTAATTTTGATAAATTAGAAATTGATCATGGAATAAGCCACCACTGCATAAATTATAGTTAGGGTTAGGATCTAAAAGGCCACTCTCATAATTATTGTTAGATAAAAATGTTTTATTGAATTAGAGTAGGACCAAAATGCCTTTCCTATAGTTGTTATATAAAGATAACATTGATGCCTATCCCATATATGATACTTTTATGTGTTGTATGAGCAAACACATGAATCAAAGAAATGATTTATATTTATGGTTTCATATATAGGTAGAATGTATTTTGAATCTATTAAAGTTGGGGCTCATTATATGGTGAATATACTCTATTATTTATAATTATATGAATACTATAATGTAAATGAAGATTAAAAGTAAACCTAGCAATAAAATCTTGACATTTATGTGCAATAGTTGTCTTTCAGCATGTATGCAATAAGACAATGATATATAAAGATTAAAGGAATTTTGTTAAAAGAAAATAAATTGTATATTTGTAATCAAACTATTGTTGTATAATTTGTTAATTTCTTTGATAGTGGTCTACCCTCATTCATTGGGAGTAACTTGCGTTCTCCTTGATCTAGCCTGGTATTGCAAATAGGGGCTGTGTAATGATCATCGTTATATTACTAAATATAATATTGTTTTAAATATATATGTATTGATTTATTTCCGGATGTTAAAAGCCAAAATGGCCCCGTGTAAATTATATAAATAAGTGTATATCATGAAATATGGTAAGTCTGACCATTACAAAATATTTTTATTTTCCACTTTTTTTTTTTTTACAATTTAACTCAAATTACATTTTTTCATATAAGCTTTTTACATTTTACAAATTATCATTACTATAATCTATTTATATCCTCAATAAATGTTACTTTAAAAATAATTAACCCCAATTGTCTTTGACAAATAATATGACATACATTAATAAATATTTCGATATAAATGAAAAAAAAATCTTAGACCTTTCCATCATCAAATTAGTTCACCATTTTTAATTTTTTTTCTTGCAAATTCACATTAAAAAATACAAATTAATGTTTAATGAATACCGTTCATTTTTAAGTAATGAAACCGAATCATCAGAATCTTCATCCATTTCCTCTTCTTCACACTCCACCTTAATAAAAAAATAAATAAATTTAATTTAATACATAAATAAACTTATCATTATATAAAAAATAAATAATCATATACAGAAATTAATTTTCATGATGTTATATGACATTCAAGCACACCAATGGCAAATTTAATAAGCATTTAACAATTACATTCAGTTAAACTGTTTTTTTTTTTCATTTATGACACTCAGCTCAGAGTTGATCTTGGAACCTTTAGATCTGAGTCAATCACTTTACAACTTTAATAAATTACACATGCAATAAAAATGATTTAAATAGAAAATAGATCATATTTAACTATAACTTGATACAATAATTTCACAAAACAGCACAATAATTTCAAACAATAATAAAAACAACAATTTAAAAAAAAAGCTCATTAAAAATAAGAATGAAAAAAAATCCCCAAGGCAAGAGAAGAAATAAACTTGGAGAAAAAGCTGAACTTTTGACACTATTTTAATTAAAAAGTTTTTAAAAGTAAACAGATAAAAAACATTTAATAATGTTTATCAGTCATTCATTAGACTAGAGCTTATCCACTTAATGAACATTTCTGTAGTATAATTTTCACTACACCACTCTCACACAAGATAACACTTTGTAGAAGGCTGTAATCATAAACATATGACCAAAGACATATGAAAAAAATGTATGATCTCCAAGATGCACATTTTGTACCAAACCACTACTCATTAGTTGGCCCAGATCACAATTTCTTATCCATGTCTTTATCATTGTTCAATATATATATATATATAGCCAATTTTTATAGTTTAACTGATAAATGCAAAACTTGCTGCTCTCACAACTTAGAAACAAACCACTTGATAAAAAATATATTAATAATTTTTACTAGTTATTGACTACGATTATCCACTTAATTAAAAATATTTCTGTAGTATAATTTTTACTACACCATTCTCACACAAGTTAGGGACTGGTTTCTATCCACTTTAACACTTTGAGGAAGAATGTAATCATAAACATATGATCAAAGACATGATTGCAAAATTCACATTTCAAGGAAATGTGCATCTTGGAGATCATACATCTTTTTTATATGTCTTTGGTCATATAATTATGATTGTGGCCTTCCACAAGGTGTTAAAATGGTTAGAAAGTGCGCTACCTTGTGTGAAAGTGTAGTAAAAATTACACTACATAAATATTATTCATTAAGTGGATAATCTCTAGTTTAATGAATATCTAATAAAAATTATTAATTTATTTCCATCAAGTGGGTTGTGTCAAACTTGTGAGCATACAGAATAATGATAAAGATAAGTGCAAGAGATTGTGATCTAGACCAACTAATGAATGCCGGTTCAGCACAAAATGTGCATCTTGAGTATCAAACATCTTTTTCACATTTTTGGTCATATGTTTATGATTACACCCTTCCACAAAGTATTAAAAGTGGATAGAAAACAGTCCCTAATTTGCATAAGTATGGTATATAGAAAATTACACTACAGAAATATTATTCATTGAGATAATAAGCAATTATTAGTGCAATAATGTTAATGTCTAATAATAGTATGCAATAGTAGTCTTAAAAGTGAGGTGTGTTAGACAATTCCTGGTAATGTGCATGACTTCAAATTAGATTTTCACAAATTATACATAAAAAAAAATGTTGAAATTTAATGATTTTTTTCTCCTATACTTTTAAAATAAGGCTTATTTTTAAAAACCTAACATTATTATATAGATAATAAAAAAAAGGGTGATGTGGGGGGGGGATGAGATTAAATGTTTGTACATAAAGATTAGAAGGATTCGGAGTCAAATTATACACCATAGACAAGTTTTTCTTAACCTTTTTGGTGACTGGCACTACTTTGAATCTGAAAACAAGTTATTTCATCTCCTTGAAAAATCTGTTCTGATTTTTTATAAAGAAAATTGCATTTATTGCAAGATAATTTATTTATCACTCATTAATCAATAAATCTTCATCATAATCTTTTTAAAAACTTTTATTTTCATCATATATATTTAAAATCCTTTCATATTCTTCATATTCCAACGTTTTGATTGTTATAAGATGTATTTGTGTTTTTATTTATTCAATTATTTCTGTGTATTTTGTAGTGCCTTGAAAATGATTGTAATTAAAAACAATCGAAACGTTGGAATATGAAGAATATGAAAGGATTTTAAATATATATGATGAAAATAAAAGTTTTTAAAAAGATTATGGTGAAGATTTATTGATTAATGAATGATATGTATTGACTATATATTTTTAAAAAAGAATGGTGGAAGATTTTTATTTGTTATGAATAATTTATTTATTGAAAAATACATATATACCTTTACATATACATACAAAACAAGATCTCAATTTTTAATGGGAAGTTTGTTGTTGATTATTCATAATATTTTTAAAGTGAGGCCCCCTTTTTTAAAAGAGTGACATGTAAGTCATCACTTGCTTTTGAGCAATTTCTGGTTTTTGTTTTTATGTAAAAAAATGGTTGAAAATCCCATTTCACACAAGTAGGTGGTGGAAAATGGTAAAATATCTGCAACAATGCTTTTGCCAGCTGTGGATAACATTCTAACTGTATACACCAGAATTATTGTAAGGTTAGTTTTTCAAATTCCATTTGAATATGTAAATTGGCTTGTATTTCTATAAGGTTGTTTTTTATTAAATCATTGTCCTCCATTGAATTTAGGCCAAATAAACATGTATCCATTATCCATGAAACAATTCACTCAACTGTTGTAAATGTATTGTAACTTCAGGTATAATTGTCATTTTTCAGTACAATTGAATAAGCAGAGGAAAGTATGAAAAATTCCCATTTTCAATTTGATGTGTCCAATTTTTTTTTTTTCAATAAATGAAGACAATTTTTCACTAGATGTTATTATGTTCATATCAAATCCTTGCATTGATGTGTTTAATTCTTTGAAGTGATTAAATGTATCTGCTAAGTAGACTAGTCAAAGTATTGCATGTTTTTTTTTTCAAAAATGCTTTAACTAAATCACAGTTTTGGTTAGTAAGTAACTGTATAATTTTCTTATGCAATTCAAAAACCCTAATTAGCATGTGGCTTTTGGAGAGTCACCATATTTCAGTGTGATAAAAAAACACAGTATGAACAAAACTGATTTCTTAGCAAAAAGCATGAAAAATATGATAATTAAGCACTCGTTCTTGAATATACTTTACTATATTTACTCAATATCTAAATATTATAAATTCTCTAGCAAAGCTTTCAATGCAAGTGCATGATGGTGCAACATGCAATGCATTACTGTAACTTGTGAACTTGTCATATATGGAAAAAATCCCAGATTTTTATCAACAATGCAGAGAACATTATCAATGCAAATTGAGTCTATCATATTCTTTGGTATGTGATACTTAAAAAAGTTTTTAATGCAGTTGAAAACATCAATTTCTTTGGATGTCAACTCTAGTGTCTCACAAAATAAAAATTTTTCTAACATTTCTCTTTCCTTAATGTATTACATAATTATCAACATCTAACTGCAATTATCAGTACCAGTTGACTTGCCAGACTTTTAGAGTACTAGATTTGATATCTTCTATTATTTGAAATAAAATATCATCATTGAGATATTGAATGTGCAATCAAATCACATTGTTTGATAATGAAATCTGCTGAATTTTCTTTTGTGCTTCAGAACCTAATAGAATTTTCACAATTCCTTATGAACATGACTTTACCAATTCCTCAGATATTGTATGAGTTTTTTTCTTAGCACTCAAATATACCACTTAATAAGAAGCTTCTAACAAAGGCTTTTGAACTGCCACGGCATCAAATTTTGTGAGAGTACTGTTGGTATCAAATTGTGCCTTCTTAAACTTCAAGCTGTTAAGACTATGTTCAGCAGCTTCACCACCATGCTGATTGTTGAAATGCTCTAACAACTTTGATGGCCTAAAACCGGAGTTAGAAAATATCTTGCAATATAAAATGCATTGTGGTCATTGTATACCATCTTTTTCTATTATACAAAAGAATCCATAAGCAATCTAATCATCTTTCCATTAATGTTTTTTCAACAAAATGAGGGTTCCTACAATCAACAAAATAATCAAAAATTATATATAAAAATTAATTATTATAATTTTTCAAAATTTGTGAGAAAAAAAAAAGATTTACATTTATGCAATCAACTGATCCTATCCGGTATGAAATTTAGTCACTGATTAATATCAGTAGATTAAAAAAAATTAGCACTCATTTCTGCTTAAAACTGCCTCATTAAAATTCATATTCGGCCTATGTAACATTTTTTTATTCTTTCTTTTTTCTGGATTCCAACAGTGCTGGTTCAGCATGAAATGCATCTTGGGTGTCATTTGTTTTCTATTGTATCTTTATTTATATGAATTTAAAACGAATGAGAAAGTATGGAGGTTGTTTAATATACAGTATCTATAGTTTTTTATTATTTAAATATTTTATTCTAAAATACATTCTACTTTTAAAATATAGTTTCTTCACTTTCTCATCACATTATATATTTGATTCATTTAATAAGTTTTTAATATAATTTTATATTAAAATTATTGTTATTATGCTATAATTATATATAGCATAAGACATATTTAAATCTCACATTCATGGAAATGCTTTCCTCGCACTCCAGGTTAAGAAACACTGCCTTAGACAATAAGTACAACTCTAAAATTAATGATGAATAATGAGATTATTAATACTTATATTACAGAAGATAAATGTAAGCAATTACAAAATATATAGAGTCAAATATGAAGTTTAGAAAGAGAACATTTAATTAAAGTAGATAAAGAATTGAAAAATAATCTAATTCAAAATGTCCAATGAATTATTTAGAAAAATTACCGAAAACAACGGAATAATTTTTAAATAAATATAGTCAAACTATGAATTATTTATAACTGGCGAATTATTGTTTTAATTTGTATAAAGTCATTAGTAAAGATGCTAACATTAATTATTCAAAAGCATTGAACTTCAAATATTTATTGACATTTTAAAACTTATACTATATAACATTATAACTCAAACGGACAAAATTTTAGTCCTAATTTTTGGAAGTATTTGTAATAAAATTAAATATATAAATACAGAAGAAGTAACAATATCCTTATCGAATTTATTATTATATTCAATTATAACAAGAAAAATGAATGTTATAAAGATAGGCACATTAAAAAAGGAAATTACATATGTATATATAACTTTTGTAATAATGACTGGTCTTATTTAAATAATATTACTGATGTCAGGAATAAATATAAAATAATGAATACTAATTTGCCACTAACTAAAGAATATAGATATATATCTCTTAGTAGCTTTCAGAAGGATTTACATAGGCTAATTTACAATAATATAAATCGTTAAAAAGATAATTACGTGAGTATGTGTGTAATAATCAAAAATTTTTGCAAAAGATATATATATCTAAATCCAATAATAAAAAGCATGAAATATGAATGGATATTTCTATTTTGACAAAGCATTTATGTATATTAATGAGAAAACAAATGTACAAAAATCCTAGTAAATTTCAAGATATAATTTTAAAAATATTGAATGATGAGCAATCTCTCTAAAGAATATTAAAGAATTAATAAATAAAAATCAGAGTAAGATGAATCTTAATTTATATGAAACATTTGCATTTATTTTAAAAGCTTGTGCAGAATTTGTAGTAGTACCAACAAAATTAATCCTTCAAGCCCATAAATACAAAAAAAAAAAAAAAACTATAAAGTTCCCTTACTAGTATTTAAAAAAGGATCAATAAAGAAATCACAGAATATAGAACAATATCAATAATATTATTATTGGCTAAAATAATCAACTAAATTATCACTCAGATGGTCATTTGACATTAAAGTATCTAGTTGGAAAACTAACATAAATTGTATCAAGAAATAAAAATATAGCTAACTTTATGATTCAGTGTCATATACATTGATTTATTTTCAGCTTTAGTTTATAGCCAATCTTAATTTTTTGATTAAAAAATGATTTTCAGAAATATTAACACAAGCAAATGATTTCTAATATACTGTTCCACATAAAACATATCAACATAGTGTACCTTCCCAGATTAGAGCTGTATATTACAGTATATATTTAAAAAGTTTATTGATCTTATTTAAATTTCATTTGACTTGATTTATGGATAATGGAGATGTTGACGTATAAATGTTAACTAAGTAATGATGGCAACCTAATATTTTAAAATAATATCATTATTTATTATTAATATTAGCATCAAATTATAAAATGTTTGTGATCAATTTTAGGAAAAAATATAAATAAGTGAATAAATTAATAAATACTGGAAAATACCTAAGGAAATCGTAAAAAGAACCACTTGAATAAAATCATTATTATTAATTATTACATGTTCATTTTGTTATTAGATTCACCAACAATTTACCTATTGCAAAATTAAATGTTTCCTATTTCATATATGTTTGTTTATTTATTAGTTTAGTGGGATATATTAAAAATATGTGTTAAAAATATATATTCATTAGAAAATATTGAAAGTGTTGTGAATTCTTTGTTGTTGAAAATGAAAAATAATATTTAAATTGTAAAACCAAATTTTTTTTTAATTTTTACTGTATCCAATATTTTTAATCTTCATTTTTATTTATTAGATGGAAGCAAATTTTATTAGGCTGGATAGAGTTGCAATTGAGTTCAATTGAACAAATGCCTTAGTAACATTAACATGAGCAAAAAGAGGTTATAAATAGAACTTAAATGCTTTAACTCTATTTCTTATAATTTTTGACATTGTCCTGAAGGGATGCTTTTACATTCACTTTCAAAAAATTATCAATTTTATTTTAAAAGTGATTAATTTCTAAAATAATGAAAGAATAAAGAATTACACTGTCTGCCCATTCAATTGAGGGCACTGATAAAATTCCAGGGAAAATGACAGAATGTATTGTGAAAGAAAAAAAAACCATTAAAATTCATTACATTCCAAGTAAGCTATAAAATATTCTATTATTAAAAAAATTTGTGATTTCATCTATATATTGGTGATAAATACAAATCCCATAATGAATATATGGATATCATGTTTTTGATTAAGGAATTTTACAAGTTCAATCAATTTAATTTCTATGTGATATTAAATGATTAAAATTTCACCTTATTAATTTGGAATAAACACTAGCATTTAGTACTCATTTGGATTGTAACTGAATTTTATCAATGGAAGAACATTTCATCATATATAATTACAAATAAAAGTGAAATATTAGTGGTGTATAATGTTGACTCATCTAACTAATTACTCTTTATGAAATAAATTGGACATGTCTTTGAATAAAAAAGAAAGATATTAGAATAAAAGATCATCAGTTATTATTGTTATTCATGCTTGTCTTTTCTCTACTTCAAGAAGAATCATTTCTCTGCATTTAAATCAGAATCAAGGAAACTAGGAGCTACAATGGGACAGTGAGAAAAAGAAAAATAAATTTTTTTGCTTATGTAGTATGATATCTATGTACATATTTTTCATTAAAAAAATGTATGTCTGTCCATATTTCTATTTTAAAATATAGGATCAAATAAAGTATGTATATTTTATTATATGATAAGCTATTCACACAATAACAGGTTGGAGAGATTTTTTTAAAGTTTAAACTCTTATCCAATGATATAAATTAATTCATGACTCAATATTTTCAGTCTTTTTTTTTTAATAAAAAATTTTACTTAGATATTCATATAGAAGAATTTAAATACTATCAAAAAAAAATATAACTCATATCAATAGATGAATAAAGTCTATTTTATTTAATCATATTCTTGATCATATATTTTATTTAAAAACTAGGAAGGATATCTTGAAATTTCTTCAACAGTTTATATATAGTATATAGTCATACAACACACTTTTGGTGATTCACATACACACACACACACACACACATATATATATATATGTATTATTCATTCTTGATTTTTATGGAGTAATAGAAGACCAAATTTATTATATATTAAATAGAAATAGTATTTGTACTTATTAAGTGGCTACAATTTTAGTCAATTGCATACAGTGTTTTTTGTTTGTAATACTATCATTATTAATTCTTATTATAAATTAATAAATTTCAATTTAATTGAAATCTAATAAATCTGTCTAATTATTTTTTTAAGTGTGCAAGTTAATTTTTGATTGTTAAATCTTAATCTAAGATCAAATCAATATCAGTAAGTGAAATAGGGTTTTATATATGTATATTTTATTATAGGATTATTATTAAGCCTAATTAGATATAAATTTTATATTGTCATTACATTAAAATAATTGTTGGCTTTATGCACCTTAATATTAGTTGTATAAATAATGTAATTTGTTCATGGTTAATTATTAAGAGCTTATTTTGTTCAGTTATGAAGATCTTGATAGATTTTGTTCTGTCATTAGTCAGAATGATTTGCCTTAATTACTTTTAAACTTTATCAATTATTAAATCTTAAAGTTTATCTTTGAATAAATAAAAAAAATACATGTCAATAATTATTTTATATAATTTAATTGTTATAAAGTCATTTTAATAATTGACTGACTGAAAATTTAAAATAGATGGATAGGATTAGTTGATTATGATTTGGTAAATATCCAATAGAATCCAACTGTATGTTTGATATAATGATATGATTAGGTATTAAAACCTCTTCATTATTACAACTGCATAATGCATTTAAGCATTTTCAAAATGTAAACATCTGTTTTCAAATACGTGCGCTTTTTACATTCATTTTCATCTTTTTTTCAGCTTTCCATAAAAGTAAGTTTTATTTTTCTATAACAAAAAATAAAAATTTTATGATCATTTTTGTGATCAAGTAAATTGATTTTTTTGTCTTTCTCCCTGTCTCTCTCTCTCTCTCTTTTTTTTGATAGTTATTGGAAAAGATTTCACCTGAAAAATACATTTATAAAAACTTTTACTTTTTCTGATGACACATTATGTGAGAGCCCAATGGTATTTGTTTTTCTATATTTTTTAATTAATATTAATTTTTATACATTTTTAAAATTATTATTCTTTTATATATATATTTGATAAAAATATATGAAAAAACTATTATTGAAACTAATATAAAAAAAAGATCGTAATTATCTGCATTTTTTCTATGATACTGAAGTATTTTAATTAGATGATATCAGATAAAGACATATATGTTTTTCAAATATTATGACCTGATTTAGATTTTTCTATAATCTCTTCTCTGCATTTTAATAATAATAAATATATGCAAATGCTAAAAATAAAGATTTTGACAGTATATATATATATAAACTACTAACTTATGAACCTCAAGCTTAATTCTATAATAAATTTAGTATTTCATTCACTTTTTATTTTATTTTGTATATAGTGACTATTTTAATAGTACTTTTTAATAAATTACAAACTGTATAGAAGTTCTTCATTATAATATTCAAATTATACTAATTATTGATCAATATTAATTACTTGTTTTGTTATTAGGGATGACATATACATTGCAAATCCTGTATGGAAATACATTTTGAAGGGCTACAGAGAAAAAATACTAATGACTTTATTCTATGAAGTTTTCAAGTGATGGATTACCTTAGATGTTATTATATACTAATTTTTTTAAAATTTTATGATGAATCCAACTAACCAACTAACAAAAATATAATTTTAAGTTGTATGCATGATAATTTAGAATTTATAAAATAATATGAAAATAATTATTAGAAATATTAACTTTTATTTTTTTTTTATTACTTTAAATATCAATGACTATATTTTTTTCAGCTTAATTACATTCTTTGGTGTTTTATCTTTAAAATAATATATATTATGTCATTTTTTAGTAATACAAACATATATTATGATAAAATTTGTGGCTTAACATAATTTTTTAAATATTCAATATGACTGTTTTGTCAATGTAAAGGTTTTAAAAATGCAAGATTATCTAATAGGTTTATTGATAATGTGTTCTTGTTAATCATTTCATTTCAGTATATCCCTTAATTAATAATAATACATTGAAGTAAAGTAGAGTATAGAAAGGTTAATATTATTTTACATTTTATTGAACTTAATATAAAATTAATTAATGGTTTATTTTTGCTTAAATGTTAGAGATATTGTAGGTTTATAAAACATTCTTAAAATGCTGTTATAAGAATTTAGGAACTAATTTATTTAGGTAAGGAATGTTATTAAATTTTAACATAAATTTACATTACTATATATATATATATATATATTTGATTAGTATAAAGTATATCATAACTTACCTATTTATTGATTTGAATTTGGTTTTATTCAATTACAAATGAAATTGATATCTTAGGTATTGTAACACTATGGGAAAATAAAGGGTCATACCTGGAGTAATAGTTACCAGTATGTGAACATCAACTTGCCTAAATTGGTTAGCATTTGTAACTCTACAGAAAATTGGGATTTCAACTATCCTCAAGTTAAAAAAAAAATCTCAAAAGAGATGAGTATAATATATCATTCTGAGAGATATGCATAGCTAACTATAATTTGACCAGCATTTCCCAAAAGAAATCAACAGTCAACATTATAACTGGACTTGAAATGGGTCTCCTGTAGATCAGACTAACTATTGAGCCTTTAACTTGCTTGGATAATTATTTAAACCATAGTTTGGATACACAAACCTAAGTGCTAATCCATAAGAATACAACTAAAAAAAATAATGCTGGCATATTAAAACATGCTGATCATAATCAATGCTCTGGCCACTTAGTACCATTAATGTATTGGCCAACTATAAAATTAATTTCTAATAGAGATCAAACTAAATAAAATGTAGTGCATGGATTTTGAAGAATATCCTCTTTGTGCCAACCCAAGAATCATCATCATCATCATCTGGATGCCCATACACTAAATATAACCACCCTATCCTATATAACTTATGCACAAATTTAGTTCATGAAGCAAGAACTCTATAATTTATTACTGCGAGCAAGAGTGAAATAAATAAATAAATTAGCTTATTATAAATAATCAATTTATGGGATTCCCCTACTTATAAATAACTAAATTTATTAGAATCATAAAAAAACCTAAATCCTAGAATATAAGCTGCCATGATATAAGGTCACACCCATACTGCACTTCACAAAACAGGAATTGGATGGAATAAGTAATTAAGATGAGAAAGAATTTTTTTTTTTAAAAAAAAACTATTTAATAGCTAATTAATAATAACAAAAACAAAGATGCCATGATAGTATGACATTTCAAACACTCATTAAAAAAATATATTTTTTCACAAAAATTGTATTAACCGACCAATTAATTTTTATTCATGAATTGATTTTAAATTCATTAGGTTCTTTCTTTAAAAATAACTAAGAGTTTGTTAAACATTTTCAAAAATCAAGGGTAGCAATCTTTGATTCTACCCAGAGAGAAAATTGAGAGAAAAAACTTACTACACTATGAAACAAAAAAAAATTTCTATTAATAAAAATATAGTGTGCACACATAAAAAAATAATACCTATAGGCATGGCTTTCTTTTTATGGAGGTCTTTCCAGTGGCAATTTCAGTTTTTCCAAATGGAGTTTCTTCTTGAAGGCCTTTAAATATGGGACTGTTTAAATTTGTGCTTTTCTGGGTCTGTAGCAATCCCAGATAAATTAAAATAGCAATTTTTGTCCATTTGCTGAATTTCCAGGTGAGACAGATTTAGGCAGAGATTTTTCATGCTCTTGATTGAAGCAAGTTGCAGACTGCTTAAAGGGAGTTTATCTTTCTTACATTTTCTTCCAGTGAAGGTAGATTACATGGAGGAAGGTGATGCTCAGCTTTTAGCTGAAATTAGCACATGGTTTTATTGTATATACTATTTTAGTGCTAAATTCAGAGTATACTAAAAGCAGGATTAAAACTTGTATTATATTTAATAACTTGGTTAACATTCCTGCTGTGTTATGCCACAGGTTGATAAAGGCTTCTGCTTCTTTCTTTTCAGCAACTGGATTGAAACTTCACTGCTTTCTCTTCAGCAACTAAGTTAGGAATATTTTCTTCTATCTTTTTCAGCAGCAGAAATAAAATTTGACTGCTCTTTTCAACAGTTACATTAAGAATAATCCTCTCCAGACACTTGGGTATTATCATTTATTCACACCCCTATATATATTTTTTTCTTGAACAATCTTGCCTACAAGCCAATTACAATGTCTCTTACATGATAATTTTTGTGACAACCAATTAGATAAAATTTCATAAATACAATGGTTCAGCTAATTTCTTTCTTAATCATAGATATTGAAAACAAGTTAAGAATTTAAATTTAACAATTTAAAATTCTTGACATTCCTTTATAATTAAAAACCAAATCTTTCAAAAAAGTCAAGATAATCTATTAATTGCACTCATTTGATTTTTCTTTTTCATTAAATAGAGACAAAGAAAAAAAAAAACAACTCTGATTAATTAAAAATAAAATTTACAAAGTTATTAAAATCCTATTTTGCTGTTCCCTCCTTTTTATTTTATTATTATTATTTTTTAAAAAAAATACTCTTAAATATATTCAATGTTTGAAAATTTTTATACTATTAGATGGACATTTTACAATTATTGAGTTAAATAATGACCATATTTATCTCAGTACATTGACATCGATATAGATATGTATTCAGAATTAATTTTCTATCCTTCCAATCAAGACCCACATTATTTGTCATTAAAAAACATTTTCCAATCTACCCTGTTAAAAGTCTTGTCTAAATCAGTTAAGGTCATATAAAATTACCTATTAATATTCAATTTTTCTCTGTAAAATCATTCTTAATGCCATTATCATGTCTCGGGTTCTCTTTCCAAATCTAAAATCATACTATCTTCTATTAAATGTATGTAAATAAATCATTTTTTATAGCGCGATGTTTGTAAACTGTAATATTTAACACAGCATTATGCTGTTGCACATGCGCTTTGAAGATTTTAACTATAAATGACTTTATCATGTGGTTGAGTGTTAGTATTCATTCATTTATAGTTAAAATCTTCAAAGCGCATGTGCAACAGCGTAATGCTGTGTTAAATATTACTATCTTCTATTGTATCTTGTTGTTAATTATAATTAGTAGAATCTTGTAGACAAAAGACAATAAAATAAAAATAAATGATTTTTTAATAAAGCAATTAATAAATATATTAATTACAATAATAATAACATGTGATCCTGCTCCATTATTGAAAACAAGATGTTGTTCATATGTTCACGTTCAAACAGCAAAAAGTTACAAAAAATATACAAATTTTGCAATAAAAGTAAAAAAAAATATAACAGAAATCAAATTCCAAGCAATAGAAATGAGTATAAATTCATAATATAGAGTAATCAAGCCATATCGCCAAAAAACATGGTGACCACTCAGCCAAGTGACAAGGCGGTTTGTGCCAAAACAATTCCCATTAAAACAATGGCATCCACCCAAACAAAAACCTACACCAATGCTGCCAAGTTTGATGTGCAAACAATCAACATAAAGCATAATTTAAATTCACCTCAAACAACTAGATTTAGAAAAGCAAACCAAAAGATATCGGTAATCTTAACTTAAAAACTAACAAGAACCAAGACACCCACCTACAAAAAAGTATTGCAGAAAAATTACAAACAGTCAATATTAATTTCAACAATACAATTCCCAGAAAATTATTCAAAACATTCAAAAAATTTTTCACCTAAATCAATCATGTTATCAGCTGCCACAGACAAAAACCTCACATTATAAAATTTCTCCAGATTGTTGCTATATGAGTGGCTGACAACACATGGATTGTGGGACACAGTGTTACACATTGGTGAGCATCCTAATTCATACTACCTGGCACTAGAATTTTTTGAAAAATACCAAAGGGCCTGACTTCAGACCCAAGTTAAGACATTAGGAAACTATGTGTTGGTGGAGGTCAATAAAGACTTGCAAAATTACATCACAGCTATAATAAAGAACACATACTTCAGATACAATATGCAATACTTCCAACACATGATAGAACCATTTGACAAAGTTGTAAACTTAAATCCAATGTATCTGGAAGACACACCCACACCTGAATATATCAACAATTTCGAATTTAAGATAAAACTAAACAACAATGTGAATCCAGAAAATATATCTATACAAATTATTGACCAGGAGGCCATGCTTACCTCTATATAAGAGGGTTAAGACTTCAATGCTATTCCTATGGTCAGCATGGCTATCTGGCAATACGCTGCAATGTGAATCAAATTTATGCAAAATCAGACAATGAATAACCAACCTATACAACACTCACAGGAACAAATAATGAAATTACATCACAATGATAATGATATAAACAAGAACTCCAAAAGCAATCAACATCAATAATTAAAAAAACAAAAAAATACAAATACAAACATAGAAGCACTGCACATATCAATCCAAAAACCAAATAAAAACAAACAAGCAATGTGGACACAAGTCAGATAACCATAAATTATCCACCAAAAGCACCTGATAAAACTTTCAACGTTACCAATAAAAACAACAATAAATCAAAAGCAGACAGCAATACTATGAATAACACAGATCACCACACCAAACCAGAACATACATTTATAATAAAGAACAATACATCAACACATATAACAGAAACAATAACTCCATGCCTTCCCCAGATAAAAGAAATGGTGCCAGAAACAAAAAGATGGCCAGATTGCCCACCAAAGAAAGCTAAAACAGAAGAATTCAATCAATGAGATAATACTGGTCATATAGACCATACTTTTGATCCAACTAATGGAAGATATAGAATTAAACTATGATAATCATGAGGAACTACCCTGAACAACATACCAACTCACAGAGATAACCTTACCCAGCTTACACAATCTTGATGAAAGTCAAGATAACTGCATTTAATGTAAGAGGGTTGAACTCCATTTCCAAGATCAACCAATTAAAACAATGGCTTAAAACCATGCAGTCCCACATACTTGGATTAATTGAAACTAAAGTCTACACTGGCTCTCAAATAGTCCCAAGACATCTACACAAAAAGGGGTTTTATGCATACTCCAGAGGCTCATCAATATTCTCTGGGGATACTGGACTCCTCATTGCACCAAATTATCTATTCACTTCATTCAAGATAACATTTACAGATTCACACTTGTTAATAGTGACCTTCCAACATCGGATTGTGCCAACATAATTTTTGTATATATAACTCTGCAGCCTACATAATTACCAATATAATAGCCCACATTAATTTGCTACTTACAAAACCATAACAAACCAATCATATTAATGGGAGATTACAATATGACATATAAAGAGTTCATTACACAGTGGTTGCATCAAATTTCTGTATCACTAATGAAGCACAGTGGCACACCCAGATATATATGCAGCCCCTTGGTCGCTACTAAAACAAAAATCAGCCCTATAACCAACTAAACCAATATAAGGATAATCTGTATATCCAATTAGAACAATCCATCTATCTAACAAAGATTAGATGGGACTAGAGCAAAACACTTATCAACTGTATAAAAGAAATACTGAAAGTGGTATAACCAAACAGCCATTTTTCAAAAAATTGTAACCCTCCTAATTAAATAGACAACCTGACTAAACCAGCCAAAGAACAATGAATATAAAAATGTGCATGTAACCTAAATCTTTTGACCCAATAAAGTTCCTTTTTGAAACAACAATATAATAATAATAATAATAATAATATATATATATTAATATCAATAACATTTTAAATAAATTATAAATACAACAATAATTTGAATTATCAATTTATTCATAAAAATAAAATATTAAAAATATACCATATGTTAAATAATTTTATTGAATAGCAATATAATAATAAATCTTTTAATAAATGTGATAATAATATGAACAAGATTGTTAACTACATATTATATACATTCATTCTATCAACCATTTATTTCATTTTCTCCATCATAAAAATTATATTTTATTATTTAAAATCTTGATTAATTTTATTTCTTTTTTTATAAATCATTAATTAAATTATCTCTTTATAAAGCCATTATAATTCAAACATATATAATATTTATTAATTTTATATTATAAATATTCACTAATCACTTTTTCCTGGCTGAGACTGAATATTTTTTGAAGATTTTAATTATTCAACAAATGTTTTATCTTTCTAGTTTTTTTTTTGTATGATATATGAAGTATTTTTATTGTAATTATTAAATATTTTGTTAAATATACTCCATTCCTATTATTAAAATTATTATTAAGTATTAACTGCCTCATACACATATTTCTTTATAAATTGGCTTACTTTATATTTATTTATTTTCAAAATTATATTTACTTCATGAAAATTATTTTGATGTTTATTGAAAATTATTTTTATTAATCTTAAAATCAGCATAAATTATTGATTTTTATTGAAAATTATTTTTATTAATCTTAAAATCAGCATAAATTATTGATTTACTAATATTATTCTCTTTAGTTTTTTTTTTTATTCTTCTCATTCTTAGTTTACTAATCAAATTTATAAAATAATCATTATTAATAAATTAACAAGTGAGTAGAATAATAAAAAAAAGAAATTAAATAAAGAGTATAATGTCATAAATCAATCATTTATACCAGTGTAAAGTTAAAGAAATACTTTTTATGACATAAAATAATTACGAAAAATAAAATAAAAATGATATACTTCAAAACTTTCAATCTCCACAGGATTTATTTATTCAGTGTATGGATTATTATTTTTAGACAGCTTAACTATTAATAAAATATCATAAAGGAATCTGTAGATTCCAATCAGAAAATAGATGCATTAATGATTTTATTAAGCCTTTCAATTCAATCTGTTTATTCAAGATTCAATAATCATTAACTACCTGGTTAGATTTGTATTTGTCCATATCCACTTAAGTCAGTGTCTGTTATATTTCATTTAAGAAGCAAATGAACATAAGCAGACATTGTTATGAATCTATTAATGAGACTCCAATAATATCTAGGAAGACCAAATCCAACTGCCTTCATTGTTGGATATGAAAAAAAAGCTTGGAATCTCATATAAAGTCCATTTTAATATCATAATTCTTTAATTGTAAATTCCTGATAGAACATCTAGAAAAACATGAAAATGTCAAATAATCCTTAAAACGCATTCTGACTGGATCAATCATCATCAAATAAACCATATCATTATTCTCCATATATCTTCAACATCACAGCTCAGTATTTATCCATAATAAGCTACTAATCAATTTATAAGTGTGAGCTTTCTTGAATGCATATAATTGATATCATCTTTAAGTTTATTATTTATTAGTTTGTGGATTATTAGCCCACATATAAACTTAATTAAAGATTAATATAACAATTATTAAATACAAGTGTGAATCTTATTCAATTAACACATCCCTTCTTTTTTATTGATATATAATATCTTAGATATATTACAAAATTCATTAATTTACACACACTAAAAAGGCAAATAGATAAACATGAAATAGACTACATTGAGGATCATGTCTTTTTTTATGATTCTTTATCCATGTTTTAAATGTCTGGAAATTTAACATTTTATAATGTATCTAAGATATGCATGAATTGAAAAAAAGAGAAGTTAAATTTTTTTTTACATTTGTACTTAATAATTGATATATTAATAATCTTTAATGTTTATCTGTGGACCAATAATGTTTAGTCTAATAAATGAATATGTATTCAGTTAAAAGACGATATCATCACTAGAATGTAGTAATTTGCTATAGATAAATACTGAAGAATAATGATGAAGACATGTAGAGATAATAGTTTGAGCTACATGATGATAGTTGACTCAATTGTAAATGCATCTTGTTGAGTATCTGCCTTTTTCATGTGTCATTATTCATATTTTAAATATGTGTAAAGATTAAAAGTAAAATATCACACATGAATAATTTTTAAGGCAGTTATCTAAAAGATAATATCATCAATTGAGTGTGTTCAAGAAATTTACTTATAAATCAAAATGTAATAAAAACTATAATTTTGAAATAGAAATTAAGTCAGTTTATAAAAGTTGTGTATTGTAAAAATAAAAATACTTCATATATTGGTAAAACAAATAATAAATTAAAATCTAGAATGAAACAAGATTAAGAACACAATATTAAAATGAAAAATATTAAAACATGTCTGGAAAAAAATGATTAAATAATCTTTTTTATAGAAAGGTAAAGTCAATTTTAAATAAAATAAATGGCAGGAAAGTAATATGTCAATCTTTATAATATATATATATCTTTATAATATATATATATATATATATTTGAATTATATTAAAGAATTTACAGGAGATTATATAAATAATTATTGATTTATTTAATAATTACATTTATAAATAAAAATAAAATTAATTTAGGTTTTTGATATGATAGCTTTGCTAAATAATTAGGAAGTGGAAAAAATAAAGTAGATGGCTAATAGAACAGTATATGTATAATATATTATGTGGATAAAATATTAAAGAGAAATTAGGATATGGTTGAAATAATAGAAATTAAAAAAAAAAAGGAAATTAGTATTTGTGGAAATGTAACAAGTAGAAAGGTTTAGTATAAAAAAATGAATACATTTTTTATTAATTTAAATTTATGATTTTGTTTCTTTTTTGAAAATAAATGTAATTTAAATAATTTTAAATGTAATGTTGTATTATACATGTGGATATATACAATTTCAGTTTTTCATATAATGGTATATATTTAAAGGATATAAATCCTTAAATAATGTTCCTTTAATATAATTAAAATGTAGGATAATACTATAAAATTATAATTTGATTCATGTAATATTTTATAGAAAGTATAAATGTTTTTGAGGTATTGTTATAATATGCATTAATTTTATTATATATATTGAAATGGAATATTTGCCATGCCATATTCGTTTCACCAGGATTACCTCTGGGAATCGACTCTGGGTCATATGCAAGTCTATGTACCCAAGTTCAAACTTAAAAATACCCCAAGAAATGTCTATAGAGGTGTTTTATAATCACATATATGTATATATTAATGTCAGATATCTAGTTATTATATATAGATTAAAGTAATAGCTTTATAAATTTAATTGAATTAACTCAAAAATATTAAAATTGCATATATGTGAGTGAAACATATAAATATATATAGGATGTATTTTATTATTTTGATTTGTTAGGATTTATAAAGTTGATTTCTAAAATAATTTGTAAAAAGAGATCACACGATTAAAATCTGATTGGGAATAGAATGTTAATTGATGTTTAAAAAGGTATTAAAACAATAGTTATTTGTTACAACATATTCCAGCTCAAAAATAAACACTTAATCAACTTTGTAAATTATTTTACTAAAATCTTATATTTTAAAAGAAAAAGATACTTATCAAATTCAAAAAGCAAAATTTTTTACTCCCATCTTTTCCACTTTTATTATATCCTTCAATAATTTACTAATTAATTTCAGTCTCTCTATATAATTATCTATTTTACCCAACTTTTTAAAAAAAATCATTTTTGCACTTAATATTAACATCTTGCTCACTTTATTTTTAATAGCACATTTATATTCTCTGCAGCTTTCCCCTTCTCTTTTACTAATTCCCATTTTTCTATTATCTTTATTCTTCTGAATATTCTTACCTAAAACCCTATTTGCCAATTTTTCAACTTCACTATTCAAGTCTTTATATTCATCCCCAATAAACTCTTCCATGATTTCTTCTACTATATTCTTCTAACTAATTCTTATCATTCAATCTCCATCCACATTTCTCAATATTCTTTCTACTTTTATTGGTATTTTCCATCACATTACTAACCATTTCTATTATAAAGAAATTATGATCACTACTACATACATTCTTTTGATTATTAAATACATTAATTTTTCCTACTTTATTCATTCCCCCTTTCTCTACTAATACATAATCTATTGTGTGAAATATATTATTCCTACACTATGTGTATTATCCCTCATAAATATGATAAATTTCCAATGATCACAGTCATTCTTTGACAAAAAAAATTTCAAAAGCTGTCCATTCTTGTTATCCACTCCATCAATTTCTTCAATATGTCCATTCATATTCCTATAATTTTTTATTTTCTTTCCCACCACTTTTTTGAAAGTCTGTATATTCTTAATTAGACATTCATATATGCTACTGTTCCATTCAATTATAGTTTGATTATCTCCAGTGGCCATGTAACTATAGCCACCATCCACTCTTATCTTCCTAAGCTTATCTCGAACACAAATGTTCATGACCCTTTACAGTATTTAAATATTTTTTTGACATACCTACCCTCTTTTGTTTCTATTTATACCCTGCGATACCCAATCTTCCAGTGTAGATTCTTCTTCTTTTAGATATGTTTCCATTATTGCTAATACCTCAAGCCCTTTGTTTTTAACCGTTTTAATTCCAACAATTTTTCTGGTCTCCTACTTCCTTCCATATTCAAATATCCAATTTTAACAATTTCTTCCTTTCTTACTACTCTTTTACAAATTCTTTTAACTATTTTATCTCTATTACATTTGTAATCAGGTTATTTATCATTAGTTTTACATACCCCTTCTCTCTCCACATTTACATTTATACCTGAGACAGCTATTCTTTGTTTACTTCTTACATCCCATCCATTCTTTACCTTCTTTTTAATAATACTATAATTTAAAACCCTATCCACTTTATAAGTTTCCTAAACTATAATATTTTTCATAAATTAAACCCCCTAATGCTTCATTTCCTTGTTTTGTTAAGTGTAATCCATCTTTACTGTATAACTCCCTCTTTCTAATAAAAAATCCCATATATCCACAAACATAACATTATTTGTCACAAAATTTTTTCAATCTCTCATTTATAAAACATGCCCTATCTAATATAAACTTATTGTCAAATCTTGGTAGTAATCCAACAACTCCAAATCTTCCTTTAACCTTATTCAAACTACTAATAAATTCTTTGTACTCATCCATTACTCTTTCTAATGGCTCTGACAAATTATTTGTTCCTACCATAATATTAATATCTGTACTTCCCTGTTTCTTTACTTTAACATCCCTAATTCTAGCTCCAGGCAAACATACTCTTACATACATATTTTTATTTTCCCTTGCAATTACATCTCCATATCCTCTAATTAGTGAATCCTCTATCAAATCTATCTTATAGTTTACTTTCCCTACTTTTTCCTTAATATTTCTATTTATTAATTTCATGTCTAAAGTTTTTAATTTTACTTCACCTTTTACCTCTTAACTCTATTTTACTTATTATTTGCCTAAATATCTCCATTGCACTGTTTATTTTGTCATCCGTATCTTGTCATTCCACTACAAAACTCTCCATAACAAGCCAGAGTAATCAATGGATGCTGGCTTGCATTGAGTGGCTCTATTGTATGGAGAGTTTTGCCTTTGTATTATCAGCTTGTGTAGTAAGCATAAAGAATGGTGATCATGTGATGTTTAGTGGTTTAATATGTAAAATATATTTGATCTAAACTTAAGCAAAAGAACAATAGGTAAGAAAAGTGAATTAACACTTCTAAGAAAATATGACAGTTTTCAGTGCTCACAACAATGGATTTTATATAATAAAAATTTTTCATAGAGGCCACGAAGGTGAAAGAGAAATATTATTAACATTCGTAAATAAATATATTATTTATAAAAACATTCAGTTTTAAATATAAAAAAAACTTTTTTTCTTTGATCAATTGTTAATATATATATTTCTCATTTCAACTTCACTAGATCATAAGCATCTACTGCTTATAGAAGCTTAGATCACTCTCTTTTATTTTGCATACATTATTAGGTAAGCCTGAAGTATCAAATGCTTGAATTTTCATGCCCATGTGCTTGACACATTTCCATTATACCACTTTTACACAAGATATATACTGGTTTCTATTCATGTTTAATGCTTTGTGAAGGATGATTAATCACTGAACTACTAAAATATTTCCTTTTTTTTTTTTTGTTTTTATCAGTGTATCCCTCATCTCAATTCCACCATAAACACAAATATTCATCAATGTAGAAACTCAGATTACTTTTTTTCTTATGGTGGAGTTGAAATGAAAATTTAATTGATAAAAACAAAACACTTGAAGGGGAGATTCTGATGTTTGATACCTCTAACTCATCTAAGGAGTGAGGACTGCTTGTGAAATATATGCATAGTGAGAGAAAGAGGTCTGTGGTAAAGTTAAAATGAAAACTGTATTGATAAAAACAAAAAGTTAATAACACTCATAGTATAAAATCTAAAATATAATTAACGTTATAAAATAGTTTACTTCCCGTTATATATAAATAAACACAAAAACTTATAAGTAAAGTTTAAAAGAGAAGTTATAAATAAATATAATAATAAGCTAAACGTTTTCGAGGATCCATGCCTCATAATCATAGCTTTCTTAAAAATATATAATAAAATATATGCAAAGATATTTAAATCAGCACGTGTTACGCGGGCCATTTCTATATATTTTTAAGAAAGCTATGATTATGAGGCATGGATCCTCGAAAACGTTCAGCTTATTATTATATTTATTTATAACTTCTCTTTTAAACTTTACTTATAAGTTTTTGTGTTTAATTAATATTATAGTAAAAATAGGATAGAAAAAGTCTGACAAAATAATATTTTATTTTTGAAATCAGACTATGTCTTCCAAAAAAATTGAAAATAAAATGTATTTTTAAATTATCTTTTTTTTGTATGCTCATAATATATCATTCTTATCACTAAAAGCACAACAGTAAGGTTAATGACATTAAAATCAATAAATTTACATTGCTATTCATAGACAACCTTTTCATTCATTTATTTTAAAATGGCTTAATTAATTAATGAAAATATAAAATACTAGTTTTTAGAAATTAAATATTTTTCAAAAGTAATACAGTTTTATCTACTGTCAGTTTTTTTCCAATAAAAATGTTTCATAAATATTATTCCAATAAATTAACAATTTAAAAAAATATTCAATTATGAAAAAATTGAATGTTATTATATTATGCATAGATATCAATACACACATATATATCTTATAGATACATACATATAATAAAATGTTTAAATAAATCAATGATATAATAAAATATCTTTATGTAACAGCAATAATATATATAATATACAAAAAAGCTCTTTCTGCAAATATTAATTTTCGCCCTTTTCGATGTGCTTAACTAATTTACAATTAAATACAATTTATCCAACCTGCTTCAAACACTTTTTAGCAAACTCTTTATTTGTACATATATATATATACACACACCTACATTACGTTTTTTTTTTTTTTTTGTTTAGAAGATTAAAATGAACTTGCTCTGAAGAAGACTGCAGGTCAGTCAAAACGTAGGTGTGTATATATATGTACAAATAAAGAGTTTGCTAAAAAGTGTTTGAAGCAGGTTGGATAAATTGTATTTATGGGATATTACGGTAAAAATAAGGAAAAGTGTGATTATGGTAATATTTAATTTACAATTATAACACAATGCGTTGTGACTTCTCCTTATTCAGAATCAGGAATCTCTCAGCCATTATGCCCAGAGAAACTTGTTAGCCACTTTACATTCCTTTTCCATTCCCCACCTTAAAGTTTTTTCTATATTATTCTCTATCCTTCTTCATCCCATTTCCACAACATAATCTTTGTAAACTCTATGACTTTTATATCTAAATGCTCCTTATCTTTTCTCAAACTCAGCATAAAAAACAAGAACCCATTTTCTGTATAATCACTTTCTTTATCTTTATTCTTCCACAACTTTATTATTTGCTTTCTGCTTGCAGGTATTTACATTCAATTAGTATATGTCTAATATTTTCTATGCCTTCATTACACAACTTGCAGACTAAATCACTCATATTTTTCCATTTATATGTATATTCCCTTGTTGCTAAAGATCCTGTTTGAGCCTTAAACAGTAAACTATCATAAATTAATTCTTACCCAACATTCCATTTACTTCTTTATATATTTAAATGCTTTTTACTTTCCATATTAGTTCTTCATTTCTCCAACTCCATATTCTTTATTAATGCATCTATTTTTCTATCCCATTCCTTGCCACTATAATATTCAACTATTCTCCTAACACAAATATCCCATCTTTTGTATAACTATACTGTCATAAATTCTTTATCCAAATCTTCTGCATACTGCACTACTTTTCTCACCCATTTTGTTGCCTGCTCTTTACTCACAACCCAATTAAATACTATTTTGGATATTCTCTTATTATCCATAAATTGCAATCTACTGAACATTTTCATTCTGCATCTCTCATATAAAAACTTGACCATCCCATTTTTCCTTGAAATACATCTTTTGCCATCAATACATCTGCCTGTCTTTCTACTTCTCTTGTTACTTTTTCTAAGTAATCTAACACCCTTTTATTAACACCTAATGCATCATTATCATAGTATATCCCTGCTACTGCCACTATCTTCCATACAATTCTAGCTACATCATATTTATTATATGGAAACACTGTTAATTTCTTTAACAGTCCCTTTCTTTTCTTTGCTTCATTTATCAATTTTTTCTCCTATCTGTTTACTTAAAATGATTCCTAAATAGGTATACCTATTCATCACACTTAACTTTATATTCCCCAATAAAAATTCCTTTGTCTTCTCTTTCTCCAGTATTAATCATCATTTCTTTTGATTTTTCTTCACTAAATTTAATCCCCAACTCTTTACCCATCCTTGTCCATATCCTCAGCATAACTTCCCTTTTTTCTGTGCAAAAGAAGACATCATCTGTAAATAAGACCTGATAATATATATACTCCCTTGTCATCTATTAATGGCATGTCTACTCATCTTCCTAGTCTTTCTATTGCTATCTCCATTTCTCTCAAATACAACAAAAACAAAATGGTGACATAGGGCATCCTTGCCTTAGTCCCACTCCATTTTTAATTTTAACATTCTATATTCTCTATATCCACTAAATCTCCATCTATTCCAAAATTTACTAAACCTATCCATAATCTATTTCTATTTACTCTATCATATGCCTTCTTGTGTAATTACAAATAAACTATCTCCTATAAGTCATCCAATTGAAAACCACCTTGCATTTCTCCCACTATATTATTTTATTCCATCCATTTTGCAACCCTTCCAGCCACCATATATGAGAAAATTTTATGTAAAACTGATGTTAACGCTATCAGCCTATAATTGTTTAACTTTTTATGATCCGTACCCTTTCCTTTAAATAGCGCCTTAATCTTATATTATTCCAGCTATCCAGGAAATCTCTATTCTGTGCCATCTTATTAAAACATGATAGTAGGTTTAATTTTGCCCTATGTCTTAAATTCATTACCATTGCCTTTTCGCTTTTCAATTACTTCCCTGCCTCATTCAGTTCATTTTCTGTAAACCTAATATTTCCATTAGTATATGTTTTTGTTGTTTGTTATCACTCTGTCCTTCACATCAAACATCTTTTCTATATCCATTACATACTTGTTTAAGATTGTCTCTAATTCTTCTCTAGAGCTAGACTCTATTCCTTCATCATCTAGTAATGCTATTTCCCTCTCCCCTACATTCCTTCTTTTAATGTATTTCCAAAATTTTTTACTCCCATCTCTTCCATTTTTATTTATATCCGCCAACAATTTACTATTTAATTTCATTCTCTCTCTATAAATATCTATTTTAATCAACTTCTTTTTTAAAAAATACTTTTCCCATTTAACATTAACATCTTTCTCATTTTCTTTGTTCTTACTAGCACTTATATTCTCTGCATGCACTTTCTTCTCTTTCACACTTTTACTAATTCTCACTTTTCTATTACTTTTATTATGATGTGATGCACTGTGACTTCTCCTTAAATGAAGTCAGGAATCTCTCAGCAATTATGCCCAGAGAAACCTGTTAGCCACTTTACCTTCTTTTTTCATTCATCCCATAATCTGCTCCATCCCATTTCCACAACATAATCTTTGTCAACTCTATAGCCTTTATATATAAATCCCCCTTATATTTTCCCAAAGCCAGCATAAAAACCAATAACTCACTTTCTGTATAATCACTTTGTTCATATTTATTCTTCTATAACTTCATTATTTGTACCCTTTCTGCTTTCAAGCATTTGCATTCAATTAACAGATGCCTAATATTTTCTATATCTTCCTTTCACAATTTGCAGACTCCAATGTAATTTACATGTTTAACTTAATAATAATATTTGATTTTATTAATAATAGTTATAAATGAACTAAAGTTAAATCAAACTGAATCAATCGAATTTAAGCTAAGTGTGTTTCTATTCCCTTTTAAACTAAATAAATAAAGCCAAAATTCAGATTTCGCTTACGTGAAATCTTATTGCTAAATTTATGTTTCTTTTAGTTAAATCTATGCCAAATTTTATCATTTTCAATTATATATTTGTTTATGCTATATTTGATCAGAACAGAGTTTTATTCTTAGTTAAATGATTAGTGAGAAGCGATTATATTCTCACACATATGTAATTTCGCGTTTATTAATGCGCAAACAAAACTCCCTTCTGAAATGGATAAAATAAGTCTTGTTTAAGAGATCTAATTAAGAGCTTATAAATGCTTTAAGATAGATTTACTTTAAATGTAATATTTAATTAATATATAGCTGAAGTGATAAAAATACAGCATAAAGCTAGAACTTAGTATCGTAATTATACAAAATATGTTGTAATCCTCCCTAGAATTATATAAATGCCTATATAGATAGCTTAGCAAATTGGATTCATAAGCTTTCCTTAATAGCATAATTATAGATGCTAGGTAATGAACTGATCTACGGTAGTTTCATGGAAGGAAACTATTGTTTTACAGACTATTTTTATTATATAATGATGTAGTCAGCAGGGTGAATGTGTCCTTAAGAAATGTTTAGGTGTACATACTTGTTGCTGCATCATTCTAATGGGTGTATATTTTAAGGGCTACCCCATAACTATCTTCTTCAGATGGGCGTAGGTTAAGGGCCACCCCAAACTGCATATTTAGAACTGGAGCATGAGGATCCAGAAAATTAAACTAGTTGTTCGATTACCCGGACTAAGGGTCTCTATTTCACAGCAATGAGTATGGTGTTAAGGAAACCGGTACTAGATACGAATCCTGTGAAAAAGCACACATTCAAGATGCACAGATTCAGATTGTATATTTCCTATATGCCTTGGTATCTGAAGTCTGACTGCCAATCATCAGTTCATCCTGGCATAATAATGTATATTTCAGCATTGATCTGAAACAGAATCTAATTTTATAGGCATATAAACTATATAGAGAATATGTTAAATGATTCGCATTTAATAAAATATTCTTTATAAATAATTATAATCACTTCTGCTAGCTCATCTAAATCCAAGTATATAGCATAGAATAGGCATAGATTATCATGAGTAAACTAAACTAATTTGTAACTTAAGTCTCATGAAATTGTAACTTGGTGTGTTATAAATCTTCATCACCTGCGAGTGATATATATATAGCAAGCAAAATAAATTAAATAATTTGTAACCAGAAAACTAAAATCACCTGCGAGTGATTTGAAATGCTCTCTCTATATATATCATAATGGCTTGTAATCCTAAAAATCATCACCTGCGTGTGAACTAAAATTCCAAATATTAATACATTGTAATTTCTAAAATCATCAATTGCGTGTGAACCAAAAGATCAAATGTTAAAATCATCACCTGTGAGTGAGATAATCCTATTATAATTTTATTATTTCATTTATTAATTTTATTATTTAAATATTTGGCTTTCATTAAATTAATTTAAATTTTAACTTCTGCTTAGTGTTTCAGTTTTGCTCATAATTAATTATTGACTCACTATTGACTTGTTAGCTGTTGGTTATTAAGAATTACAATCCACATTTAGTAATTATACTCATGCCTAGCCTATATAGATAGCTATACTGTTAAATGTGCCAGTTTCCTATAGTCTCATGTTTTACCGATGTACTACTACCGGAATACGATTAAGGAAAATGCTGCTGTGACCTCATATATGTCATCCATAAGGTAATAAATCTTTGAGCGTTGGTAAAAGAACTGAGATTAGATTGGACAAGGATTCTCAACAACCTCATTTCGATCAGCCTTGGGATGATTTACTAAAACTCTGGATTTTGTTGCGTGAATGTACAAATTTGACTGTTACATTATTGATTGTCAATCTCATCAATATAATGTGCACTGATATTTATTGTAAAATAACTCATTTCAAAATTCAATTATTAAAGCAATTAGGGGAATTAAAGTTTCATGGCAAACTACAAATCAAAATCCTCTAAATCTCTGTATAGATAAACTATGTTAGAATGTTAAAGAACTTTTTAGGTTGTTATAAAAGTGCGCCATTAAAAAGGTAGAGATAGCTTGGAAAAGCAAATAAAAAATTATTAAAGCATGGATATGTATTGCCAGAACTTAACACGTCAATCTAGTTATGACTATTTCCTAAAGCTACTAGAATTAAAAATATTGTAAGAATAGATGTACAGAAGCAAGCCATAGATGATACTATATTTATTAATAAAGATGGAAGCAATGAAAGTGTAAGAGTTTAGTTTTAAGAAAGATAAAGTAGACACAATGATATAGCTATCATTTTTTGGATAAAAAAAATGAAAAAAAGATTTATAAGCATCATTTATTGGTAATTAAACTAAAATCCATATTCAATAGAGTTAGGGACAATTAATATATATGCAATCATTAAAAAAAACATATATGAGGAAATTAAAAATCATTGAAAATGAAAATAAAGATAAATATTATCAAAACCACACTTTTCTTTATTTTGCTGTAATATCCTATAAATACAATTTATCCAAACCACTTCAAACACTTTTCAGCAAAACTCTTTATTTGTATATACATACATACACCTATATTTCAACTATTCTGCAGTCTTCTTCAGAGCCAGTTCAAACATTTTTTTAAGAGATTTAAGTGAACTGGCTCTGAAGAAGACTGCAGGACAGTTGAAATGTAAGTGTATGAATACATGCACAAATAAAGAGTTTTTCTGAAAAGTGTTTGAAGTGATTTGGATAAGTAGAAAATAAAAAATAATGTAATGATAATAAGGATTAAATGTCATACTAAAAATTATGAATTGTGATAACAAATGAAAAAGTGAAAGGTTGGAAATGTCTTACAGAGAAAATGTAAATTAATAATGAATACATGGTTTAAAAATATGAAGAATAAATTTTAACATGTAAACCTCCAGGTAATAAAAAAAAATATTAATTCTATTATATTTCTCTTAAATAGATTTAGAAATAATAACCAAAAACACTTAAATATATCTTGAAATTGATATAGATTTGGATTACAATTTAGGACTAAAAATGAGATAGTTTCTTCTTAAACAAATAAGAATTGATGTAAAAAAAAAAACAAATAGGCAATTGATAAATTAAAAATGAATTATAGTTTCCAGAAACATTGATAAAAAAATAAGAAAAAATTGTAGTAGGTTTATCAATAAATAAATTTAAATAAAAGTATGAGAATTATTAAAAAAAAATTGAATGTGCTGCAGTAAGTTATAAACAAATAATAAAGAAAAAAATAGATATAAATATATGTACAGTGATGATGATTATAGCTAATTATTAATTATTTGTAAAGAAAATAAATATGTTGAAAAATAAAAAGAACAAACAAATCAGAAATAAGGGAGTAATTGAAGATATGTATTAATTATTTGTAAAAAAAAAAAAATGCATTGAAAAAATGAGAATAAATAAGTGTTTTTTTAACAAAATAATAAATCTTCAGGTATATTAATGGAAAAAGAAAATCAAATAGAGGATGATGAAATAGGTTGTAATGAAATGAAAATTAGAAAATCACATCAACTAAGAGAGGAAATGGTTTGAAACTTAATTGATTATCTTATGTAATTTATAACTCAGGTAAATGAATAATAATTTCTTTTAATAGTTTCAGCTCTATTAGACATAATTAATAAAATAGAAATTTAGAAGAATTAGTTCAATCCTTATTACTATATAAATGTATAAGTTTGTTTGTTTATTACTTTATAACTTAACAAATATTGCCTCAATCTTGATGAATCTTGCATGTTTTTCTGTCTTTTTTTTTTTTTTTTGAGAATTACATAGGCTATGGATTTTTGCTTGTTGTGATTATATATTTTGTGATTTTTTTATTTCATATTGAAATATATAGTCATCTGCAATGAAGTTTTTTTTTTTGGTTGTGTGTCCTGGTTAGGTCCTGTGGAAAAAAAGGACACTCTAGACTTATTAGATACAAGATCTTGAAAAGTTCAGAAAATATGGTATTATAAAAATACTATGACACCATGCCACATTAAAAAAAATCTTTATTTTGTCTAGCAACAATAATCTTCAAAACTGCTTCTAATAATGATGTGGGCTGAACATTTTTTCTTTATTGGTAAATTCAATATTTAATTTAGAAAACTTGACAACAAATCATTTAACTTAATTTTATTATAAGTAATAAAATTATACATTTTTAAAAAATAAATCTATTGTATAGATTTTTTTTGGGTCAAGTTTATATAAATTTGTAAATTATGTCTGATGGCATTTACCATTACATTAACTTTACAGTTTCCAAAGAAAAAAAAAGTTACAGAAATAACAGTTAATAATATATTGTCTTGTCTTTTTTTATTTTACTCACTCTGTATGTTTATAAATATATAAACTTATCAATTTATAATTCATATCTGATTTACCAACTTTATTTGTATTAAATTTAAGAAAATCTAATGCTAACTATTATATAATTGAAAGACTATATATAAATACAGTATTCTATTCTTGAGTCTGTTCAACATTTAGCTTGCTTTTAATTCATAACCTGAGGGAGGGTGATTTACTGCCTTTGTTTTAATATAGTACAGTATATATCTCAACTGAGAATAAACACAGTAACTAAAGTTACTTACACATATTTTACAAAACAAAATTTTTTCAATTCATAAAATGTAAGCAAAAATATATTTCTTTTTTTTTTTATATATATAAAAATGTGAATGGAAAAGATTCATAATATTGAGAACAAAAAAAAGGAAGAGGGAAAAAAGGAGCAAAACCTTCTCTAACATGCTTTCTTAGCATAGTAAGTAATATACTCACTTTTAACAGAATTAGTAAAAGGTCATAAAGGAACCCATAGATCCTGCATATGGATACTAACAAATATAATAAGAAAATCATAAAAAGAAAATATTAAAATTGAAATGTAGTCATATTAAAAATATAAAGGAACAGACAATAGAAAATAGACTATAAAAATAAATCCTAGACTTCAACAATGTTTATAATTAAATAGTTAGTTGAAATATTATCATCAAATCTTTCAAGTTTATAGACTAACTTCTATTAAATCAGACAAAAAAAATACTTTTTTTAAAAGAATGAAAATACTAAAAAACTAACTGATGGTAATATTTTGAGAGATTTCAATTCAAAAATTAAAATCTGACAAGTAAATGAACCCAACATAGGAAATTATGGAAAAATAAAAGGACATGCATAAAAATGTCTTAATAATATTCATAATGATATCACAAAACATTGCCTATTCTTGCTTAAGAGGTTTAATATTACTGGAGATTATAATTTTATAAATAATAGATGTTTGTGTTTACTAAAAACTACAAAGCAGATTAATCAAAAAAATTCTACATCTATAGATTTACATAAACCACATACAAACATTTAAGATGAAACTCAAGAATATATTTGAAGCATTTTAGTGTATAAAAATTCTCAAGCATAAATAAATTGAATAGTGAATATAAGTTCTAAAATAATTGCATATGCTAAATTAAACAAAAAAAAAAATTAACAACACACATATGTATGTATCTATGAAGAAAAAAGGATTAAACATATAATGTAACAAATTCGTTTTTAACAGTTATATAACAAAAAAATTATGTTTTAAAGAATTAAATAAAATAGATTATTTTCAAACAAAATATCACATTTACCTTCTTTACTTGAACAAATAATTTATTTTATTTACTTTGATTCACAACCACCTATTAAAAATTTGATTAATCAAAGAATAACAGATGAGAATATCATATTCATAACTCCCAGATTAGTTTCTGACTAGACGATTTGCATTCAAAATATTTAGAAGCTACATTTGTTTTTGTTTTTTTGTTTTTTTATATTATCTAACCTAATAACATAAAATTAAATTATCCTAAGATTTTGAATCCAAACCAACCTGCTCTATAATTATATAGATATGATACAAAATCAATAACTAAATATTTTAGCAATCATAGTTTTATATTAACAGAAGGAATTTTTCAAACTTTGGAAGAATGTTATGCAATAATCAAAACATTTACTTTCAATATCTATATTAATTTTTTCTATTTATTCTATTCAGAACTCTTTATTTTAAAATGAGTAATCACTGAATATCCAAATGGTATAGATCCACATCTCTAAACTAGTTTCTAGCTATTGATTGGCTTTTAGAATATTAATAAAGAATATGATAATGGAAAGATACAAAAAAGCTGTCAACCTAGAATCTTGGTAATAATAATTAATAGGACTATTTTTCAAATTTAGTATACTGGTTTACAGTAAATGTCTAAAATAAACATATTACCGAAAAACAAGTTAGACAATTTTAGATTTAAATTAAAAATATAGAAAATTTATGAGAATCAAAATAAATAAATCAATAAATAAAATAGTTTAGTATTTTCAATTTTGTTATAAGCTCACATAAGAATATATATCATTAGTCAAGATAGAGTTTTTCTTTCAAACTGGAATTTTAGCACCAGATAAAAAACATTCAATTAATGATAGTGCAAAAACAAACAAAAATGAAAATCACTAAAAGATTTGATTCCATGTACTTTTGCAGAATAATTGAAAAATCTTAGTTACTAAACACTTTCTTTTAATTATGTTTAATTTTTTCTTATAAAATTATTTTTCTGATCTCAGCCTTTATTATTTTATTATACATATAAAGCATATGTACATAAATATATGTATAAAGACACTTGAATATAATTATATATAAAAACACTCAATTATGTTCCATTATATATATATATTATAACCTGAAAAATCATCAGAGAGCTCACAGGCTGGCTAGCAACCCTAAGTTACATGGATTTTCAAAGCCCCAGAATATGAGTCCTCTTGCAGACAATACCATGGTAAATAAGATTATTAAAGTACAAGGTTCTTTTTTTTATAATTCAAAATATTTTATCTTAATTCTTAAAATATCTTGATATCAAATATAAGTTCTTTTCAATCTTATATTATAGAAATATGTATTTTACTTTAAATATAAGTTCTTTTGCAGGTTTAAAATATCTGACCTCAGGTTTTAGAAACATATTTATTTCAAATATAGATTCTTTTCCAAGTTTAGGATATCTTGATCCTAGGTTTTAAAAATATTTATCTCAAATACAGTTTCTTTTACAAGCTTAGGATATCTTAATCTCAGGCTTCGAATTTAGAATAAAATGCATTTGGAACAAAATGTTATGGTAATATGTTAACTTCTTAATAAAAATATGATGATTATTATTTAATCTAGACATAGAACATTTGACATTTCTTTTAGTTTATTTTGGAATCTTAGTATTTCAAGAAAGTAGAAATGAAATTACATAATAACAGAATACTCAAAATAACTTGAAAACATTTCTAAATACTTTACAATTATTAAAATATAATTATTTCACTTCTACTGACCATAAAATACAGAAAGCTCATATTTTCTAATGCAAATTTGAATAAGCAATCTCAAAATAATGTAGCATCTTTTATATTGCCAACTACACAACATATGCATTTGAAATGATCAATTAATATAACACTTATCTTCTAAGAATGCAGGTAAAATAATTAAATAACTATTAAGCAAAATTAATGTATAAATACTATGTGATCAATGAAATGTACTCTTAAAAAAATAATTGAAGCAAATCTAATTAAAGTAGATTTTTTGATAAATGGATATATTTGTGGCAATGAAACAAAAATGTACTTAATTAATAATAAAATATTTATTTACAACATATAATGATCCTTATAGCAAAAATATTTATTTACAATAATTATTATTTCTTTAATCTACTACTTACAATTTACAGATATTATTAACTAATACATTGGTATGCCTTTCTTGAAACCGATTTCTACAATTTTATCATATAAGTTATATATACTACCCAATAGTTCTCTTATTCACCAAATGCAATCTTTATTTCCAAATCCAATCCCTAAAACATAAAACAACATACCTTTGTCCAGGCTACTAGGAGATATTATACACTTTACTTAATCAAAAATAGTATTAAAAAAATCAATGTGGAGATGCTTAATAAATATTAACATGGTAGCAACAAATATTATGCAATATAAAACACTTATAACATTAACAATACCTATGTTGCAGTGAAGAAATAACAATGCTTGACATTGATAATATACTTGAAGTTAAAAATTGTAGTGGAGCTAATAATATTTATTTTATAAAGCGCAAACAGTATTGAAATTAAATTGAGAGAAACTGCAAACCTCTCACGCTCATTAGTATCTAACAGCCAATCAGATCGTAAATACAAGGCAGAGAATTTAACAAGAAAAGGGTGGTCCACCCTATTCTTTACTTGTCTTTCTATATACCCAAGCCAGTCTAAAGTACTTAGATCTGAAAGCGTGAATATGAAATATCTTCACACTTAACTCTCTGAGTTTAAATTACAAACATACAGCGTGAAATCCTACGATTTATTACGCAGTAGTTTTTAGATGTTTGCGCTTTATAAAATAAATATTATTTACATATGTTACTGCAAGTTATAACATCTGAAAACTACAGTGTAGTAAATCGTAGGTTTTCACACTGTATGTTTGTAATTTAAACTCAGTGAGTTAAGTGTGAAGATATTTAATATTCATGCTTTCAGATCTAAGTATTTTAGACTGGCTTGGATATATAGAAAGACAAGTAAAGAATAGGGTGGACCACCCCTTTCTTGTTAAATTCTCTGTCTTGTATTTACGATCTGATTGGCTGTTAGATACTAATGAGTGTGAGAAGTTTGCAGTTTCTCTCAATTTAATTTCAGTGGAGCTAATAATAAATTATAAAGCTGAACATGCCTGTGAATATACACCAAAATATAATCTAATATTGAAATTTTAGGAAAACTGGACAAGGGAAATATGAGCTAGCAAAATACAACCGAGCATCTGATGATGAGTGAATGAGCTGCATTCTCTCTCTCATGGAGAGGCTAAATATACATAAAAGTAATATAACATCCACTTAAAATTGCCTCAAAATATTACTAATAATAAAAAGACTTGGAGCTAATAATAATAATAAACATATGAATAATTGTTCATCTCGCACGCACATACAAAAGGCACAATTCATTCACTTGGTTGATTATATGTATAAACTATTTGAAATTCTCATACACATACTGATATCCATAATACTTTCAGTCATGAAATACTTTTCATAATATACAAAAAAGGCTGTTATACCTCTGGGTATAATCATTTATAATTTTAAATAATCATTTGGAAAACTCTGGAATAATAAAACCAACACATAAAATAAAATGTTCTACTGTATATCTTGCTAATTCCATCTCTGGAACACTGAATGTCAATACAAACATTTTTATAATATAATAACTAATAATAATCATAATATAATACCTATAAGCTATGGCTATAATTATTCTAAAATATAAAAAATATACATATCCACGATAACTATAATACCATTTTAGAGATTAACAGTTCATTATCACTTTTTTGTCATTTTGTTCTCTTCTTGAAATGATATATGAACACATTGTCCTTTATTAAAATAGAGCAGACACACATATATGCAGGAATATTTTGGGGAAAAAAAAGTTTGCAATAATTTCACAAGCATAAAATAACAAATGATTTTTACTGGCAAACAGTTTCTTTCAAAATACATTTTTTAAAATGACAATAAAAAATCAGAGGAATAATGAACAGAATGGTAATTCTTTATATAAAATTGCTCTTTATGAAGTTATATTATTACAAGTCAACTGCAGTAATCTTAAATTATATTTATTCCTTTTAAATATCATAACAATATATTAGAAGCAATCAGCAATTTAAAAACTAAATATTCAAATAAATAAATGAATAACAAAACTTGAAATGAATAGCTATTTTATTTGTTTTAAAACAAAACAATCTTGACATAGTCTTTTCATTACAATAATTAAAAATTGTCTTTTATGATAATTTTTGCTCTTTTTTTATAAGTTTAATAATTTTATAGAAATTCGTGGTTCTATATCTGAGCTTGACATAAGTAGATTGATTCTTTTAGTAGCAAATAATTTGTATTAATAAGTAATTAAAAGTTAGTTAAAACATGCCAGAGATAGTCTTAATAGCAAAGTTCAGAATTTAACTAATGTTATGTAAAAGAAACTTTCCTTTGGCTTCTTTGAAAAAAATATTAGAATTTTCTTTAGTAGCATTTAAATTTGAAATGAAGATTAAATAAACTGAAGGATGAAGAAGTAGTGTCTAAATTTTTAAGCATGTCTATTTTTATACTAGTATGTGTGTTTTCTTTTCTCTCCACCCATGCATCAAGATCAATACTACATTTCCTCTTTATTAAATCAATGATTTACAGGCCTGCATTATAATATTTAAATTAATAGTCATTATCAACTTTTATTTGATCTGATCTTGACCTTATATTTTAAATCCAGACATCTGAGTTATGTGACCATCTAGACAATAAATGAATTTGTTAATTAATGATTTTTATCAACTCTAAATAATTATTAACTTAATTATTTAATAAAATTATTAACGGATTTTCAAATTAAACATTCTTTTTATTAAATATACCATTCTCAATTTATTTAATTCTTTTGTTTTTTTTACTTTATCCTAACTAAAATCGTTTAACATTATAATAAATGTACCCATTTTAAAATACTTATTTTTAATAAATCTTTTTAACTTTCAATCTTTCACATGCATACTCAAAACACTTACATATATGCATGCACATTAAATATAACCATTTACTAATGCAATGAAAATAAATTAATTATTGACAGACAATTAAAATCAATTAAAAATTAGCACTAATCTCAATCAATTATACTTACTATTTTTAAATTCTAATTTTAAATACTTTCATATATATTGACATTTAATAAATCATAACTATGATTTTTTAAACTAATTTGTTTTAAAAATCAATAACTAAAAAATCCCAACAAAGTTAATTAATCATTGCAGACAGCATAAAACAATTTTATCTATTATATTAATTTGAAACATATTAAGTTCTAGATTCATTCTTCTTTAGTTTTAACTGATTCGTTATTACGCACATAAGAAATTTCAAATTATAAACATCCAGTTTTTGCTTAAGATTAATGGAAATCTATGGTCTATGCATGCACTTTTTGCACCATCGTTTCCATCATTCTTTCTACTTTCCATAAAGGTAAGTTTTATTTTTCTACGATGAAAAATAAAAATTTTATGATAATTTTTCAACTAATATGAATTTTTTTGTTTTTCTCTTAGTTTTTTAACACAAGAATTGTAAAAAGTACATCGGAAAAAATACAACTTTTTTACCAATGTACTTTGAAGACAACATTATTGGGGGCTGATGGTAAGTCTTTATTTTTATATATTTTTTATAATTATATATTTTTAAATTATTATTTGAATTTATATATGATAAAAAATATACAAAAAAATTACTATTGAAACTAACATATACACTAATCAAAAAATAGATTGTGATTATATAAATGTATATCATGAATTATTTGCATTTTTTGCTATGATGTAAGCTTGGGTCCAGTATTTGAACTAGATTATATGAGACAAAGATAAAAATATTTTGCTAATATTATGACCCAATTTAGATTTTTCTATAATGTCTTCTCTGCATTTTAAAACTAATAAAAATATGCAAATGCTAAAAGTAAAGATTTTGACAGTATATATATAAACTTAGGCCAATTATAGATTACTGCAATGTAAATTTCAAAGTGGTATATCGAATGCAAAGAGGTGGCAGTTGATGAAGCTATTCCTAAATTTATGATCATAGTAGTATGAAGCAATATGGGCCCTCAAAACCTATATAGATAGGGTAACACTGACTCTAAACTACTAACTTATATACCTCAAGCTTAACTCTATAATGAATTTAGTATTTCATTCACTTTTTATCTTATTTTATTATTTTATTTTGTATATAGTGACTATTTTAGTAATATTTTTTAATAAATTACAGACTGTATTGAAGTTCTTTATTATAATATTCAAATTATACTAATTATTGATCAATATTAACTACTTGTTATTGGAGATGACACATTCATTGCAAACCTCTGTATGGAAATACATTTTGAAGGGCTACTAAAAAAAATGAAATGTACTAATGTCTTTATTCTACCATGTTTTCAAGTGATGGATTAACTTAGGTAAGTGTTATTATATATCAATTTTTTTAGAAATTTTATGATGAATCCAACTAATCTATTAACAAAAATATAATTTTAAGTTGTATTCATGATAATTTTGAATTTATGAAATAATATGAAAATAATTATTAGAAATATTAACTTTTATTCTTTTTTTTTATTACTTTGAATATCAATGACTATATTTTTTTCAGCTTCATTACATTCTTTGATGTTTCATATTTCAAATAATATATACCATGTCACTTTTGAGTAATAAAAACATATATTATGATAAAATTTGTGGCTTTACATAATTTTTTAAATATTCAATATGGCCACTTCACCAGGGAAAAGGTTATTAAAATTAATTTTCTTTCAAGTAAATACTAAACAATCTAAAATAACCTGTTAAATAACTGCTACCTATTAAGCTAATTGAATTACTTTAACTCATACTATTAAAACATATAATTTAAGATTTTTATAATAGTAATATAAATTAAAAAATTTACTTATAAAATTTTTTAAAAATTCTTTAAAACATACATCTAGCCCAAAGGATTAAAATATGGTTACAATACATACATATAATATAAATATTCAAAATAAATAAACAAATTTGTAGGAAATCTTACTATATAAGGAATTATTTTGTCAGGGTTGACAGATGTTAAATTCATCATAATTAGAAGAACAGGTGATAATTCTTTATTAATGTTTGCTAAAAATATGAAATTATATATTACTACAAATAATACAATAATATTAATATTATAAATTCACAATAATAATAACTAATGACTAATATATTGTAACAATATTTATAAATTAATATAATATGTATTTGTAATTATTAAATTAATATAAAAGATATGTATTTGTAACTATAATTTGTAACTATTTTAATATGTCACATTTGTAACCATAATAAATATTTAGATAGGGGAAATTATTAATTATTAGATATATGCCTATCCAATCTGTACCATTTGTAACTATATTAATTCATCATAGCATAGATAAAGAAATTATAGAATCACTGTGCCACTTGAAAATATCAGCAATAAAGATTCTTGGTATTTATTTATATATTGGGGCAGTCATTTGAACAATAAAACATACTGGCCATTGTCATCTAATAAAAATAATATTAAATATAGCAACTGAATAAAAGTACCCACTGTGAGATTCCTGGAGTGCCTTATGCTTATCTCCAATACTAGGTTCTTCTAACAAAGAATCCTTCCTATTCTTCTTTCCAAATATATAAGACCATTCATGGTCATATGCACACACGGGTGCTATTCATGACAACTTATAAAAAAATATATTTTATAAAACTAATATTATGAAGTTGGAAAGGGATGATATCACTCTTTATTCAGTTTAGCTAAGTACATGTGTTTTCCCATGAGCGCCACTAGATTGTTTTCAATCTAGATAAGTATCTATTTATAGTGTACTTGAGTTCAAACTCATTCAGTACATATTTATTACACATGACTTGGATGACTATTGAACAAAAATGACATTCTTACATTTTATCTATATTGATAAAATTACAAGATCCCAATATTACCAAAGTTTATACTATAGATCAAAGATTCTTATAGACATTGCTAGCTCATTAGCGTATATTGATGAACAGACATGTATAATCCTATTAATGGCTTCCAAACAAGCATGTGAAGACCATTATTGATATTGATGGCCATTTAACTAGATTATTTATCACAATAAAGGTAATAATGATGATGATGATAATAATATCATAATAATGATAATAATAGTGATATCATAATAATGATTATAATAGTGATGATGATACCAGCCATGGCTTATCAATAAACTCACAACAATAAATTCATCTTTATAAACTTATAGGCATCTATTAAAATTATCCTATTTCATACTGGGATTTAATAATACTAATGGTGATGATTGATCATCATGAATCTCTTTGCATAATATTCAATTTTCTATAAACCCCTATTTACTAAAATATATTCATTACGCTAAACATTAAATTTAATGATTATAATTTATTAATGATGATTGATGGCGATCATAACTTTTATATAGTATTATTTGAAACATTTTTAACTAATAACATGATATCCATCTTTGATGAGGATGATCTAAATTCATGGACACAACACAATTTTAGCTTTCTATGTTGAACTATAATTATCAAAATTTGGTTATTCTCAAGCATAATCCTTAAATACTTAAATATCAACATTCTAGTTTACCTATTATTTTGCGGACGCTTAATATTTGCAAGTGATTGCTCAATATATACGAATGGTAATACTTAATAACTGCAAGCAATGATGATGAATTAAAATGATAGAATTAAGACAAAAAAAAAAAACACAATATTCTTAATAATAACTCGGAAACCAATTAAGATATATAATTATATTTTATTAACACTACTACTCTTTCTTTCCTTCTTTAAAGTCAAATCGACAATTAAATAAATGGCTTATTAATATAAAAATTTATATAAGTATAAGCAAATAAACTTAATATATAGGTTTGTCATTTTTCTTGATATCTCAAAATAAGCTGACTTAAATCAATATTAGAAAAAAAAAATACATATTCTATAAATGCTTATTTAAGACTTTTCTTACTCATCATATCATAAAATAAATTTCAGGTGAAACTTGTATATGTTATTTCATTTCCATTCAAATGTAATGCCCTACTTTTCAATTTACCATTTTAAACTAATCATATATAACCTATTCTTTGATGTGTTTGGATAAGCAGTTACACATTCACGCATTCGGTAATGTTAACATATATGTTTAAAATGTATACCCATAAATTACATATATAAAAATATCTTTTTCTTTTGCAACCTTATAGCGAAAGAAAATAAAATACATATATTAATTTTTAATATGCAACAAGATAAAATAAAAATAAAAAACATTATAAATGCATATATCTATAGGTTGCTCATTATCATTAACAACTGAAGAACAATTAAAAAAAAACATTTCAACATTACAATATATAATAAAAAAAAAAAAAAAAAAATAATGAAAAATTTAAGTTTAAAGATTTAAACTATGTTTGTGCTATGTTGTGAGATATTGCAAATAACTATAGATAAACAAGTCTTTAATGTTTCTGTATCAAACAAGAAAATTGCTTTGACCAGTAAATTAAGGTTTACTTTTAATAAGTAAAAGAATAAAATCGGTTAAAGAAAGTTCATATTTACCCGTCTACTTTTTACTTCTTATTAATGTCCTGAGTTTGAATTTTCAGACTGCTTTTCTTTGCTCACCAACAACAACAACAACAAAAAAGAAAGTTATTGCAGATACTTTTAAGATAATGCTGAATCAATTGACTTGCTTGTTTCTTCAATTCCATTATTATTCACTGTTGATTGGCTTCCTTCTACCATTTAAAAAAAAAGTTATTATAAGTACTTTGAATAAGTAGGTACCGGTGGATTTGCTTGTCTCTCTCCTTTAAAAAAAATAATTGCTGTTGACACTTTAGATGATTGAGGTAAATCAACAAAAATTTGATTTATGGCTTCAAACTTGGTTCTACATGGCTGTTATAAATTTTCTTTTCCTCCTATTTCCTCTTCTCCATTCATTCGAAGGTAATGAGCTTTTAATAAGCCAGGAACTAGAAACAAAGCATTCCATATAGCTTGTGTGGTTGGCTTCAAAATCTATCATTTTGTTGGTTATTACTGGATACATGACTTCATAGACAGATCAGCGATTTTGACTCATTCTGTATTAACCAGGAAGCAGAAAAAAATGGTTTAGCAATGCAGAGGCATAGTATTATGCATAACCAAATATGTTAATATCATTTTTATATAATTATTACTAACTTCTAATAAATTCAATCTTGTTCCATTTCTCTCCTCTTCTTTAATATTGCTGGAAATTGCTTTATATAAACGCACATTTCATTTGCTCTTTTTTTTTTCAACTTTCAAAGAGTGAGAAAAAAAAATTAAAGCGTTCACTCTCTTTTAAAAAAAAAATCAGAGCTTACATTTCTGCTTAAGAATAATAACAAGGAAGGACCGACTGAGTTGAGTCTCAAAATAATAATAATAATCTGAGTGACTCTCTCTCTAAAAAAATTAATGACTAACTCATCATCTCTCTAAAAAAATTTAAGACTAACTGATTAAAAAAATTGTTTCAATCATTTATATCGCGAATTTCAACCAAAGAAAAAAAAACATCTGGAAATCTTTATCTTAAAAAAAAAATCAAAGCTTCACAAGTTTGACGTCGGTCACAATCAATAAAGACTTAAAATTGATCGCTATCGTTATCTACATCAAAGCACCTCTTTTGTAAAAATAATCTTAAGACACAGATAACAACAAACCTGGAATCTATAGCCATCAGGAATACGTGTAAAAGCATCTTTGTGTTTGTACAGATGTATTCATTCTTTCACACGTGTACATTTTTTATCTCCTAATCTAACAATCTTAATTGCCTTATTTTACACTTTTCTGATTTACTCTATTTTAACAAAATGAAAGTTAAATAAATTTAACACATATTATTTAATAAAAAAAAATTATATAATAAATCACAAAACTGCTTATTCATAATAATAAATCTATACATATAAATCTCTGTATGTATAAAAGAAAAAAAAATTTTTTTTTTTAAATAATTGAATACTATATATATATATCTACATTTGCCTCACCCCCAAACAAAAAAAAAATTTTGAATATAAAAAAATTGCTTAGGTCATGAGTGCCATTGGTTTTAGGCTACGTACATTATATGTGCCTTTTACTCCTTCTGACGATTCTAGTACAAATGCATTTTCCCCTTTTCTTTCCTTGAGCATGAATGGCCCTTCATATATATTATAGAACTTTTTTAATGTATGCTTCTGCGGGTCGCTATTTTGCATTTGTTGATGGGAATCATTCCCAGGCCTACCTATGTTTGGTTTACTAGGTTTCATGGGATAGTGTCGGCCTAATTGGTTGTTTATAATCCTAATGGTGGAGATCTTATAACTATATCTCTCCTCCATCCTAGAATAACCTTTCATTTTCCTTTCTGCAACTCCCAGGGCATCCAATAGGTCTGCCACTCTCATTGGGGAGTACACATCATCCACTATCATATATATATTCCCAGGCATTCCTATGTTTGGTTTGCCAGGTTTTGTGGGAAATTGTCTGCCTAACTGGTTTGTTCCCATTCTCATATTGGAGACTTTATAGCCATAGCTCTCCTCCTCTCTATGATAACTTTCAGCTATCCTTTTGGTAGCTCCCAATGTCTCAAACTTGTCTGCTACATTTACTGGGGCATATACATCAGCAGCTATCTTTAATTCTAAGAAACTAGCTTTACTGACTACATCTTTCCTGAGGTCAATTTGTTCCTGTACAGTGGCTACCTTTATTTCTAGGTTATGTATCTCACTGTATATATCCTCTTTGGGATTACATTGTTCTTGAACAGCAGCTACCTCATCATTTTCATATGGCTTGACTACAGTCACATAACTCTCTGGCACTATTTCTTGTTCTGGACTGGTCATCTTATTATCAGTTTCTTTACCTAAATCAGTTACTTGATCATTCATTTCTGGTGATGGTTGATCCATCTTATTGTCAAGTCCCTGAGACAGTCCTTTGATAGACTCATGCATTGTTTGGAAGTGCTGATCCAACATCTGGTTTATCTCTCGCCTCATTTGGTTTATCATTTGTGATTGCCCATCTAAACATGCCATTACCATGGGAAACCACTCTGGGTAGCCTTCCTTCATGCCTTCCATTACAAATTCTTTATCCCCTTTCATATTACTTTATTTTTCTACGTATTTATAAACTTTTAATTACTGATTTCTTTTCTGTTTTATTCTGTTTGATTTATTATGTTCTGCCTTATTCTGTTTGATTTATTATGTTCTGATTTATTGTTCTGCTCCCTGATTTCCTATACATCCAGAGTCAAACACCTTTATCTATCCTCATATACCTTAAAATTTTCAACCACTCTTTCTCAGCCATAATTCTCCCCATCAATCTATCTATATCTTTAGTGCCTTTAATTAACTTAACCTCCATCATCACTCTTTTTCCTTTACCTATATATGATTGATAAAGTATGAGGTCATAGTACTATTTAAAACATTTATTTAAGAAAAAGCTATCTCTGTATTAGTGTGTCCTTTTTATGCCATCATTTATCTAGTTTTTCATGCTTTTATAAAACTTAACTCTCTCTATGCCCTTTTTAATACACTAAGCAAAAAAGAAAAATTACTTATATAACATATGTGCTAGATTTATAACAGAGTTCATGTCTCAAGTCATTTATATACTCATCTATCCTTCTAGAGATCTGACAGATATTGACAGCCAAAAGAATGATTAGCAATTCACAATCATGAGATAGACAAAAGAATTCAATCACTGCACTTAAAGCACACAATGCTCCATGAACACTCAGATGATCACCCCAATTCAATCACTCTAAGCTACTACAACCCATAATAGTTTATTGCAAACATTGTTGCATTGCCCTGCTTACTTCCAAGTCTTAGGGGCTTTAATTCGTCAAATACTGCCTTGCTTATTTTTAAAGTCTTAGAGGCAACAATTATATATCAGTAAAACAAAATACTGCCTTGCTCTCTCTGGAGTCTTAGAGGCGAAATATTATGTATCAGAAAAATTATGCCTTGCTCTCTCTGGAGTCTTAGAGGCGAAATCATGGCAGGCCTACTGTTAACTGCTTCATGATAAAACAACTGATATTATAATCTGGGTTGGAGCAGTGAATGAGATAAATCAATCACCAGTGGCATGAATACATCACATTCTCAAGGCAATGACAAAAATTCTCCATCCATCATCACAACCGTAACACAACCAACCAAACTCCAACAATCAAATATCCAATCCAACCTCCAAAATCATAAATTTTCTATAACACAAACTTTTCAAATATGAACAAAATTATTATTCCACACTTCAAGGCTATTAATATTTCTATGCTTATTTAATTGATAAGCAAAATATATAAAAAAAAACAGTGTTATTAACTTTAACACATTATAAGTTGTGATATCATTATATTTTAAAAATTGAAACTAAGCTCTATAATGACTGTATTCATTTATCATCATCAAAAATGCAATAACAGTAATCATCATCATCTAAACATCAGGCCAAAATATTTGTATACACTAATAATAAAAAAAATTGCACAGAAAAAAAAATATTCTTTTTTTTTTTTTTAAACTATACATCTGTCATCATTATATACTACCCATCTCTCATGTATGTGGGGTATTTCAAGCCATTATTTGGCTTATTTCGAGCCCTAGTTGGTGCGCCATTTGTAACAATATTTATAAATTAATATAATATGTATTTGTAATTATTAAATTAATATAAAAGATATGTATTTGTAACTATAATTTGTAACTATTTTAATATGTCACATTTGTAACCATAATAAATATTTAGATAGGGGAAATTATTAATTATTAGATATATGCCTATCCAATCTGTACCATTTGTAACTATATTAATTCATCATAGCATAGATAAAGAAATTATAGAATCACTGTGCCACTTGAAAATATCAGCATTAAAGATTCTTGGTATTTATTTATATATTGGGGCAGTCATTTGAACAATAAAACATACTGGCCATTGTCATCTAATAAAAATAATATTAAATATAGCAACTGAATAAAAGTACCCACTGTGAGATTCCTGGAGTGCCTTATGCTTATCTCCAATACTAGGTTCTTCTAACAAAGAATCCTTCCTATTCTTCTTTCCAAATATATAAGACCATTCATGGTCATATGCACACACGGGTGCTATTCATGACAACTTATAAAAAAATATATTTTATAAAACTAATATTATGAAGTTGGAAAGGGATGATATCACTCTTTATTCAGTTTAGCTAAGTACATGTGTTTTCCCATGAGCGCCACTAGATTGTTTTCAATCTAGATAAGTATCTATTTATAGTGTACTTGAGTTCAAACTCATTCAGTACATATTTATTACACATGACTTGGATGACTATTGAACAAAAATGACATTCTTACATTTTATCTATATTGATAAAATTACAAGATCCCAATATTACCAAAGTTTATACTATAGATCAAAGATTCTTATAGACATTGCTAGCTCATTAGCGTATATTGATGAACAGACATGTATAATCCTATTAATGGCTTCCAAACAAGCATGTGAAGACCATTATTGATATTGATGGCCATTTAACTAGATTATTTATCACAATAAAGGTAATAATGATGATGATGATAATAATATCATAATAATGATAATAATAGTGATATCATAATAATGATTATAATAGTGATGATGATACCAGCCATGGCTTATCAATAAACTCACAACAATAAATTCATCTTTATAAACTTATAGGCATCTATTAAAATTATCCTATTTCATACTGGGATTTAATAATACTAATGGTGATGATTGATCATCATGAATCTCTTTGCATAATATTCAATTTTCTATAAACCCCTATTTACTAAAATATATTCATTACGCTAAACATTAAATTTAATGATTATAATTTATTAATGATGATTGATGGCGATCATAACTTTTATATAGTATTATTTGAAACATTTTTAACTAATAACATGATATCCATCTTTGATGAGGATGATCTAAATTCATGGACACAACACAATTTTAGCTTTCTATGTTGAACTATAATTATCAAAATTTGGTTATTCTCAAGCATAATCCTTAAATACTTAAATATCAACATTCTAGTTTACCTATTATTTTGTGGACGCTTAATATTTGCAAGTGATTGCTCAATATATACGAATGGTAATACTTAATAACTGCGAGCAATGATGATGAATTAAAATGATAGAATTAAGACAAAAAAAACAACAACACAATATTCTTAATAATAACTCGGAAACCAATTAAGATATATAATTATATTTTATTAACACTACTACTCTTTCTTTCCTTCTTTAAAGTCAAATCGACAATTAAATAAATGGCTTATTAATATAAAAATTTATATAAGTATAAGCAAATAAACTTAATATATAGGTTTGTCATTTTTCTTGATATCTCAAAATAAGCTGACTTAAATCAATATTAGAAAAAAAAAATACATATTCTATAAATGCTTATTTAAGACTTTTCTTACTCATCATATCATAAAATAAATTTCAGGTGAAACTTGTATATGTTATTTCACTTCCATTCAAATGTAATGCCCTACTTTTCAATTTACCATTTTAAACTAATCATATATAACCTATTCTTTGATGTGTTTGGATAAGCAGTTACACATTCACGCATTCGGTAATGTTAACATATATGTTTAAAATGTATACCCATAAATTACATATATAAAAATATCTTTTTCTTTTGCAACCTTATAGCGAAAGAAAATAAAATACATATATTAATTTTTAATATGCAACAAGATAAAATAAAAATAAAAAACATTATAAATGCATATATCTATAGGTTGCTCATTATCATTAACAACTGAAGAACAATTAAAAAAAAACATTTCAACATTACAATATATAATAAAAAAAAACAAAAAAAAAAATAATGAAAAATTTAAGTTTAAAGATTTAAACTATGTTTGTGCTATGTTGTGAGATATTGCAAATAACTATAGATAAACAAGTCTTTAATGTTTCTGTATCAAAAAAGAAAATTGCTTTGACCAGTAAATTAAGGTTTACTTTTAATAAGTAAAAGAATAAAATCGGTTAAAGAAAGTTCATATTTACCCGTCTACTTTTTACTTCTTATTAATGTCCTGAGTTTGAATTTTCAGACTGCTTTTCTTTGCTCACCAACAACAACAACAACAAAAAAGAAAGTTATTGCAGATACTTTTAAGATAATGCTGAATCAATTGACTTGCTTGTTTCTTCAATTCCATTATTATTCACTGTTGATTGGCTTCCTTCTACCATTTAAAAAAAAGTTATTATAAGTACTTTGAATAAGTAGGTACCGGTGGATTTGCTTGTCTCTCTCCTTTAAAAAAAATAATTGCTGTTGACACTTTAGATGATTGAGGTAAATCAACAAAAATTTGATTTATGGCTTCAAACTTGGTTCTACATGGCTGTTATAAATTTTCTTTTCCTCCTATTTCCTCTTCTCCATTCATTCGAAGGTAATGAGCTTTTAATAAGCCAGGAACTAGAAACAAAGCATTCCATATAGCTTGTGTGGTTGGCTTCAAAATCTATCATTTTGTTGGTTATTACTGGATACATGACTTCATAGACAGATCAGCGATTTTGACTCATTCTGTATTAACCAGGAAGCAGAAAAAAATGGTTTAGCAATGCAGAGGCATAGTATTATGCATAACCAAATATGTTAATATCATTTTTATATAATTATTACTAACTTCTAATAAATTCAATCTTGTTCCATTTCTCTCCTCTTCTTTAATATTGCTGGAAATTGCTTTATATAAACGCACATTTCATTTGCTCTTTTTTTTTCAACTTTCAAAAAAAATTAAAGCGTTCACTCTCTTTTAAAAAAAAAAATCAGAGCTTACATTTCTGCTTAAGAATAATAACAAGGAAGGACCGACTGAGTTGAGTCTCAAAATAATAATAATAATCTGAGTGACTCTCTCTCTAAAAAAAATTAATGACTAACTCATCATCTCTCTAAAAAAATTTAAGACTAACTGATTAAAAAAATTGTTTCAATCATTTATATCGCGAATTTCAACCAAAGAAAAAAAAACATCTGGAAATCTTTATCTTAAAAAAAAATCAAAGCTTCACAAGTTTGACGTCGGTCACAATCAATAAAGACTTAAAATTGATCGCTATCGTTATCTACATCAAAGCACCTCTTTTGTAAAAATAATCTTAAGACACAGATAACAACAAACCTGGAATCTATAGCCATCAGGAATACGTGTAAAAGCATCTTTGTGTTTGTACAGATGTATTCATTCTTTCACACGTGTACATTTTTATCTCCTAATCTAACAATCTTAATTGCCTTATTTTACACTTTTCTGATTTACTCTATTTTAACAAAATGAAAGTTAAATAAATTTAACACATATTATTTAATAAAAAAAAATTATATAATAAATCACAAAACTGCTTATTCATAATAATAAATCTATACATATAAATCTCTGTATGTATAAAAGAAAAAAAAAATTTTTTTTAAATAATTGAATACTATATATATATCTACAATATATGGTAATAATAAAAATAATGTCAATATTATAGCAGTTATAATAAAAAAAATTTAATTATTAAAAAAATGTTGATTGCTTTGTTCAGTTTATTACAAACAGTAGACAGTTAGTAGAAAATTTGTTAATAAAATAATTAATGTAAATAACAATGAAAATCAACTTATTTTTACATTAATTTTAATTGCAGAATTGGAAACTACTAAATGGATACTTGTTAACAAAGTGTAGAAACTAATAAAGAAAAAAATCTTTGCAAATAATTTATCCTGTATAGTGTATACCAATAATATGCCACTAGTTACAAAAATTTGTATGGATTGTTCATGTGAGGTAACAGAATTATGCCAGAAAATTATGCTCACAGATACATAAACAAATGTACTGCATATATGTACTTGTACAAAATATATTTAATGTTTAATCTTATATTTCAAAATATAGTTGTAGACATTGAAAAAAATTATAAACCAACAGCTTTTAATATTAACTCCAACACAATCAGGTCTCTTAATAGCATATAATAATCAATCATATATTTATTGAAAGAGTGAATATTATAAATAGATGCTTGCTCAAAATAGGATTCTGTTTACTTGTTAAACTTATGTAATACATATACATGTACATACACAAACACACATATATAACAAAATCACACAATGATGAAGGAATTATTCAAACAATAATGATAATTAAAATGTAAAGTGAAATATATATAAATATTTTTCTTTGAAGAAGTGAATACTATATTAAACTAAAAGACTACTGCATAAAAATTTTTTGACTGGAATTTGAAAATATGTGGTGGATATATTTAAATAACATAATAAGTAAACTGAAAAAAAGAAGAAAGAATAAGACTTTTCACAAGAGCAAAATAATAGTAATTTCAGAAAGATGTAGTGACCATAATAACAGCAATGTCTATGATTATCTACAGATGCATCAAGTTGATATTGTTTTTAATTCAGTAAATAATATATTAAATAAAATTTAAATACTTATTTGATAAAATATCTACATAAAACTATCTTGGGTATTTTGAGCTCAGACGTTCACACGAGCCTCAACTCTCCACACTATCTCATAGCACTGATACACTTGACTATACATATGTCTAAAAGATAAGTAATCACCAATATACATATTTAGTGCTAAACCAGAATTCATCAATTGGTCCAGATTATCATCTCTATACATATATACGGCATCAGTGTGGGCTTTGAGCATTCTATCATCAGATTTTCCAATAGGATGGATGATTAAAGAGTTGGAGTGGATTGAAGCCTGTCCATTAAAGTATGAAGATTGGCTATCTTAATATAAATCTGAGCACTTATTGTATATATGTGTAGCGATGATAATCTGGACCAACGGACAAGTTCTGGTTTAGCACGAAATACGTCTATTGGTAATTATTTATCTTTTAGACATATATGTAATCAAGTGTATCAGTAGTACAAGATAATATGAAGAATTGAGGTTCGTGTGAATGTCTGAGCTCAAAATACCCTATATATTACATTGTTTGCACAGGTATACATATGTAGCCTGTAAAACTATCTTATATATTTTGTCCTTGCATACTAGCTTATAAAGTTAAAATTGAAAGATGCAAACTATGTCCTATATGCATCACCCATTTATAAAACTACTTTATTTAAATGAATTTTTTATTTTTTCTATTAGAAGAATTAAGTTTGGTTGAATAACTTAGAACAAAAAGAGCAAGAGCAATAAATTTAACTTATTTCTTGGGGGGAAAAAAACTCTATTCAGTTTTTATTTTATGAAAAATAAAGAATAAAAATAATTACCACAACTTGGATCTTTATATAATTAATATAAGGCAAGGTTGAATAAATCCTAATTCTTCTTTTGATTATTTCCTATAGATAATTTTTTTATTTATTTTGAACAGTGTTGCAGAATATATTTTGTTTATAATTGAAGAAAACTCTTCCATTCCTTTCTGGCATCTTAAAAAAAATGACATAGCAAAATTCCTAATGTAAATTCCATACACATTAAAACTGTTATTATTATGATAAAGAACCATTTATGGGCTGCTTCCTAACACACGTAGGTAGCATGGTGAATTTATTGATATTTTAGTTTTGCATTTAATACTAAAAGGTACTATAGTTTTTCTTGTCAGTTATTTGATAATTCTGAGTGAAATATCATTTAAGTTTCTTTGCAGGCAAGATGAATGTGAATAAACTTTTTTTTTAATTATTTATGACAGACAAAACTATAATATGACTCTTATTCCCCAAGAAGCTGTAAATATATCAGTTCAAAGCAGTTATCGGTGGTTGAAAATAAAGTGTTAAGAATCTCCTGATTGTGGACTGAAGCTATTTTTGATGATGATCTTTTACTTAGCTATCAATAATCAGTAAAAGATAATGTATAGATACAAGAAATGCATCCTGGGGACTTCCAAAAATTAGTAGCTTTAAAAGATGTATTTTGAAAATCTCAGAGAAAGACATCTTCAATTAGAAAATTTATTGTACCTTGACTGACAAATAGCATGAAAAAATATCTTAAGTAATAAATAATATTAAAAATTCTTTATGCATTTACATATCTATTATCCAATCAAAGAAGCACAGCTGATATTTTCTTGCAAATTATGTGAATGAGTAAAGAAGTTCTTACCTATTTTCATTAGGTGTGATTGGTATTTTTAGGGTCATCTTTTGTAAATGAAATATTATATTATCAAGTAAGTTTTTAAGTAATATATTATTGTTTGTTACTTATAGCATGCAGTGCTTATTGTGATCATTGATTATTAGAATTAACAGCAAGGACCAATTGAAAACAATAAAATTACTATATTTTTTGATTATAAGAATCATATTATCAAATATTAAAATCAGTTTAAAGTGAAATTCAACTAATTTTATTTTACTATTGTTTTTATTTTAATTTACCTAGCACATTTTATTTTATTTAGCCATGAAAAGAAAGCAGAGCTGAGAAATGCAAAAAGTTAAAAGGAAAAATAATAACTGAGCACTTCATTTTAAATGCCAGAGTAGATATTTAATAAGTTAAAATTATCATATTTGTAACTGCAAAAAATTAAAAATAGATTATTATTTAGGAAATGATTGATTTTAAAAGTTTTTAAATTTTTTTATTAAATAATACATTTATTTGATAGCATTACTTAGTATTAAGATAGGAAGAACCTTACATCTAGGTTGTGATTGAAGCCTTCCAAATGCAATAAAGATAAGATGATTAATTTTAAGTAATAAACAAATATTTACTATAAAAGCACAAATATTGGCAGAAAAACAGGCAAACCTCTCTATATTTATTGCCACTTAGTGCAAGCCAGAGTAATCAATGGATACCAGAAGGCTTGTGCATAAAATCCCCATCTAGTGCTTGCTCATCCAATATCCCCAGACTAGTTTCTGGCTTGTGGCCTTTATCAGTGAGAAGCCTTGGAACTGAGAGCACTGCACCTAGTTCTTAGGATCTAATGCAGCTCTCTAGCAGCCTCCTTTCATCTCTACTTAACTACAAAATTATGAGTCTTAAATTGAAAACACCATAATATTTTCAATCCAAGCTCATTAGCTTATATAGTCATACAGGTCTGAACTCAGTTCTGTACCGATACATTTTAGTGTCTTTTGTTCTTTAATAACCATAGCCACCACTACCATATTAGGCAGGATTGGTTTTAAGCCAATAATCATCACATGATCACTATTTCTTATGCTTGCTCATAACTGTTATTAAAATAGGCAAAACTTTCTATACGTATTGCCACTCAGTGCAAGCCAGAGTAATCAATGGATGCCAAAAGGCTTGTACATAAAATTCTCATCTAATGCCTACTCATCCAATATCAATTTTATTATAAGCTTTATAAACATATAGCCTCCAAAAACAAAACAAGTTTAATTAATCTACAGAAATATCTCAATAACAAAATATCATATATAAGAATAAAAGATTTAAAATAGATTGAATGAACCTTTCTTGGCTAAACTATACAAATATATATTGTGAGAGAGAGAAAAAAAAGAATAATGAAAACCATAATTATGCACAGATCATTATTGAAAAGTAATTTAATGATATAACTTATGATGCATCTTTGAAGAGTTATTTTAGAACTGATCATATTGATAATATATAAATCACTAATAATAAATACTGTTTTATAAAATATATTGCTCGTCAGGCTAGAATAAGTATCAATATAAACATACGTTAAAAAGAGTTGATATAAATTAATGTCGAGATTTAAAATTGGAATCATTTTTTTTATTATTATTTAGTCTAACAATACTAATAATTAAGTTATATTACTATTTTTTAATTAGAAATAAACAATGATTTTTCATTATGGATTTTATTTTTTCACAACAAAATGATAAATTTCTCATCTACAAAAAAAAATAAAAATATCCTGCTTGATGTGAAAACAATATTTTAAACAACGCTTACTAAGAAAACTTTTTTAATACAATGAATATAACATTTATATAAAAATTACTTGAAAGTATATTATACGGAAAACTCCAATTAAATAAACACTGAGAGTGTGTGTATGATAAGGGCAATAACCTCGTAAGTAAATAATACATCGTGTAATAAAGTATCACCTACTGTGAATTTTTCTTTAGATTTATTTGTGCAAATGACCCAGTTTTATAATATATATTAAATGAATAAACTGTAATTATGTTTTAAGCTATCACATATTTAAAGACTTACAAAATGCTTTCACAATAAAAATTGAAAAAAACTTATAATACGTGTATAGAGATTTATGTGCTGGCATAAATAGAACGTAATTTTTTAAAAAAAAAAAAAGATAAGACTCTTTTATTTGTAGACTGTTATCTTGCCTACGGAAATAACGGTTTTTTCCTTTTTTTTTTTTACGGTATTTCCTTTTTGGAAAAAAAAAAAAAAGAAGAATGAAATCTACTTAGTTTATTGATCTAATGGTACTTTAGAGTTCATTGACCTCAGAGGGCAATGACAGGTTGCAGTCATTATGACATAACGTTATCTAAATAGAAGCCAATAATGACTAACGGTTTGTTAAAAATTACGATTGGTTTATTCTAACTAATTTTTTTTTTTTTAACTGATGACCCTTTTTAAATCTAAGGACCAAAATAGTGTTAGAATATCAGCATAAACGGAAGCAATATGAGTTATTTGAGAGAAAAACTGCATCAAATAATATTCATTAAACGTTCGGAAAACTCGTTTATGTGGCGGAGGTGGTGGTGGCTTTCTATAAAATATGTAAGCACTTTCTTTTTTCCTTTCCCATTTCTAATTTAAAAAATATTTTTTATTTATAAGTGATTAAACAGGAAATAAAAATGTTAGAATATCTATGTTTTGTTTATTTTTCCAATGTTTACAATTTATTATTTAAAAATGACTTTTTATATACATAGGTAAGGAATCTTTCAAGTGTTTATTAAATTTCGGCTGATTTTATTGAAAATATTTTTTACAAAAGATTCAGCATGCTCATTCTAATTTTCATATTATTCAGTACTTATAATCAGAAAATATCTATTTATTATTGATGGTTTGCAAATACTCTATGCATACTATTTTTCTTTCATTTTTATAGTTTATTTCAAATCTCCCATTAAAAAAAAAAAACAATTTCAAAGAGCAATATCTTTGATTCGTGCAAACAAACACTCAATGCGCTAGCTACTAATATTTGTTGTTTCTAAATAATTAAAATAAATTCATTGCCGCAGTAAAAAGTAATTGGTGTTTTAATCGAAAAATTCTATTTATTCATCATTGTGCGCGTTTTATGATGTACACTACAAGATGAGACACAGGTTTGTTAAAAGTAAATTTTTAAATAGATGGATATGTGGGCAAAAGTAAGTTGGTAAAACAGCCATTAAATAACTAACTGGAGGTCAACGATCTCTCCAGCAATTCATTAATCAAAATCTACAGGAGAATGCATAGCTTATCAGGCTTGCTAATTATCAAATAACAAAGGTTCATATTTTTTGTCTTCTAACCAAGAATCGCTGCACACACCCTTAAGTTAATTGGTTGGTTATGATTAGCTACAAGAAAAAAACAATCCTAGCTCACCATGTAATTTGAAAAAAAAAAATCTTAAGTCCAGATTTAGATTCCAATCACTGGTTATAGGCATGGCAATCAAACACTACTAGCTATTCCATGAGGACCCTTGTGCACATATGATTATGTATATATTATTAGATTTGCTACCACTGCCATTTTGCTATTTTCTATTCTTAGAATTTCTAGATATCAATGAAAGGCTAATGATTTCCTTTTGGTTAGGGTTATTAAAAGACAATTTTTCTTTCTAAAGATTTTAAATAATTTATTGATACAAACAATACATTACTGGAAACAAAGCCCTGCAAAGTTTGATACAGTGATGGACTGTATAACTTAAGGTCTATGTCAGTTAAGATATTCTGGAAAGTTCATTATGAATCTTGAATAACAAACTTTTTTTTTTTTACATTGGAATAATGATAATGACTCTTGGGAACTCAAGTGATCTGTTGATAATGAATTTTTATGCAATACATAGATTGATTACTATTAATATTTTAAGTAAAAAATTGCCTTAAAGAAACATGGCTATATATTCATGCTCAAAAAAATGATAACCTATGAATTATATTATGGTTAGGAGTAAGATTGTATAAAAGTTAACATTATATGATCAGTTATGCATAAATTGTTGTAGAACTTACTAAAGTAATACTGAAATTAAAATAATAATTATCTTAAAAATAAAAAAATATCATTCTAAATATATTTGATGTTTTTTTTAGAAATAATTGTTATTCATGCTAAATATTAATAGATATTTAACACTACAATTAGCAATTTGGATTTTCAAGCTTATGTTGTTATCAAGATAAAATATTTTTAAGGGGGATCTTAAGAATACATATAAATTATTCTTAAGTTTATTTAGGAGTTGTTTTTTTCTGATAATGATTCTATTACTACTGGCCCAAAAGAAAATGTGATATTTAAAAACAGAAGTTGAGTGCATAAAAATAACTGCCAGATTAAAACTAAAAAGTGAAGTTATTTACTGATCATAATTAAGATTTTTTTCTCTGATATATTGAAAGTAACATGAATTTGAAAAATGATATCACAGACAATTAAATGCTGATAACAATCATGTTATAATAGTGGTATTTCAAATGAAGGGATTATGCGGATTCAAAAATTCATGACTTTTTTTTAATGACATATCCTCCCTACTTAATCAAAACCAGAAGCCTTTTCATTTTTAACATTATAAGGGCTGTTTTTTCTTCAAATAAGTATATGCAATCTTAAAAACAGAAAGTTTTAGATCTTGATTAAATACTTAATGAAGTTTTAAAATATAATAGTGAAGTAATTTCATCATTCAAATTTATAAAAATAAAGGGATAAAAATGTCTGCTATAATTACTGAGAAATATGATCATAATCAATTACAGCAAAAGTATTTTCAAGAATTTTAATTTATAGTTACTTCCAGTCACAAATAAGTAGTGGCAATAGTACAAGTTTGAAAAAAAAATACTGTAGACATGGTTTTTCTTGCAATGAAAATGTAAAAAAATATCATGTGCAAAGGTGTGATTTTATATTGTTATCAGTTTAGTTAAGGCACTTGATTCATTTCTTTGAAAATATT